>WEKX01005029.1:30594-50773 GCA_013390025.1 Pitta sordida
AAAAAGGGAATATGAGATCTGTTGTAAGAGAAGGAGAGGTGGGGGGAAAAGGTTGCCTTTGAAATGATGCTTCTCACACATTAAGCTTTGATCTTGTTAGTTAATAAATAAATCCTTTGTATTCTTTACTCGTAGTTTGCCTTGCTTTTGCCTGTGACCAGTTTTATTTTCCAATTTTTTTCCTCCAGGGGAGGGTGTGAGTGAATCTCTGGCATCCAGCCAGGGTCAAACCATGACATATATTTTCATCACCTTTCATATCTCTATCATCAAACATCAATCACCATCACTAAAAACACTGAGATAATTTACACAGTAGCATGTGACATCTTCAGTCGGGATATCAAGGTGATATCACAGAGGCGCAAGAAGTAGGAAAAATACTATTTAGGCCACCTATTTACTCTTATTTTCTTGCTCCATTATGCCAACTGTTACGACAAGACATTACACCCATAAACTGCTAAAAGTTCACTGTCCATTGCTAGTCATGTAGGAGTCTACTACAATCAACACAGTAGACGTCCATGACTAAAATTATCTCATCAATAACTATTAAGAGGACATTAATTTAAAAGTTCTATCATTTACTGACTCAATCTCTTTTATTTGTTTAGCTGTAATGCCAGAAATAGAAAAATAAAGTATGGCAGAATTATTTCACACCTATTAGTTTACCGTTATTTCACACCTATTAGTTTACCATAGCTATCACCTAAAACAAATATAAAAGACCAGAATTAATCCAAAACATAAGTCTAGCCAAAAGGAACATATCTTACATTATGACACATTTATTAGTCCATAAATATCCCAGTAAAGCTTCCACTTTGGCAAAGCCATTTATACTAATATGGTATAATCTTCTCCTACTTAGCACAAAAACATGTAAGCAAGGGTATACTTATTATTAGGAGACACAGTGAAAAATATTCATTATTTCCTTGGTAGAGAATATAAGAAGTCCTTTACATCACTGTGCTATGTGCTGTGCTTTCTATGTTGTACTGAGATCAGATGTCATGAAAAATTATCATAGAATTCAGTGGAATTATCCAAGCAGACAGTAGTGACCAGGCACCATACATGTCTGCATGTGTAACCTAAAAATAACTTCCCTCTCCTATTCTTACTTGGGGAATAAAAAGGCAATATAAATCTAGAGAGAAATGTATGGGCAGACTCCAACAGTATGAGATTTAACAAGACTAAGTGCTGGGTTCTTCACTTTGGACATAACAACCCCATGCATCGCTATCAGCTGGGGGATGAGTGGCTGGAGAGTGGTGAAATGGAGAGGGATTTAGAAGTAATGATTGACAGAAAACTTAATAGGAGCCAGCAATGTGCACAGGGGGCTAAGAAGGTCAATGGCATCCTGGCCTGTATTAGGAACAGTGTGGTCAGTCGGACTAGGGAAGTTATCCTTCCTCTGTACTCAGCGCTGGTTAGACCACATCTTGAGTACTGTGTCCAGTTCTGGGCTCCTCAGTTCAAGAAGGATGTTGAGCTGCTTGAGAGGGTCCAGAGAAGGGTGACAAGGATGGTGAAAAGACTGGAGGACAAGCTCTATAGGGAGCGGCTATGGGAACTGGGGTTGTTTACAACTACCTGAGGGGAGGTTGCTGCCAGATGGGTGTAAATCTCTTCTCTCAGGATGACAACACCAGAACAAGAGGACATGGCCTTAAGCTATGCCAGGGGAGGTGTAGACTGAATGTCAGGAAGAGGTTTTTCACAGAGAGAGGCATCACTCATTGGAATGGTCTGCCCAGGGAGGTGGTGGAGTCGCCATCCCTGGAGGTGTTTAAGACAGGAGCTCAGTGACATGGTCTAGTTGGTGGGGAGTTGAACTAGATGATCCTGTGGGCCCCTTCCAACTCAGAATGACCTATGAACCACCAGAGCTGCCCTTGGTTGCTACTCTGTTAATGTGTTGTGTACTCATATGTCTTTCTTCCCCATATCTCATGGTTGATTTAAATAAAATCATAACAGACTTGAGCTGGTGTAGACTCCTAACAAAGACATTGAACAGCAGAATTTTCTTATGTTCACTGAACTACTTCATTGTACAAAGACAGTTGCAGGATACAAGTAATAATTTAATTTCAAACACTATTAGTTTTCTTCTCAAGACAAATTTTAACTCTTAGATACACCCAAGAATGTAACGTCAAATGTATGTAATGGAATTATATTTCAGTACAACAGCAGACCTAGTGATATCTACGTATTTGATTAAACCTAGTGATACCTATGTACTTCCAAAAAAGTCCATGGGAGGTAAATATCAATCCATTTTAGAGACAGGGAAGTTATAGAATATAAAGAGCACAGAATTTGCCAACATGACAAAGTAAATCAGCAATAAGAACATGTGTTTCTCAACGGCAGGCAATTCAAAAGAATCTTACTCCTGCATGAGTTACATTCACCTATAAGCAATTCACCATTTAAAATCACTTTCTATCCCTGGATGACATCACAGATGCCACCAAGCTTGAAGTACTATGTTCAGATTTTGCTGTGATGATCCCATCTCTGTCTTCTGTTGTGCTCTTTGAAGAAAAGAATACTGTACCTTGAAATATTCTCAGACAGGAGGGCGTTTTGATTTTTTTCCACTCAAAATTAGGCTGATTAGCAAAAATGGTACATTTGTCCAGATTAACTTCTTTTGACTTAAACAGGTTAGGATGCTCTCACAAGTAGTGAAGTGGAGAAGCAGTAATCACAGGGATATATACTGCAGAGAGGGAAGAAATTATGAACAGCTGGGGGACAATAACCTCTTCAGTGGTACCATAAGAATCAAAAACGTGTAGTACACAAACCAGAATGTGCAGTCCAGCTTGAAGGAAAGACATGTATTGTGCTAGCTGGAGAATTTAGAGTCAGCACTTCACTAACTGAACTCTGAACCATCAACAAGTGAACGCTCACTGTGAGAAAGACCAACCAGCTGAACTTGAGGAACGGTAAGCACAGAGGTTGAAGGTAGATTACAAACTTTAAAGGAGAGGATAAAAAGATATTGATTTCTCCCTCAACCACTGATTTAGAGCAGCCTCTCACAAGCAATAAGAGTGAATGTAAATTTAAAAATATATATACTATTTAGCAGATTAGCTAGTGTCCCAGATTAACAAAGGAATAACTCTATGTAATAACAATATGGTCAAATAACAGCTCAGTTTAGAATAAACTCTGTATTTTTCTGTGTTCCTCTATAACTGCACAAGAAGTACAAGCAGTGTCCCATTGTGAATAATGTAAACTATAATTAAAAAGAGACCAAATAAGTGTCATCCCTAGCTGCAATACTCCTCAGCAATGAAGACTGCTAAAAATGAAGACATTATACTTTCTTGCAGCTCTAAAGACAGCATGTACAAGCCTTAAATTAGAACATACCCTTCCTCCAAGATGTTTTATCTGTTCCCTTTAAAAATTCACATCAACCTGAATATGAATTAAATGCCGCCTCTGTTCTTTTTCCTCTTTAAACAAAATCTGCATTTCAAAGGAAATAAGACAATTTTATGTTGGATAATGAGACAGTATCTGCCTATTCTATCTTTTGTATTTCATATCTCCCCTTTTCAATTCTGCATCTTAAAACACCCAATTTGGCTAGTAAGTAATGAGTTGTCCAAAGAAGTACATATTAAACACAATCAGAGGGTCTATTTTTTTAATTTGCATATTACTTCATGATGAAACCTGTATATATATCATGGAATAGTTCAAGATGGAAGTGACCTCTGGAGATCATGTAGCCCAACTCCCTCTGCACAGAGCAGAGTCTACTAAAGCACATTGCTCAACATCTATATAGAGGGAAAAAAGGGTTGCCATTATATATGCTTTTATCCTACAGCAGCAGGCTCATTCTTTGGTTATATGTGTTAGGATCCTATACAGCTATGTGCACAAAAGCTCCACAAGAATTAATTCCCATGTTTCCCATGCAAATAAAAATTATTTAACAAATTACTACAACACTATATAATAAAAGAGATAACTAAAATTACAAATGTGCTCAGCCTTCACAGAATACCTATTTCACCACAATCACCAGAACAGAAGCAAGACTGGAGATAAATTAAATTATACTGGCATAACAAGCTACCTAACTGCTGCATTTTAAGGGTTTGCCAAGGAATGATGTGGGTTTGCTTCAGAGTGGGTGCACCTGGGCACAGGCACTTTTAGATATGAACTAGGTACTGGACAAAAAGACTATATTTATAACTTTTATAACCATAAAGAAATATTAGGCATTTAGTATTTTTTTCTTGTAATTTCACCCCAACTAGATATATCAGTCACTAAGATATATTTAATTTATTTTTAAAATAGTGACAGGAAGTTTAGTGTGATTCTAGTATTTTAACTGACATAATCCTTCAGTAAGATATAATTTATAGATGTATAGACATTTTGTGCAGACATTCTTGCAAATACTGCTCTATAGATAGATTTGAGAAGCTCAGGTTGAAATCCTCTGTAAATATTTCTGCATCAATAAGGAAAAGCGAATCCTGAAGTAGCATGTAATTTTAGCTTCAAAATTACACTACCTGCAATGATGGTACTCCAAGTACAAAGAACTTCAGTGCTGTTCCTTACCACACTGACACTTTCAGAGAAAATTACACTGACTTCCTGGGGACTGGATTTTTACCTGAAAAACATAGTAGAGAATGCATGTACAAGTGTCTCTACATTGGGGCCTAAGTGGAGGAATCCGTGATGGATGATTACAACTTTTCTTCTAACCGATTTCTAGCTTTCCACTGCAACCTCTTGCTGCAGTCTCCTTTTAAATGACTTAAAAAATTGTTTCCCAGAGGATCCTGACTGGTTGTCGATATTTTGGAAGCCTTATTATGTTCAAGAGCAAGTATGGCCACTTTGAACATAGGCTTGACTAGCTATGCTTCATAAAAATATACACTCTAACCCAAAAATTAAAATCAAGATTGAACTGGATGGCAAGCAGAAAAACAGAATCAAAGAATATTCTGAGTTGGAAGGGACTCACAAGGATCATCAAGTCCAATACTTAAGTGAATGACCTGTATGGGGATTGAAACCACAACCTTGGTGTTATCAGCACCATGCTCAAACCACCTGAGCTAATCTCAGGGTCTTTTTTAAATATTGTGCAATGTAAAGAAACAAGCAGATAAAAAATGAAATATTTATCACGATGAGCGTTATTCCTCATTTTGGAAGCTCAAAGAGAGCCAGCAGTCCCAAACAAATTTAAACAACTGTGTCAAGCTACAATCTCCTCACTGTGCCACAGCCCATATTCTTTGTAAGAATAAAAGTAACATTTTATGAACCAGCAAAAATAAGATCAGATATAGTCAGAAAAAATCAAATCTGTACTTAGATCCAATCAAAACTTACAGTTTTCAAACAAAAATTCTTTCTTTACCGGCAGGAAAGGGCGCCTCTAACGTATCTGAATGGACTACTGGACTCACGAGAAGGCAGTAAGTTTTTTCAGGAAAATGACATTACAAAATTGAAGCTGAAAGATGAGGTGAGATTATTTGCAAGACATCTGGAAGTAGAAAAGGCAAAATGTTTGTGCTTCTTTTCTGCCTTTTCATGGCAACTCTTTCTAACAATCAAAGGCACATCCTTGTAAATGCTAGCAAAAGCCATGACAAAGGTTAAGACTAATCCACACATTTGAAGAGTGAAAAGACTCTCCAAGCACTTTAAAATCAGAACTTAAGCAAGTGGAAATTGGAAAGCAAGAGAGATTAGCATATTTGAAAAATGTACATTTCTGCATAGGTAGATGCTTGTTTACATAGATAACACCGCAGAAATACAAGTGAAAATGTTCTCTCTCCCAGACATTAGTTTTTACATTATTTTTTTTTAAATGTCAGATATGGCAAAAGATAACCAGACTTGATATATGAATTCTATATATAACCTGACAATCAGTAAAAACCTCCATCATAACCAGTCACAAAGAAGGAGTATGTGTGTGCTATTCTAGCTGTATCCTGCAACTTCCAAGAAGAAAATCACTTTAAGTTTGATGTCTAGTTGTAAAATTTCAACTTAAAGGGTATTATTGCTGGAGGAAAATTTTGTATGACTGCAGTGTCTTGAATTTGACTGAAATTTTGCCTGGATACAAAGTAAGTCAAGTGCCAGGAAACTACTATGCTAGATTTCTTCTGCGGGAGGCACAAACAAGTAAAGATCTCTGGATTCAGGTGTCAAAAAAAGCCTTCTGAGCCAGGTAATTCAATGCCACTACCAATATCAATTCATTTGTTTCCGTGACAATAAAAATTATTTATTGTCATATAAATATATAGATATATACATACCTCATTACCAATCAACAATCATTCTTTTCTCAGTCATTAAATGAATAGGTTTAAAGCACAGCAGCTTGTAAAAGAAGTAGGAAAAGTTTCACTGCTTTCAGTAAAAGTAAAAAACCCTTATTGTATCAAAACAGATTCAGATAATTAACATCTTGAAAACATATCACAGTAGCTTACATTACAAGATCTAGTTTGAAATCCTGATATTACACATAAAGGTGGACTAAGGGGGTTAGGTTGGTATATCTACCATTGGACTGAAGCAACCACTTATGGTCTCACAATTTTCTTTCATACAGATTTCCAATACATTTTCATTATTTCTCACTCTATAAATCAAGCATCACTTTATATTTGCCATATATTCTGCAGATAGAATATAACAGGAATAATCATTTCAAAATCCAACCTTTATTGAGAGATCCCATTGCATGTCATAATGTTCTCTGTTGAAGGGCCCAGGAAAAAACAAAGAGCCTGTTAAGATTCTCATCCTTTAAAAGAAAAGAAGAAATACACTGTCTCTTCATGTGTTTGAACTTAAATTAGTGTTAGGGAATGTTGGAGGGTGGTGTGTTGTCTCCCCCCTCCCTACTTGATTTTCTTTGTGGGAGAATGCTATTGTACAATATAAATGTCTTTTCAGTAGTTTTTCATTGGTTTTGAAATCAATCTTTTGAAATAACCTTTTCTTAAAATTAGGCAGAAGAACACATCTCTTTCTGCAGAAAGGCACAAAGTAAATGCCTAGCACCCACTGCATGGAGGAGTTCTTCTCACAAATTGTATTACACAGTTGGAAGATGAAGATATTTGATGCACTTAGATCGTACCTTGTGGTGTAAAAATTTGAACTAGCACATGTTACCACTTTTGTATTCATAAGGTTAAGTTTAATATCTCAAGATCCTCTTAAGATGAGTATCATTTGCCAAATGCTAAACTTCATGCTTTTACAAAATTATTTTTGTTTGCTCCCTTTGTCTCTACATACATATTGAAGAGGAGAAAGTAAAAATGCATTTTTAAGCATATTTTGACTTAGAACTTAAAACTATGTCTTCACCCACTCAAACATCCTCTATGAAGCAAAAGTGCTATCATAACCCTTATTTCCAAAAATTCATATTATTGGAAGTCCTACATAAACACCAACTGCAAGGTTGGACTTTTAAGGCTGCCTTGTATATTTTGGTAGGTCTGAAGGTCCTACTTCTTTACAGAAAAATGTCCCTCTGCTTTTAGCGGTCAGATATTTCAACTAGTTCTCATGTCCTGAAGTGCAGAGACCATGCTGCTAATGCCTACATTTGTGCATATAAATCTCTAATCTGTCAATCCAGTTCCCCGTGAATAGTCTATTTAGGTTGGGTTTAAAGCAGTGGGAAGTCGACCTACACGAGAGAGTTCTCTTGTAAAATGACCGGAGGTCAGTGTTATTATCTCTGTAGGCTACCAATGGTGCATTTGTTCCACCCTATGTATGAGTCATTCATTTATAATAAGCTCCACTGCACTTTGAAAGTGCTGGGAGGGATGGGTACAGCAGCTTATCTTCTGTCAATTAGCTGAAGCATAAGACGACTCAAAAAAAGAGATGTCGTCAGTATTTAACTGTTCAACTAGGAGATGATTAACTTTGTTATAAATAGAGACCTTACACCCAAAACCCAGTAAAAGTATGCTGTAATCCCACTTTCCATTCTCCCTGTCATTTAGCTATATACTTCCTTTGTTTTAGAAGTTCTTGTTTATAAATACCTGCTGAAGATGTGTACTGTCAATAGCAACTTCCTATTAAAAGCAAAAATAGTTACAAAAGCCAGTTTAAGCAATTAAAATACAACCACAATGTTGACATGTATTTCTAAACCCCAGTGTTTATCTTTCACACATAAAATTTAAATAATGCAATTAAAACAAACTCAATATTCAACTTTAAATAATTTACACGTAGATTTAGTTCAAATTTTCCAGATGAAAAACCCCCTTTTTGGTTTGAATAGAACGGAACATTTCTCTTTTACAGGCTTCTTGAGGGAGTAAGAAAGGAAGGTGAGAGGAAAACATAAAACAACAAAACCATTTCAGCATTTCTGCAATCACTGACATTTGTAAATGGCTGTATGATTTATGCAAAGAAATATTCTTCTGCCCAACACATCTATACAATGTATTTACAAATTAGCTTAATTCATAGTTATTTATAAATTTTAATACAGAAGTGTCATTTAAAAGTTTGATACAGTCTCCTTATAATGTGCTCTTGTCAATCTTCGAATCCCTTAGACAATTTAGCTGCTGCTCTTTTTCTTAACTAATTTCACCTCCCTGAGGCTTCTCCTTGAAAGACTTTCTACCTGTTCTCTTTATAAGATGTGGCAATTTTAGATGGTAGACTAGAACTAAAAAGAAGTTAGTTAAAGCTTTCTTAATGCAAGAGACACAGGTGTCAAGACAGATAAATTTCTGTGGCTCCGTCTTGAAAAGATACAGAACAATACAACTTGGCAGCTAGACAATTCTTCCAGGCTTTGTTTACTGTTCTTGCAACATCCACAGAAAATGAGATCACCAATCAGACAAGGTCAGAATATCATGTTATCCAAATGCTGGATGTAAAATATAGCACAGAGCATGCAAAGTGAGTGTCATACATAATTACAGAGGAGCTCAGATTACTGTAGGCATAGAGTACCACGTTTCAGTAGTAGCTGGATTTGAGACAACATCTACCACTTTGACAGACCACCCCAAAATAATGACATATATACATATATAAATAAGAAAACATTTATATTTCTTCTGGACTGAGGAAGCCTCGTTTTCGTCTCTGATCTCTACCACCGTCATTTTGCCCAGGACCACGTGGACCTTTGACTCCTCATCTCGGTGCAGCCTTCACCCTGCCAACCTCTGGATGTCCCTGCAGCCCATTGGACATTTCAGGAAAGAATCACTGGCTGTTACTCCACTGGTTTGCGTACCCTGAACTCTATTCCTCTGCCCTGGAATCCTGGGGGTACGCTGGTCTCCCTCAAACTTGGCCCCAAAATGATTTCCAAAATGATGGGATTTAGTCCATCATGAGTAAATTTGCAGATGCTTGGAGCATGTGTTGATCTGGCGGAGGGTAGGAGAGCCCTGCAGAGGGATTTGGACAGATTGGAAAGACAGGCAGATTCCAATAGGATGAGTTTCAGTAAGTCTAAATGTCGGATTCTGCACTTTGGTTATAACAACCTCAAGCAGAGCTATAGGCTGGGGATGGAGTGCTTAGAGAGTGAGCAGGTGGAAAGGTACTCGGGGGTATTAGTGGACAACAAACTCAACATGAGCCAGCAGTGTGCCCAGGCAGCCAAGAGGGCCAATGGCATCCTGGCCTGCATCAAGAATGGTGCAGCCAGCAGGGCAAGGGAAGTTATCCCTCCTCTGTACTTGGCCCTGGTTAGGCCGCATCTTGAGTATTGTGTTCAGTTCTGGGCCCCTCAATTTAAGAAAGAAGTTGAGGTGCTGGAACAAGTTCAGAGAAGGGCAACAAGGATGATTAAGGGGCTGGAAGATAAGGCCTATGAGGAGTGGCTTAGGGAGCTGGGTCTGTTAAGTCTGGAAAAGAGGAGGCTCAGGGGTGATCTTATTGCTGTCTAAGTACCTAAAAGGAGGTTGTAGTCAGGCAGGAGTCAGTCTTTTCTCGCTGGCCATTGGAGATAGAACAAGAGGTCATGGTCTTAAGCTCCAACAAGGGAGGTTTAGACTTGACATTAGGAAAAAGTTTTTCACTGAAAGAGTGATTCAGCATTGGAATGCGTTGCCCACAGAGGTGGTAGAATCACCATCCCAGGAGGTGTTTAAGCGTAGACTGGATGAGGTGTTGAGGGCCATGATATAAATGTTATAGCTGTTAGGGTTTAGTTGGATTATAGGTTGGACTTGATGATCTTCAAGGTCTTTTCCAACCTTATCAACACTGTGATACTGTGGTAATAATATTCTGGAGCCATGAACAAAATAGGTTATAATTTTCTGAGTTCAATTTTTTCCATGGCACAATACAACATTTCTGAAACTTATTCATATCTTTTGTCGTTATGTGATGTCTACTTTCAATTCAAGTACCAAATGTGGATTCATTTGCAAAGCTGAATACAAACAAGGCATGGAAAGGTCAAAATAGGCCTGACATCTTTACAGGCCTGTCTTCTTACTGACAGATTTCTCAAAACACAATGCGCCTCTTGTTAAGCAAGTGTCACAAGTTTCTTTATTGTCTTCTTCCAAGGTGTTAAACAGCTCTGTACTGCTGGATAACCTGTCATCACCCAACAAATGTTAGTAATAAAGAAAAAATGCACTAGCTTTTCGTGACAGAATAATAAAACATACTCAAGAGCTTTTCCCTAAGCTGACTGTTTGATAAAACTCTATGAAAACTACAATAAAACTACAATATTCACAACTGCATTTCAGCCTTTCTCTAGAAAAAACCAAAAACCAAACAGTAATGTACTTCAAATGTCACTCTGGTCTAACTGATAAATTAAGTGCATTTCTGTAAAAACACAAAACACGCTCACCACACACACAACTGTTTGAAATCGAACTGACCTACCCAGTAAACTCTGACAACCGTAAGGGAGAAAAAATGCACAATAATGATGTTATATTGTAATAACAATACAACATCATCTTTCTTCTTTTAATTCCGTACTGAAACAACTTCACTTTTATTAAGAAAAGTTAGACAATTAAAATCACAGCTCATTTTTCTAACAAGAGGAAGGTACAGTAGGCAGATAGCAGAGATGCAACAAGCTAGGATCCTGCTAGCAGGGCAGGAATGATTTCCGTCATTTGTTGGCAAAGATGCAACTACGTCATCTGCCTACACTACAGTGCTGCCAATGCATTGCTGTTTCACCACCATATTGTGCCCTTACTTTTTTTTACAGAATAGCACCAGTGTCTTTTATCATTTTTATATTATCTGCCAAAAGGAGAAGTTTAAATAGCCATCAAGCACACCAAACAATTCACAAACCCTTTTAAATCGGTGTTACATCTGACAATCTTTCTACCATAGAACCAGTAAAAACTGTGGAAGATTAGATTAATTCAATTTTCCTGTATTAGTGATTAAAAACATTTACATATATGAATAGTGTTTGCATATCTATTTTGCTGTTGATGTTGTCAGGACAAAAATCTTGAAAGTACTGCACATAGATACACCCAATTCCTTACAATAACTAATTTCAAGGGTATTATAAAATCAATTTGCATAATGTTCGACCGAGGAATAATGAGGACAAATAAGTCTTTCCCTGAAGATGATGATGACCTACTTACTTGCCATTTAAGGAATTAAATTTCTCAATCTGCAATACTTTTAAACCCTTATTAAACCTAGCAAACATGAAAATCAGATGCTTTGCCCTACAGATGAATATTAACTCGAATGAAGTACACATTGTGATTTTCTGCACCACAATTATGATTAAACAAAAAGTTTAATCATATTTTTCCACAATAAAGCTACACTTATTTAGTTCTCCTGGTTTCAGGTTATTTAATGGGAGTCCTAGAACTTAAAACAAAAAAATAAAGCAAGAAGCTACCAATGAAGTATCTTTTTTTACACTAATTTGTTATTCAAATTTGTTATTTAACTATAGATTAATCTTAAAATATTCAGTTATGAAATGGAAAAATTTAATACATCTTTAGAAGAAAATAAGCAATCAAAAGGGATTATTTTCTGCATCATAACCCCACAAAAAATATAGGTTACAACTATCACAGGAGTTGTGTACTACACAAAGTGAAACATGATTTTGGATGTGGAAATTGTGCAGCAGGAACAGCTGAGCTCTGAAGAAACACAATACTTCTGTCATGCAAATATATATCTTCAATGACAAATAATGTCAGGAAATAAAACACTAAATAAAATGTGAGCAGAACAGACCTCCAGTGGAAAAGATGTTGGAGACTTCCTTTGTGGTTCTTTAAGAAATATTTGATGAGTCAATGATCTTAAAGCGGCAAAGACAGGTATGGTAATGTCTTCATTGATTTCAATAGTTACGCATCAGCTCTCCTTGTCTCCACGATTCTTTACAGCTATAATCCCAATCTTTAAAAACATCTCACCAAAAAAACTGCAATTCCTCCCTTGCTTATGGCCCTTTAGGAGCTTTAGACCTGCCACCTGCTGAGTGAATAAAGATAGCCTCAGATATCACTCAACAATATGGTCCAGATCCAAACAAAAATTAACAACTGTAGCCAGACCAAGCTCTGCCTGCTGGGTCTGACCATACCTCCCATGAGTATTTCTTGCCACCCAGAAGCAAGCTTTACTAGTTCTCCTTTAAACAAACTTCATGGACCAGGCCAGGGATGTCTTCAGGGCTATATATTCTCTTCTCAATCCATTTTTAAGTGAATATAAGTTCCAAAAAAATGATAAAGTGGCAACTGCTGTTTAACCAATATTTATCTGTTTACTATGGCTAACATGGTGATAATATATACATAAAACAAAATTAATTCTATTTCTCTCCCAAAGGTTTTCAGTTATTAGCAAAATAGCTAAATTTTTTGCATAAACCGTAAAATTGGAGATCTCATTCCCAATATGAAACTGCTTTAAAATTTGATTTTACAACCCTAAATTTAGAAAATTTCTACCTTTGGAGATGGCAGTTTAAATCCCAAGTCCTGTAATTCAGGTTTCTTTTTCTGTTTATACTCTGATCTTGAAATTTTAGAATACTGAAATTTCATCTATTTTGGATACAACAATATCACAGAATATTCTGAGTTGGATGGAACCCACAAGGATCAGAGTACAACTCTTAAACTGCACCACTGCCTCCGTGGCAGGAATCAAATCTCCCGCATGAGAGACAGGGACACTCGCCACTATGCTAAAGTGGCACCTCTGTGAGAAAAAATAGCTACCTGTGTTCTTTATCCAAAGTCAAAGGTTGCCAACATTGACATTTGTTAAAACCCACAGATTTTACAACCTTAAAGCAAGCAGAACATTAGATATAATGGGGAAAACATCCTTGTTCATAACTCAAGTCTCTTGGTTCACAGCTCAAAGGTAAAAATGTCTTTACAGATTTAATTATGGCAATCATTTAGTTTCTTTAAATGCATAAGCTGAAAACACCTTTCTGAAACACGAAATCAGTTCTCTACATACATACACCAGCAACAAAACAGTACAACGCTGAATAGTTATTCTTGGTCTTTTTTCCTTTCAGTCTAGTGGAGCTTGCTGGCATTCCTGTATGGGTGACTCCTTAGACTGAACATGAATCCAAAATACCTCTTCACATTTCCCATACATATTAAATACAGATGTCAAGATTCAAGAAATATGGCTATGATTTTCCCTTTTACTTTACACCTGAAGTAACTGCTAACTTGCATAGAATGAGGGTGCAAACCAATTTTAATTAAATCTTTAGACCTAGTGCAAAAAACATGAGTTCAGAAAGATTATTATATAAGTAAACAGGCTTGATTTTTTTTCCTGTCACTATTTCAGTATTGGGGACTTTTATGTCTATAGTTCTATCCTGATTCTGTGTGTTGAAATTCTTCAGATCATTGAAATCAAAAAACATTTGACAAGACAGATCAGAAAGCATGCTTGTAATTTGTATTTCTAATGAATATTACGGAAGAAATGTGAAAATCAGCTATCTTTTTGACCTGTTAACCTGAGATTATACCCCAAACTGACTTCAAATAGAACTTCAAGGAAACTCAATAAGGAGAATTGCTTAAAATTCATAGTACAAAACTAGCTCTTTAATATTGCATCCTTTCAGAAGCATATGTCTGTTGTGCATAGTTATTCTAATATACAGTCAGTGCTAAATGTCAATTAACTCTTCAATGTCTGATTAAATATCACAATGTTACAAAATTAAACCTCTAATTTCTGTTTTAGGACAGACCATGCATCAATTCGGAGAGTTTTCCAATTCTTTGCAGGCACTCAAAAGTGGAAAACAGTCATAGCTCTCACTTCCAGCCCAATGCTTTCCTTACAGCTCAATGAGTGTGTGGAGAAAAGGGCGCTTACAACCCTGTCTGTGTGTCTCAATGACAGTTGCCTTCCTCTCTGCAACAACTTCACCTACCTCAGCACACTTTTATAACTCCTTCAATATTATGGTAATGGAGAAACTCCAAGGTAGGTCACTTGAAAAAGCACAATCCTGCCTTACCAATGGGCATAAAGCTTGTTTAAAGTCAGTATTCCTTACTTCAGTGCATTTTGAATAATGCCTCGGTCTAGTCAAGCAAAATTCTAAAAAGTCAAGGCTATGATGCAGACATAAATGTCCTTTATAGTGGCTTGAATGTATTTTATTACTACATTAAAGGTCAATACAAGTACATTTGGTCTTTGTCACTTAACTAGAGCTGCATTTGATCTAATTCTGCAGTTGTCTCCCTAAAAAGGGGAAAATGACCACACGTTTAAACAGGCTAGTACAGCCTATTTTGCACTAACAACTAATTAAATTAATGAAATGTAATTCAGTAAGTTAAAATTAAGATTCTGACCTCAACTGCAAAGTTCAAAATTTTGTACAGATCTTCCGACTTATCTGAGCTATTAAGATTTCCTAATAGTAATTTGTACAGCTGAGCTTTGGGAGCTAATACTGTATTTGGGAAAGCAAAATTTCAAATACACTTTCATGTTATATATTTCCCTCTGCATATAGAGAGCAAAGTTATTGAAAGATGAGAAAAAAATACATACAAGGTTTGTGCAAACTGAGTGATGAGAGACCTGGGAAAGCTATAGATTTAGAAAGATAAATCTGTTGCTTGTTTTCAAGATTTACTGCTTATTTTCCTTAGTCTCAGTAGTATTGTGTGTCTTTGCTGTTGCTCCACTGATGATCATCCTTCTGCTACATGTTACTTAATCAGCTGCTTTCTACATGACAAAAATTTACAGTTGATTAGGCTGCTTAGTTCCATTGGTATTTCAAAAGTTTCTAGAAAGGAATTATTTTTGTGCTCAAATACCTCTAAATAAAGGGTTCTGCAGTTTGAATATCCTTGAATTTTGAAGAGTGTTCACTGAAGCAGATAAAGCTAAGTTAAAGAAGCATTTACTGCTTCAGCATGCCAGCTTGAATAAATATCTGTTATGCATGTGTGTGTATGCATGCACGCCCACGTGCTTCTCACTTCAGCTGTAGTGTTATGTCTGTAAATACTGTATAGTATGCAAGACTTAAGGTCTAAAGCCAGCATTTGCATTTCTGAGACCAGAGTTGAGACTGCTATGTTATTATCCTCAAAGCTGGTGTTGGCACAATTCAGTCATTAATGACAACTTTGCATCATTTCACTCTGAAAGAGGGTTACTTAATCTTCGGCCAGTTATGCTCAGGGTTGGCTTAGTTTGCTTGGTATTCACGAGTTCAAATTTCAAACTGATTAGACTTGACTGCCTCCTTAAGAAGTGGGTCAGATACAACTGGCCAAAATAGCACAATCCAAGAGACAACCTTTTCTGTAATCCCATGCTGAAGACCAATGAGAATTTCAGCAGAATTTTGAATTAAAAAAACTCTGGGGTAAAGGGACAGACAACCAACACAAACCTTTCCTCCCTATCCATCGTAAGGGCTCTAACAGAGGTGATAATCTTTTAACAAGAGAAAAAGGAAAGTAACTTGATTCTAACCATTTGTCCTAGATACAGAAGGTTATCGGCAGCATCATTCAGAGTGAGGGCCAAGAAAAACACCTTCCATAAAGTCCTGAGATCTGTTCTACGAAAGCAAAAACATTTAAGTTGAACAAAATAGTAAGCAGTAAGAGCTGAGAAATCAAAATCAGTGATTTGAAAAGGACATACCCTTTATGTTTCACAGTATCACACAAAAACAAGTAATAATGCTTAAGTTTTTTTCTAGCAGTAAGTTATTCCAGACCTGCAGGTTTACTTATCTATGGACAATCTAGCTGGTAACACAAGCATGAGACTTGGAAGGATGACTGATGGGATAAAACACAGCAACTCTGAAGAATATGAACTTACCTCATTTTCACTTATTTCAATAGTCCATGTTCTAACACAATGTTTTTTTCAATAACTCAAAAAATAGAACTTTATATTTACAAATATAGAACAATATCAGAGTATTACAAAGTATTGTAAACACTGTTTGGATTTTAACTGTTTGTCAGTTCTCAAGGCCCTTAGAGAACAAAGGGATTCCTGTCATCACAGCACTATTATACACTAATGCTTTTGTACAAATATAAACACTGAATCACAAAGCTTTCTTCTGTTTCCCCAAACACAAATATCCAGAACCTCCAGTAAACCTATTTCTTAGCTTGTTCAGCCTTAATCTTCTAACCACTATGGTTCCCTCTGCTTTTTTATAGATGAATATAATACAAAAAATCAAATACAGAATCCATAAGAATGCCAGCAGTATTACATCCATCTTCTTATTTCATATATGCTTAGGATTATTATATTAATTTATCAGACAAATATAATCTGAACAAGTCTCATGAACTCTGATTCTACTAAATGGTTTTACTTTATCTTTTACTAGATGAAAGAAAAATAATCTATCTGGCAGACCAAGAAATGAATTTTTATTTATTCTGTTATCTCACCCTCTCATGAGGGCCATTTATATTATGATATCACTATTTCTCTACATTTTACAAAGCTACCCCTATCCTGCCATAGCTTTATTGTGTAAATAACAGTGGCTCGACACACTTTCCAGCAGAGATGCGAGTTTCCCGACTAAGAAACCTGGAATGTTCCAACTACTTCAGGCTAATGATCTCTCAAATGCACACTAATACGTTTGATAGAAGTCTCCCAGCATGTGTGCACAGAATGCTTAACATAAGAATGACAGTACTGCAGGCAGGGCAAATCGCTGACACCATTTCAGACTGAGTTATATGCTGGAGGCACAAATTAAAACTGTGAGCTTTCATTTCAGTGGGCTTTGACAGATGGAATACTGCATCAAATCTCTAATTGTTTAAACCATTAACTCATCTTTCCACCTGCATTATCTTTGGAAAGAGCTCAGCTGGAAGCCTGAAACAACTGCTCATATACAGAATTCAGGAGTGTTTATTATTCCAAAAAGAAATTAGTGTAATCTTTCTAAAATAGTCAAACAGTCTGTCTGTCTGCAGCATTTGCAAACTTATTTATCTTTATTTTCACATTTTTCTCTCATTTCCAAAAATTCAAAAGGCAGCCTTTCAGCCTTCCCACAAAATCAATCAGTCAGGGACCACTGCATTGGCTACTGGGAACAAGAAAGTTGTATTGCAATTCACAGTGCATTATGATGATCCCCATTTATCCCCAGTTCTTATAAATGCCACTGCACATGCAGCTTTAAATTACACCTTCTATCTCTAGACTTTCAGTTGTCTACAAAAATAAAACCTCATGTAAGGAGATGTAAAATACAGTGAACCCCCGCGTGTTCACGGTACGCTATTTGCGAGCTTCAGCATTTGCTGGTGATTTTTCCGTGAGATGTGCAACTTCGGCGCATGCGCAGAAGCTACCGCAACCTCAGTCTGATGGCCCCCAGCTCCGCTGCTCGTGGTGCCGGCTCTGCCGCCCCCGCCTCCCCCCTCGCACAGCCAGCCCCGTCTCTGCTCCCCCCCACCCTGCTCGCAGGGGTCTCGGTGCACCCCCGCCCCCATCCCACTCACTCGCCGTGGCTTGCAGCACACCCCCGTCCGGCTTGTTGCAGCACGTCCCCGTCCTGCTCATTCGCTCGCCGCGGCACGCCCCCGTCCCGCTTGTTCGCTCACCGCAGCTTGCCCCCGTCCTGCTTGTTCGCTCACCACGGCTCATCCCCGTCCCGCTCGCTCGTTACGGCTCGCCCTCGTCCCGCTCGCTCACTTGCCACGGCTTGCAATGCACCCCCATCCCGCTCACTNTCACTTGACGCGGCTCGCAGCGCCGGCACTTGCCTCCCCCCCACGCTGGTCCCGTCCTCGTCGCTTGCCCACCTCGGTGGAGCACAGCCAGACATCTGAAACAAGCCCCGCTCCCAGGACCCACCCTCTTCCCAACCTTATTAGGGGAGAGGGCTTGGCTACGGGCGTGGTGTACTCGACTACGTAGTGGGTTCACTATCTCTGCGGATTTCACAACTCGTGGGAGGTGAACCGGACCCAACAGCCCACGAGTAATGGGGGTTCACTGTAATTAAAAAAATATTATCAAACTCACCTGAAATGCCCTTCCCAGTCATTTCATACCCCCTTTAGGGCTAAAATACATTTTCCACTAAGACAGGATCAAGGCAGGACACTTTGTCATTTCACGTTATTCTCAAAAGCAATTGATTCTTACTGTTGTATTTACAGGGAAGCACCTATTATGTGCTCAGCACTCTCAAGCACTTCAGAACAGCCTTGGAACTATGGAGCTCACACTGCAAAAACAAACTGGAAAAATGGAGCCGGAACACCAAATGTTTTCCAGTTACATACAGTTTAGCAAGAATCACTGCTAATAAGACAACCAAAAGGATGTTAAGGACAGTTGCTTTGTGAATGGCAGTAGATAGGAGTCATTTTGGGCTTAGAAAGTGCTAAGTAGAAGAGAAGAAAACATAGGGCCAAGAATACCATTATGGGGCTGAAGCATCTGCCCTGGGTGAGAAGCTCAAAGACTGCTCAGCCTAACTTCAGAGGGATCTGAAGTTTATAAATACCCATTGGGTATACCTATACATTNTGAATGGCAGTAGATAGGAGTCATTTTGGGCTTAGAAAGTGCTAAGTAGAAGAGAAGAAAACATAGGGCCAAGAATACCATTATGGGGCTGAAGCATCTGCCCTGGGTGAGAAGCTCAAAGACTGCTCAGCCTAACTTCAGAGGGATCTGAAGTTTATAAATACCCATTGGGTATACCTATACATTATGTATACCTATACATAATTCCCCTTTGTCCAATGGCAACAAGATCAGTTTCTAGAAGCACTGATTCACTGGTTACCAACTCATCCTGTTTGCTGCCCATGCTGCATGCACTGATGTAAAGGTACCTCAGCTGGCCTTCCTTTGACATAACTCTCTGGTCTTTCCCCATTAGTTTCTGTTATGTCAGCAGTCCCTGACTCATGTCCATACGGCTACAAGTGCATTCCTGTGCGGCCAGCACATTTCAGAGTCACCAGCAGAGGCTACTCACTAGCACCACCTTTGCCTCTCATCCCACCACTTGCCAGCTCGATATTGTCCCCTTGCCCCAACACATTCAGTTTAAAGTTATACTAATGACCCCTGCTAGTTCCCAAGCAGACTCTCCTCCCTCACTGACAAAGGCGAGTCCTGACTGATGCTAGCATGCCCAGTGGTGCACAGATCACTCTGTTGTCAAAAACCAAAAATTATGGCGTTGACAATAGTCACAGAGCCAGATATTAATAAACTCAGCTTGTGAGTTCCTTCTAATGTTGCTGCCTTGTACTGTAAATTTAGAGGAGAATACAACTTGTGCCCCAGATTCCCTTACCAAACATTCCAAGGCCGTGAGGTCCTTTTTGATCATCCTTGACTGCACGTTGCTACTTCATTATTCCCTACATGGAAGAACTCTCAGGGCCACACCAAGCTAGGAGATCTTCCTATGGGTTGGGCCCAGTCGGTATACTGGGCCCTCTGTCTACTTAGAATGGAATCATCTACAACGCAAGAAGCATAAGTTCAGACAAAACAATGGAACTAAGAAATAAATTAGACAAAG
>WEKX01005029.1:51084-85392 GCA_013390025.1 Pitta sordida
CTCATACATATGCAAATCACCCCATGAATATTCATCCCTTCAACATTATGTCATGGATATGCTCTTTGCCATGAGTCCTTCAACCAATTAGCTCCAATGTTGCTCATTCTTTTCCCCTTGTTGTGGCTAACACTCACTTTTGTTTACCTTCAGAGACTGCAGGACAGTGTTTTTCACCCTTAATATTCAACCTTAACTCTCAGGCCTCTTGAATGATTTTGAAGTCTACTAATCCTTCTAAAAGTCACTAAAATTCACTAAATTTTCACTAATTCACTAAAATCCCTAAATCTCTATGCCCTTACCTAACTCACTAAAATTTGTAATTTTCTGGATCCCTAAATCAGTTTACCACAAATCACCTTAAAAAGTTCTACCACTAAACAGCATATCCACAAAACAAAGCTAGATACTCAGAGAATCCTTTAGAAAAAAATATCATCTGAGAGATTTAGCTGAATCACAGAACAGGTAATGTTGAAATGGACCACTGTGGATCATTTGGTTGTGGGTCACAACCTCTCTGCTCAAGTAGGGTCATCCTAGAGTACACTGCACAGAACTGCATTCAGATGGTTCTTGAGTATCACCAGTCAAGGAGACTCCACAACCTCTGAGAGCAATGTGTTCCAGCGCACGGTCATCCACACAGCAAAGTTCTTCCAAGTCACTGATAAATAAGTTAAATAATACTAGGCCTAGTATTGAACCTTAGGGGACGTCATAAGTAACAGGACTTCAACTACACCCTGTGTCACTGGTAACAATTCTCTGGAATTTACCATTCAGCCCTTTTTCAATCCACCTCAATGTCTACTCATCCAGTCCACACTTCCAGAGTTTGCCTATCAGGATATTGAGAGAGAGAGTGTTAAAAGCCTTGCAGTAGTCAAGGCAGACAATATCCATTGCTTTTCCTTCACCCACCTGGGTAGTTGTTTGATTGTAGAAGGAATCAGGTTGGTCAAGTATGATTTACCTTTAGTGAATCCATGCTGNGCACTGATTCACTGGTTACCAACTCATCCTGTTTGCTGCCCATGCTGCATGCACTGATGTAAAGGTACCTCAGCTGGCCTTCCTTTGACATAACTCTCTGGTCTTTCCCCATTAGTTTTTTGTTATGTCAGCAGTCCCTGACTCATGTCCATACGGCTACAAGTGCGTTCCTGTGCGGCCAGCACATTTCAGAGTCACCAGCAGAGGTTACTCACTAGCACCACCTTTGCCTCTCATCCCACCACTTGCCAGCTCGATATTGTCCCCTTGCCCCAACACATTCAGTTTAAAGTTATACTAATGACCCCTGCTAGTTCCCAAGCAGACTCTCCTCCCTCACTGACAAAGGCGAGTCCTGACTGATGCTAGCATGCCCAGTGGTGCACAGATCACTCTGTTGTCAAAAACCAAAAATTATGGCGTTGACAATAGTCACAGAGCCAGATATTAATAAACTCAGCTTGTGAGTTCCTTCTAATGTTGCTGCCTTGTACTGTAAATTTAGAGGAGAATACAACTTGTGCCCCAGATTCCCTTACCAAACATTCCAAGGCCGTGAGGTCCTTTTTGATCATCCTTGACTGCACGTTGCTACTTCATTATTCCCTACATGGAAGAACTCTCAGGGCCACACCAAGCTAGGAGATCTTCCTATGGGTTGGGCCCAGTCGGTATACTGGGCCCTCTGTCTACTTAGAATGGAATCATCTACAACGCAAGAAGCATAAGTTCAGACAAAACAATGGAACTAAGAAATAAATTAGACAAAGCAATTTGGGGTTCAAATCTATTTCCAAGGATGTTCACAAATTTCATTAGCTACAGTGCCAATTTTAGCTCAGTACTAAGATTCACACTGGAAGACAACCAGGCAGTTAAGAAGAACCCAAGAAAGAAAACCCTCAGTCTATTAAAACACTGCACCAGCTGAGAAGCAGAGGTGCATGATGGCTCTGAATCAGTACCTACTGCAATCAAAAATGGTAATTTATCTATTGATTCTAGAGTTGTTCTAATTTTAACATCTTGAAATTACACACCTCATGTCAAACAGGGCAAGAATTCAAGAGCTCTCTTGTGTTTTGTCTTGCAAAACAGACCTCTGGAGAGATCTTACTAAATTAAATTACATGTAAAATCATTGGTGCATATTTTTTTGCTCACAGTCATGCTTTTGTGACTTGCTCCATTAACATAACAAAAATAAATAGCCATTTGGGATTTCAGTAGGCTAAAATCACTTTAGTTCATTACATTTGCACCTCTTTGAAAAGCTAGTAGTTCTCAAAGGTGCTCATCTTCAAATTACCACTTTTGGGCTACACTTGTATTAGGGGGTAATGGTTTAATAGTTGAAAGTAAAGGTACCTCGCTGACCAAGCAAACTTGAATAATACTTTATTGGGAGCCACCTTCAACTACAGTAGTATTCTTAAATAAAAAGACCACAGACTTCTATATGGAAAAACATTATTTCAATTCTATGCTGGTATTAAGACCTTTTCCCAATTATTCTACATACAGAAGAGTTGTCACAAAATTTCTACAGAATTCTATGCCAGACTGATCTTACTCTCAGAGATTAATGGACAGAGACTTCAGATCTGGTCTTTTTCCTCAGTTCAAGTCTAGGCAAAATGAAGCCAAATCAAATACCATAGGCTCAATTAGGAGAAAAACACATGCAAAAGCCCTGTATCGGATGCTTTATCATTATTTTTTCTTCTCCATAGCTCCATCTTCCATTCAAGATTTCTGCTTTTACAGGGTATCATCTCTCCTTGGACCGAAAGAAAACACTTCTAAAATAAAATTGGGATCAGTTATGTTACAAGTAAGAAGATGGACCACAACATACCTTTTCCATCTTAGAAACTGTTCTATAAAAGAGTAAAATAATAGAAAAGTTACTAAATTAACTACATCATATTTTATTGTTGTATCAGCTACTGTTTGATACATTGATGCAACTTCCAAATAAAACTTCTCCATCGTGTATCAGATGCAAACACTTGTGGAAACAAAAGGTGCTTTCAGTGCTTGAAAGTCCGCGCACTAACAAAGCAGCTGGAGACTTGCTGTCATCTGCAGCGATTTAAGGAAAATTGGTCAGGACTCAAGGTAGTTGCATGCATGCTACAGAAAAGGTTTGTTTTTGGCCCAAGAGCCAAGGAAAGAGGGACGGCAGTGTGCCCTGCCAGATGCCAAAAGAGGACCGCCCAGATTTGTCACCAATCTTTAACCCCTTGCCTCATGCATATGCAAATCACCCCATGAATATTCATCCCTTCAACATTATGTCATGGATATGCTCTTTGCCATGAGTCCTTCAACCAATTAGCTCCAATGTTGCTCATTCTTTCCCCTTGTTGTGGCTAACACTCACTTTTGTTTACCTTCAGAGACTGCAGGACAGTGTTTTTCACCCTTAATATTCAACCTTAACTCTCAGGCCTCTTGAATGATTTTGAAGTCTACTAATCCTTCTAAAAGTCACTAAAATTCACTAAATTTTCACTAATTCACTAAAATCCCTAAATCTCTATGCCCTTACCTAACTCACTAAAATTTGTAATTTTCTGGATCCCTAAATCAGTTTACCACAAATCACCTTAAAAAGTTCTACCACTAAACAGCATATCCACAAAACAAAGCTAGATACTCAGAGAATCCTTTAGAAAAAAATATCATCTGAGAGATTTAGCTGAATCACAGAACAGGTAATGTTGAAATGGACCACTGTGGATCATTTGGTTGTGGGTCACAACCTCTCTGCTCAAGTAGGGTCATCCTAGAGTACACTGCACAGAACTGCATTCAGATGGTTCTTGAGTATCACCAGTCAAGGAGACTCCACAACCTCTGAGAGCAATGTGTTCCAGCGCACGGTCATCCACACAGCAAAGTTCTTCCAAGTCACTGATAAATAAGTTAAATAATACTAGGCCTAGTATTGAACCTTAGGGGACGTCATAAGTAACAGGACTTCAACTACACCCTGTGTCACTGGTAACAATTCTCTGGAATTCACCATTCAGCCCTTTTTCAATCCACCTCAATGTCTACTCATCCAGTCCACACTTCCAGAGTTTGCCTATCAGGATATTGAGAGAGAGAGTGTTAAAAGCCTTGCAGTAGTCAAGGTAGACAATATCCATTGCTTTTCCTTCACCCACCTGGGTAGTTGTTTGATTGTAGAAGGAATCAGGTTGGTCAAGTATGATTTACCTTTAGTGAATCCATGCTGACTACTCCTTATCACATTCCTGTTACTCATGTGGACAGGGTTAGCCTCCAGAATGAGGCATTCCAACACCTTTCCAGGGACTGAGGTACCCCTTTGGAAGACTAGGGTGACATTTGTTTTCTTCCAGTCATCAGGCACCCTTCCTTGATCATCTGATCACCCCTTCAAAGATGATTCTGAGCAGCCTAGCAATGCTGTCTGCCAGCTCTCTTAGCACTTAAGGATGCATCCTGTCACAGCCCATGGACTTGTGGATGTGAAGGTGTTCTCTAACCCAATACTTCTTGAGCAAGGGGCATTCTTCAACCCTTGTCTCCTGGGTCAGAGATTCCTGAGGGCTGCTGGTCTCACCAGTGAAGGCTGATGAAATGAAGGTATCAACAACTCTGCCTTCTCTTCATCCTCTGTTACAACAGACCCCACTCCATTAATTCCAGATAGGCCTTGGCCTTCTTTCCCTCATTTCCCTTTACTCTGACAAACTCTCTATTCTCATTCCAAGTGACTGGATCCTGCTTCCATCTGCTCTTGAGTACTGACACAAATTCTTTGTTCATTCCCACAGGTCTCTTGCCCACTTTGCCCTGATTTCTTGCTCATCAGATGCAAAGTTCTCGAGCCTTGAGGAGTGATCCTTTAATATCAATCAGCTCTCCTGGACCCTTCTTCCCCACAGGACCTGTTCCCAAAGGATTCTTCCAAGAAGACCCCTCGAGTATCTAAAGTTACCTCTCCTGAAGTCCATGGCTGCAATCTGGCCTGCTTCCCTGCTTCCTTCCTGCCCAATGCTAAATTCCGAAATCTCATGGTCATTGTAGCCAAGGTTGCCTCCAACCTTTATATCTCCCACAAGGCCTTCCATGCTAGTTAGTACAAGGTCAAGCACACCATTCTTTGTAGGATCCTCCAGTACCTGTAACACTCACATAAACCTCCTTCACCAAGGTGCTGAAAAGGAGTGAAAGGAATTTGCATTATTAAAAGGTTAACTTAATTCCTTGCATCACTTTGAAAGTTTCAGTCAGATAATACAATTGTTTGACTTCACTTTGCAAAACAAGGAAAATCAAAGCCATCCTGAAAATATTTTGCTTATGTTCAGCTCTGCTAACAATCTGACTAAGTTTATATTCATTTTCTAAATATGTCAAAGCTACTTTCTTAGGAAAATGTATTACCTTCCTAAGAGACGGAAAAACATAAGGTAACATGACCATAAAGTATATGTTAAGCCATTTAAAATTTAACCTATCATTGGCTAAGAAGGCCAATGGCATCCTGGCCTGTATCAGGAACAGTGTGGCCAGTCAGACTAGGGAAGTTGTCCTTCCCCTGTACTCGGCACTGGTCAGACCACATCTTGAGTACTGTGTCCAGTTCTGGNTGTGTGATTGTGCTTTGTAATACAATATACAGTTATACCCCCTCATTTGTGAGAAATGGGTCATGTCAGAGGTCTTGCAGAACATCAAACTTGCAAATACGTGCAGGTCATTAATATGCATGCAAGCCACGCCCATCGCTCCACCCCCAGCCAATCAGGAGCACTGGGGAGCCTCTTCGACTCCTCCCCACAGGCTCTCGCAGCACAGGGGAGGAAAGGGAAGCGTTTCTACGCCCTGCCTGCCTGGCGAGATCCCCTTGAGAATCCCTAGACTTCTCTTCGGCCATGCTGTTGCTTCTGCAGTTGCTGCCGGGGCCGGGCTGCTGCAAACGTGCGTGCTCGGACAGCTCCACCAGCTGTGCAAACCTCGCGCCGCTGCTTCCCCCCCACTCCCCAGCCCCTGTGCTCATGCCTGCCGTGTCCCAGCCCCATGTCCAGGCCCCGTGTCCCAGCCCCATGGGTGGGCTGTGGCAGCAGAGTGAGAATGTCCCGCTGACATGCCACGGACAGCCCCACTTTTCTGGGGCAGTTCCCTTCCCCATTTGTAGCCAGGGAAACAGTAACACAGACGCACGCACACAATCACTGCCCGCACGCAGCTCGCAGACGCTCCAGACACACAGGTGGGCGAGCGACACTCAGGGACCTGCATTAATTACGCATAGGCAGGAGGAGGACTCATCACCACCTGGCGTCTCACGCCACACAGGGCCCTGTTCTGTCTTCTACTGTCTTCTACAGTGGCCATCCCCGTCCCATAGCCCCCAGTGAGCCACAGAAACCGCGTGTCCTCCCCACAGGGCTGGCCCACTCTCACCCCAGAGGGAGCACTGGCACCACCCCTCAGCGAAGCAGAGGCACTGCACATGCGTCAGCCGAGGAACCTTGCAAATGCCTGAAACTGAACTGCGAGAAATTTTCCTCGTAAATCCGTGGGGTCGCAATGGAGAGGTAGCAATGCAGAGGGGATATACTGTATTATAAATTCGTAACATTCTTACACTGATTTCATGAGACTAATGCAATCTTAAGGTAAACTTTAAATTCATAACAGCCTATATATATCTTCTGTGGATTCAATAAATTCGTGACTCAAGAGAGACACTTATGAAATTTGCCCTGCTCTAAACCTGGACTATTTTTCTTGTATGACTCCTTTGCTGGGCAGAAACAAACCACTGGAAAAGCTTTCAGATTACTTACCACAGTAGCTTTGTAACTAAATTTAAAAAATTATACCAGGATCACAGTGGTACAAGGCTCTCAAGCTTTCCTTCAACGGCAATCAAGTTATCATGAAACACATTCTCTGCACCCCTGTTTGGGGCTTTTAAAAATGATGAAATTTCATTGCAGAAGTGCAATGCTTAAGAGTGAGGTACAGCCAATAGGAAATGTTCCATTCTTTTCTTATAGTGACATTGTTATACCCTGGATTTTAATACTGATAAAAGCAATCAACTTTGTTTTATTTACCTGCAATGGAACAGTCAATAACAAATTGGCCCATTTCCAGCTCCATTTACATCAACAGAAGCTAGGGTAATGAATCAGTAATCTCACTCTTTAAATGTATAGAAGAAATTGTCATGTGTTAAAGTCAAGGGCTGGCATCAGCATTTACATAGATTACATCACTAATACAATACAGAATAATGCTATTTAGACTTAATCCCATTTTCAGTACAACCTTCATGAATAATTATTGAAGTTAGAAGTCCTAAATTATTGTAGAAACACATTTTCAGAATACTTAGACAAAATACTGCCTTGAGCATTTTCAGGTAAATTTCCAAAGGATGCAACTTCCATGATGTATTATGAATAGTCAGTACAAAGTGAGTAATTACATTTGACCTCCCAAAGCTCTCAAGTCATTGCTTCTTCCACCCAGACACCACAGAAAGACTCTTGCACTGGAGAATCAGTTGATAATTAGCTCACCTACTCTCTAGGCTTTCAGGGTTAAAACACTAGGATAGGTCAGTGCATCAGTAGAGCCACTGGGATTTGTATCAAGAATATTCTCAAAGAAATTCAGAGTCAAGCTAAAAATTAAATATCCGAACTGAGTAATATGTTGAATGTTGACATTGCTTGGTGCTGTTGGAGGAAGATTTTAAAATTACTAACAGTTTTACCATCTTCTGACCAAAAACATTGAAAAAACACTAAGGATACACCAGATTTTAGCCAGTGTAAATTTGTTATAACCACAAAACTATGTTAGTTTAACTATGCTTGTGTCTTCAAACATGTTTCCTCTGAAAGACTAAATCTAACCCTGAAAGAGTAAATCAGTTGGTTTTCATTTGCAATATATTTTATTATAGGTTGAGGTTTCCAAATAAATATAAAGAGATGCTTCTGAAAACAGGCTAAAAAGAAAAGCACTTAATCTATAGACAAAAGATTAAAGGTAGATAGGTAACTTAAATGAGAGGGATGAAAACAGGACTTACCTTCGAACACTGTTTATGATTCTGGCACCAAGAAAGTGACCCATTGTTCTGAAAGACAAAAGAAAAGTACATAAATATTAATATTTCTTTCAGACTAGATATGTTCACGCTAATATGTTTAAATAGAAAATGCTATCCAGTACTGTTCAGAGAACAATGTTGTGACACAAGTACGAATGCCAACTCCTACTCACTTTTCAGGAGTTAAAGGCTCAAGTCAGTGTAAAGTGACCAGAAAAAAGTTAGGTATGCATTTCATCAGGCAAGTCTAGTGGAAAACTCATCAAAGTCATACTTCAGTCCATCTTTGTAAACACTGTCTAGAGTTGCTACAAAGTAGACAAAAAGTAACACTTTCATTTAAGAAATGAATATAGATTGGGAATGATTCATGAGCAGAAGGTCCATTACTCACATTTCAACACCGCACAATACTTAATATAAATTATCAAGGAAAGATAATGAAAACCTTGAAGTAAACAGAAAATTCCATTAAATGTGACATGAATTTACCAGTCACCTGTGCCAGTTTTATTTTATATTTTTGATAATAAAGTGTATTTCCCAGATAAGGAAACACTACAGGTCTCATTTATCATGACTGCAGTAAAACAATCAATACAGTACAACATGTAAAACAATAATTTAAGTCAAAGAAAATGCAAACTTGATGAGAACAGAAAAATAAATATGAAACTGGCACAGGCAACTTGTTGTTCTCTTAGAGAAGCTTCTGAAAAGTCAATTTTGAAAAAATATTTTCTGTTTAAAAAAAACAGCTCAGAAAAGTGTATGTATATGGTATTGAGAGATGAGACAAAATAATGGTTCATTTTCTGTATAAGGGAAGATTGAAACAACATCAGGAAGACTTCAGTTACTCTGTGGACTAAACATGAGAAATAGGGTAAAAACTCTGCAACACAGAGTGCATGTTAATGCACTTAGGACCTCATATGTATGTATTTCTTCCATAATTTGTAAGTTCATACTCTAGAAACAAAACGGATCAAGATTCTGGTACAGTTTTTTTTTTTTTTAAATTTGACTACAGTTGCAAGTCTGACATAGTAATATGACATCCTTTCATATGAACAGGCAAGTATTCCCACAGGGATGAATTAATGTGACTGCAGTGTATCTTCACCATTGGTACTGACTATCGACCTGAAAATCATTTTCCATGGAAGAGGAATCCAGGTAAATCAGAATGCAAAGGACTAATATAGCAGCACTATACCTTCTTCTCTTATTTTTTTAATAAAGGCTGATGCAAATTATGGAATAATATGTGTCCATGCACTGGTTTCAGCTGTGATAGAGTTTATTCTCTTCACAGTAGCTAGTATGGGCTACGCTTTGGATTTCTGCTGGAAACAGTGTTGATAACAGGGATGTTTTGTTTACTGCTGAGCAGTGCTTACACAGCATCAAGGTCTCTTCTGCTCCTCACCCTACCAGTGAGTAGGCTGGAGGTGCACAAGGAGTTGGGAGAGGACACAGCTGCGACAGCTGATCCCAACTGACCCAAAGGGATACTCCATACCATATGGCACCATGCTCAACATATAATGCCGGGGAAGAAGGAGAAAAGGGGGGGGGGGAATATTTGGAGCGATGGCATTTGCCTTCCCAAGTCACAAATATGTCAAGACAAAGACCAGCACTCCTGGAGATGTCTAACATCTGCGTCTCCATGGGAAGCAGAGCAATAATGTCTTTTGCTTTACCTATTAAACTGTCTTTATCTTTGACTCATATATTCACCCCTTTCCACTTGTGAGCTATTTAGGAGCAATTTAAAAAAATCCATTCGAACAATTTCATTTCAATCTCATATGAAAATTTATTTTATCTTCCAGCAGATTACAATGTAATCACTATTTGATTTTACAATATCAATTTTACCTGTCATTCCTGTAGAATTTAGCTAATACTGAGATTTGCTAGTACAAGATTAGCTAACTACAAGCACCACGTCAGGTTCAACCCTTATGAAAGTGAAGCCATAAATAGAAGTAATAAAACTTTAGAACAGCTGTAAATAACACATGCTAGTGGGAATTCTTCAGTATTATCCTCAATGCTGTATGAGGATTTATTATTTCCATTTAAAGACCTAGCCAGCAGTAATGTTAAAACAGTATTTTATGTGTTACTTTCAATGTATCTCCCCTTTTCTTCTTCATATAAAACGTTACAGAAGTAGCTGATTGCAGGAACAGATTAGTAGCAGCTCACCACTTGTTCCAGTTACACTGCTACGTTCCACTGAACTAGAAAAACTACCTCTGCTTTTAAATTATACCTGTTACTTGAGACAATAGAGCCATAAATGTCCAGATGTGTGGCCCCCCTACTTGATAATTTCAATGTCTACAACTATTTTCATTTCTCTATTGAAAACTATTAGCACTTGAATTAAAAAGTAAGTTTATCGAAAGGTAAGAGTATTGTTTAGCAGCTTCATATTAACATGATACGAATGACCTTTCTGCACAAGAAGAAAGAGCAATTCTACAGGTTTCCTTTGAACAACAGGCTATCAAGAGGAAGCACTAATGCTATATGAAGGCTCTTCACTCTTCATCTTAGCAAATGGTTACTCACAAACATTCAGCTCTGACTACTGTTCCTGCTAGCGTTCCTGACTGAAACCGTAATTTCAAACTGTCAGAAATTTGTGCTCTATCTGTAGCATTTCACATGCTCCCCAATTCCACTCTCAGTTCCCTCATGTCCGTTTTGCTTCATACCAGTCCTGACCTGACTTAAGCGAATGAGAGTTTTGACTGAGTCTTCAGAGGTGGCTTCAATCTGTGGTGCAGAAATGGCCTCAAAGAAGAGTTGAACACCACCACTTCTACCCATCAATAATCCTCCCACCAGCACAGCTTCAGGGCAACCTTAAACTAATTTAATCTGCACACTGAAGAGAACAAACTGCACTCAACAGGGCAAACACCAGGTATCCTATCTTCCCAGCCCTGACACGTCTTTCATACGAAAGACATCAGGCAGATGAGGCTAAAGCAGTCTACAACAGCATGTAGTAGAGGAACTCAAGTCACCATCTGAGCGCCATAGACCTCCAGTCTGCCATGAAGAATACTGTAGATAAACTTCTAGAATCAGACCTTCAAAGACCAGGACTGTTTGAACTCATATAATGACAAGGGCTTATCGAAGAAAATACAGGAGGGGGGAAAATAACTAGAATAAAGCAGCAGACAAATATTGGAAGGTTTATCATTCAAACTTTTAAAGAAAATAGATGACACGTGTATTTTCAATGAAACTGTTAAACTGGCATCTTTAATCAGTCTTAACAGGCTTCATTTCAGCAAGTATATGTCCACATTTGCTTTCTTCTGGTAAATCACAAGGTCCTAAACAGTTAAGACAAACATCTGTGTTCCATGACTTCTTAGGCCTTAAAAAAACAAAAGCTGTGCAGCATACCTTGAAGGGAAAAAATACATCTAAAGAAGCAAGAAAAATCAATCTTCCTCTTTCTACAGTGTGCCTCAGAGAAAAAAAACAATAACCTTCACATGCAAGTAAAAAATGTTTTTTAATTGGAGCAATGGAAAAAAGAAGTTATTTCATTTGCATCTCTGTCCATAATTATGTTAGGACATACAACCCTTCTTTTTGAAATGTCAGAGATGAGCTATGTAAAATGAACTGCTATGACAGTACCTGTATACCTACAATCAGTTTTGGAAGTCTCTTCTCCCATGTCCAATTTTCAATTCACATTTGTATGAAACTATCACCTCTTCGAACTGGCCCCTCCTGAGGACCTCACTGATTCTTTGAAAATTACAAAACACCATAGAAATAAATCCTTCAAATAACAGTACCTGCTGAAGTGAAAAAGAACATTTGAGCAGAAAAATCAATAACTGCAGCAATGATGAATTTAAAGATATAGGCTCCCAAACTACATTTTCCTTAACCTTTCAAAAAATCTCAGCAGCATGAAATTAAAAGGAAGAGTAGAATATTATTTATATTGTGCTCGACACACATATCCTGACTGCATGTTCACTATGACACAAATTAATATATGGACTTATCAACGGCAGTGCTGTGTGTCCCCAGGCCCAACTCTGAACTGTGGAATCAAGACGTAAAATGGAATCAACAAACTCAAACTAGGCTTTCCAGAGGCCAAATATCGAAGTATGCACCAAGGAATGAATTTCAGAAAAGTCTGCAGACTTAGTGGGGAGAGATATCAAACCCAGAAGATGGGAAATGCCAAAGAAAAATTTATTTCTCAAAGTCTTTCTCTTGAGATTAAACACAAACTTGTGGTAAATGTGTGGGCAGGAGAACCACAGTATCACCTCTCCTGGGCCCTGGTATTTACTTTTCCTTTTGCATACAAATAGCCAAAATGTATTTTTCATTGAAAATAAGGCAGGAAAATAAAAAGGGCATACCCTTTTATACAACACCACAAATACTTGCCCCAGAAGTCTTTCACCTAGCTAAAGTAAATTCAAGCCCTTGTGCACTTGGAAATTACTCTTAACAACAACTTGGTCAATGAAACTGAGCCACTCTGTACAAATGAAGAAGCAATGGTGAATGAGCAAGGTCATAAAGTCCACCTCTGGGAAACAAGACTGCTCCTTCAAGGACAACTTACACAAACATATTTTCAGTGTCATCACCACTATGTGCTTGTCCAATGTATGCCAGATTTGAAGACCATCCATGGGAGAAGCCATGAAGAGAAGAGAATTCGTATTGATATGAAACCAGACATAAAATCACACACAGAATATTATGAGTTGGAAGGGACCCACAAGGATCATCTAGTCCAACTCACCATCTAACACCTGTACAGAGACTGAAAGCACATCCCAGAGCGGTAACACAAACCTAGTTCCCTCACAGTCTAGCAGGCCACTCTGAGCTGGAAGGCACCCAGGATCATCCAGCCCTACACCCCCCCAGCTAGGCCATGTNCAACAGAATACCTGTGATATTTTAGTTCCTTTGCTTACACTCAGGGAAGAAAAGAAGGAAAAACTGTAATCCCTGAGCTCTTTGCAGCTCAAATTTCGCAACTTCAAATCTTTGCAGTTTTTTTCCCCCACATCACATGAGTAGACTTCACTCAATTCTTCGTGGTGTTTTTCTGTGTCACATGAGCACAGGACGGCCACACATGCACAGAGTGCCTTTGCCGTGCGATGGGACTGCCATGTCCAGTAGGCCAGGACAAGCATATCCGACAGGGCGGGGCATCGGTGCGGGCAGGTGCCACTAACTTGGGGACCAGCATACGAGAGTGTTGTAAAAATTAATAAAATTCTAGGGAAGCTTTATACATACTGTGTGAAAGATTTATTATTAAGCCTCTGTGAGAGCCCCTGGTGGGGCCATGGGCCACCACACCATGGCACAGCAGCTTCCGTCCCACAACACACGTGTCCCACCACTAGCCACTGCTCACTCCTCCTTGACACATGGAACAGGGCGTGGCAAAGAAAGTGTCCTTATCGCTGTCTATAACTATCTAAAAGGAGGTTGAAGTCAGGCAGGGATTGGTCTTTTCTTCCTGGCCACTGGAGACAGGACGAGAGGTCATAGTCTTAAGCGTCAGCAGGGGAAGTTCAGACTTGATATTAGGAAAAGGTTTTTCACTGAAAGAGTGACCGGATTTGGAATAGGTTGCCCACAGAGGTGGTTGAGTAGCTGCCCTTGGAGCTGTTCAGGGGTAGGCTGGATGAGGTGCTGAGTGATACGATCTAGATGTAGATGTTAGGTTTAGTTGGACTACAGGCAGGACTAGATGATCTTTGAGGTCCTTTCCAGCCTTATTTATACTGTGAACACTGTCACTTTGAGCCATTCTCATGTGCCCTGTCATTAAATGCCAGGCAGAAGAGATCAGCACCTCTCTTTCCACATCCCCTTCTCAGTTAGAGAGCAATGACATCTCCCCTCAACCTCCTCTCCAAAGTAGACAAGCCCAAAATCCCTAGCTGCTCCTCACAGGACATGCCTTCCAGCCCTTTCACCAGCTTTGCTGCCTTCATCTCGCTGCATTCACATCCTTCCTAAATTGCGAGGCTCAGAACTGCACATAGCACTCCAAGTAAGGCAGCACTGATGCTAAATACAGTGCAATAATCACCCTTTTTGAACAGTGGGTGATGCTGCTTTTGATGCACCTCAGGATGGAATTTGCCCTCTTGGCTGCCCTGGCATCCTGCTGACACCTATTCAGCTTGATGCAAACCAGCATTCCAAATCCCTTTCTGCAGGACTGCTTTACAGCTGCTCCTCTGCCGGCTTATACTTCCAGCATTATGCAGAATTCAACATTTTTCACTTGTTAAATTTCATCTCATTAAACACTGCCTAATGCTCCAACCTACCTAGACCCCTCTCTGCAAGGACTCTTGTCTCTCAGGAGAGTCAACAGCACCTCCTAGTTTGGTATCATCAGCAAACTTGCTAATGGTGCATTCAACTGCTTCACCAGAGCATTGATGTATAGACGGAGCAGAACTGGCCCTAGAACTGAACACTGAGGAACACCCACGATGACTAGTCAACAGCCAGATGTAGCCCACCCACTAACCCTTCGAGCCTTGTCTTTCAGTCAATTCTACACCCAGCACACCATGAAACCACTCATCCCAAGTGCCCCTGGGATGTCCCTGACCCTTGCCATGCCTGGGGATGTTGATGACCCTGTTACTAGCAGCCAGCTCTGCCCATCCTGTGCCAGTGCCTTTGGGGCTGCTCCCCTCAGAGAGGCCATTGCCTGCAACAGGGTCACCTAGGCCCCTGGCTCCCCATCCCCTGGGACAAACCAGCCCTCATTGAGCCTGACAGCAGAAGACTGTGCTTTTAGGGTTTATAAAAGCATCTTCATTTATTCCTGATGTATACGTGACATTCTTAGACTTTGCTCTAGTTAACAAAAGTACAAAGCAAAAGTTCATCACCAAAACAAAATAAAGATCACCCAAACCAGAACAAAAACAACAAAATATATAAAACCTATCAAAACACACACATAAAAATACCACTGCATAGAAGTCTAATGCGAGAAAAGGTAAGAGAACAAACAGCACTCAGTGCGTATTAGTCATATTATTGAATACAGTCATACCTCCAGACTCGCAGGATTTGGGTCTTGTGAGAGTCCCGCTGAACATTAAATCTGTGAATTCAGGTCAGACATTAATAAGGCTAATTATTGTCATAAATATGTCAACTTCGCAACACTGCAACACCTTGAGTACTGTGTTCAGTTCTGGGCTCCTCAGTTTAAGAGGGATGTTGAGATCCTTGAGCGTGTCCAGAGAAGGGCGACAAGGATGGTGAAGGGGCTGGAACACAAGCCCTATGAGGAGCGACTGAGAGAGCTGGGATTGTTCAGTCTGGAGAAGAGGAGGCTGAGGGGAGACCTTATCGCTCTCTACAACTATCTGAAAGGGAGGTGTAGCCAGCTGGGTGCCGGTCTCTTCTCTCTGGCTACAAGTGATAGAACAAGAGGACACAGTCTTAAACTGCGTCAGGAGAGATTTAGACTGGACATTAGAAGGAACTTTTTCACAGAGAGGGTGATCTCTCAGTGGAATGGGCTGCCCAGGGAGGTGGTGGAGTCACCATCCCTAGAGGTCTTTAAGAAAAGGTTGGATGAAGTACTTGGTGACATGACCTAGATATTAGGGTAGTGTGTTATAGGTAGGATGGTGTGTTGGTAGTAGTATGGCAACAGGTTAGGTTAGGTTAGGTAACAGGTTTGACTGGACTAGATTGGTAATAGGGGATAGGTTGGACTTGATGATCTCTAAGGTCTTTTCCAACCTTACTGATTCTGTGTCTGTGTGTGATTACGGGGCCCTTTATGGCGGTGGGGAGCATTGGAGTAGGAGTTTTTTCCCTTTAACTGCAGTGTGTTGTACTGCAAGAGTGTTTTGCCTGAGTCTATATGCATATAAGCATATGCACTGCAAGTCCAGGCTGGCTGCCTCGGACAGACCCACACTACGTGTTACAGTTTAAGACTTCCTCACTCCTGGCAGGGGCTGCAGTGTGGGACCACGCTGTCTCATGGAACTATACTTCACTCATCACTAAGCAAGGATTGCGGAAAAAATTTCTGTGAGTCAACAAGGCCGTGAATATGACCACGTGGATTACCGAGGTATGACTGTATTTTACTATCAGATAACTTTATGATTGTGACTATTTCGTCTGCCACCTTATGACTATATACAACTCCTTTAAAAAAAATCACAAAACAAAACAAAAAACAAACAACAAAACCAAAATCGTTGAGCAACAGTATTCTGAAAAGGAAATTGAACCCAAGAATACACCTTGGAACAAATATCTACAGTTCTTCTGTTACTGTACCTAGCCACTGTGATTCCTCACAGCTAAACCAAATATACATTTCCCCCAACCCTTAGAGGAAGCCATTTCTATACCCCAGACATTTGAACTGTAGAAACATCAGTGCTGGTTACAGGTTAACCCAAAGTAATTTAGTTGAAGAGGTGACTAAATGTAAGAAATAGTTATAAAACTGATCAGCTCAACAATTCATTCTGGTGGCATAACTGCATCTTGTAAACACAAACCAAAATTAAATTATCATCGGTAACGGTATGACTCACCTCTAATTTTAAACATCTGGATTTAACACCAGAAAATGGATATCACAATTTTTAGAAAGTCTTACTCAGGTTTTCTTTTTGATATATGCTAACATTGCCATCACCTGTAATTTGCTAACTCCTATCACAGTAATATGGTGGGTCCTCCTGTCGATGAATGGCTGCAAATAGATCTATATTGATCTACACCATGCAACCCATGCATTGCTATTTCCTAAAAAGTTCATGCAAAGTCATCTTCAGATTTCATTGCTATTACAGGCTGAAATATTTAAAGCCACAACTTCACACACCAAAATACAAACAGAAAAAAAAAATAAGGCCAGAGTAATTAAAAAAGAAGTTAAGTAAAATCAGTAACCATCATCTAAATCATGAGATACAACAGTATTTGTTCTTTGGCTGTCAGCATCAGTAGGTTCCTAGAAAGACAGTCATCAAAACCCAAAGGTCGTTACCAATGAAAGAGCAAAAGATCAGTAGTTCTGAAAATAGACTACTGCTTGGATTAAATTTTCATCCCTCAGTATGGAACACCTTTTCTCTTTTTAGAGCACTGTCTTCTCAAATGAATAGAAAAACTACTAGATAAACACAAGCTGTAAAAACAAATGAGCCACACAAATTCCTTGTGTGTCCACGACACTTGTGAGTTATGACTGCCTTCTTGTGGTTTCACAGACTTCACTCTTACCACTTCTAAGACTGATCTCAATTAAGGTCTTATTGTACTAAGCAGCAGTTCCTAGCAAACTGAAAAAGAATCCAGATGAAACAAACTTCACTTCACTATGCAACAGGAGGAATTAAATACACTGACACTAACTTGAAGATACTAAAGTCATACATTGAATCTCAAATTCACATATATTTGGGCCAAATTCTGCACACATTTCTTGGGTTTAAAGTTATCCAGTTGAAGTGAACAGAAACTAATCTAATAGTATTAACGTGAAGCTTATTGACTATTTGTCAATAATAGCTTGTTGACTATTTATACACTCCATTTGTGCACTCCATTTCAATCTTCCCATGCTTCCAAAATGTCTTTCCTGTCATGTCATAGAGTAGATTTGTTATACATATGAAATAATGAGACAATAGAAGTATATACCAGCTCAAGGATGTGACAGAAGTGTAGCCCATTGGGAAATTAACATCAAAAAGAATAAAAAGCATTCTAAAAATGTAATGCTTACTTATGCAAAATACAATATTAATGTATACATACATGACCTACTTTAGTGTATTTGAAAAAGGCAACTTTTTTGTTTACAAAATACAGTAGTATTCAATGCTTCAGAAATGTGTGCATGCACGCTGAAAATTATAATCCATATCACTATTCTGTATATAATTATAAGATTATTGGTTTGTTGGGTGACTCTGAACAGCATGTGATGTGGTAGGTTTACCACAGGCTGCATTTGCCCGCACTGCCTACCAAAAGATCCTTCCAGAATGAATTACAAACAAAACACTCCAGATCATCTCCACACTAGGAAATTATGTGAACCACAGAAACACTCTGTAGAACAAAAACACCTGGTGTTATGGACTTGATATCTGCACTACACATATTCCAACTTCCCCTTTCCCTTAAACTATTTCTATCTGGTCCCATGAACACAACGCCCATTACTTCCTAAAGCACATTAGGTCCCCCCGGATCCTGTCTCCAAGTTACGTTAATCCAGAAGAATTCCTCTGCACAAACTCTCATACTACTTCATGATGTTAAACAAAAGGTGATCTTGATACTTAAGAGACTCACAGCAAAAGTAAACTCTGATCCACATTAAAACACTGAAGTGTAGATGCACCTCAGACACTTCTAGTATCTCCCAAACACACAAGAATAGTAATTCAGTGCTTCCTACTACAGTGTATTTTCCACAAAAGCCACACTGTTTCAGGGCCATTCAGGGTAGAGTTCCTTTCTGGACTTATAAAATGCTTAGGGTTCTGCTGTTTAACATCCTTAAACTAAGCACACACACACAAAAAGAAAAGAAATCATATATTTTCAGATCACCTAAAATGTCCATTATAATTAACCTAACCATAAACTACATGTACATGGGATATTCCATATAGGCTGCATTGCCATGGAGCAATTTCTGACTACAGCTGCTAACTGCATTGTACTACATAGTGGCCATGTGATGTTTTTCTATATATTTGCCTATTCTTTCCCTTATGTATGAGAGGGACACCATTATACAACACATTTGTACTTTTGGCAAGAGTATGTGCACACACTTGTCCTTAAAACCTAGCAGCAATTCAGCACCCAGATTACTATGACTTAGTATCAGGCACCATCAAATTTTATGCTCACGCTCTTGTGTTTAATATACTATTTATTTCCAATATAACTGCATGAAATTCACAAAATAAATTTCAAGAATTTCCTTTCCTATTGGCATGTGTTATTGGTTTACTAGATACTAAATATTTCAAACTGCAGTAGCAGCTATATCCATCACAGGCTGATGGACATAAATATTTTCATTTCCTTTTTAAAGAAAAACAAACCCAGCACATTTCTCAACAGAAAATATTTGTGGCAACTATCAATTTATTCCAATTGTCTTGATGTATTACTACAAAATTTCTCCTCTGATCTGTGCAAGGCAATAAGCTCAATAAACATATGGTCAATATGTTTCACTGTCCAAAATTATCTTAATATTTTTAAAGCATGTAGTAAAGTATCATCCCACCAGTAAAAATCAGCAAAAATAATGATCCTACAGATGAAATATGCAGTCTAAAATTTGACTATGATTATTTACTCGTACTTCTATGGACTCATAGAGATTTATAAAGTTTTCTATATAAAAATTGTGTTTTGGAGGAATTTTTGAAATACATGACAAAACTCTCAAATGTAACAATTAAAATTAACAATGTAAAAATTAACACAGTTCTTGGAGCTCTAACAGTTGCGCAAACAGTCTTTGGTGATTATCTTCCATTTTCCATAGAAGACCAGGCTCAGTCAGAGAAATATACCTCACCATACCTGGGATATCCTAGAAACATTTCCAAAAGGCTTCTGTGACCATTCAGGAATTAAAGAACTTTTCTAATAAAAATGACCCTTGGACTCAAACAGAACAGTCTATCTGTAATCTGAAGAAAACCCAACACAATATTGTTAACACACAATCAGAAAGCACTAATTCAAAGAAGCATGTCAGCCACACAAAACGTCTTTCACCACAACAGGTAAGCAGCATTTAAGGGGTCTTATTTCCCAGATATATTTTCATTATTAGTCTTTCCATACATCTGGCTTCATTGTAGACATTGCAGAGAGACACAGAAGATGTAGTAAGTGCAGTTTAATAAGCTCACAACTTTATTCTTTCATCTCTAAAGCATGACCCAACACCAAATCACATTGTGCAAGTTAATAACTCTTCTCTCCATTGGTCCTGCTGTTTTTGTCCTCAGCTTCTCCATCCAGATCTCACTTCTACAGAAAGCCAACACACAGAACTGCCATATTAAGCCTATAATAAAGACTAGTGGATGTCAGTTGCATACTGCTCAGATACCACATATCACATCACTTAATGAATATCCTCCTCCTAATTGCATCACATAACAAGAGGAGGCTACAATGCCCTTCTCCAGACCAGCTCAGTGTTGTCTTCTCTCCACAGTTCCCAGACCTGTAAAAGCTGTTCACATTTGTCTGCAGACCACATTTTTATTCCTATTTTAAGGAATGGTAATAGCTCTCGCAACAGCAAATGCTGCACTGACTTTGTGTTGACAAGGGCTGAAAAACAGGCATCAAGTGAAGAAGCACACAGAAGGGTGGGTAAGTCTTTTCCCCTTCACTTGGAATTTAACACACTTGTTAACCTGAGCCCAGCTGGAATCCTTTGGCACTATTACTCCTGAGAGAACCATTTGTTCAGTGCAGGTTACAATAGATTCTTTCAGCTTTCTTAGGGGCTTTTTCCAGTTTATTAAAAACTGTATGCCACAAGAAGTGTTTATTATATAGGACAATTGCTGTAGTCCAGTCTTCTAGACCACCTTCCAACCAACCTCAGATCATGAAGGGACAGATGAGAGAGAGAACAAATCAACATTAAATTCTACTGAGAAATACATACTGAAACTACTCCTGCAATTCAAGGTACAGGGATATTATCTGCATCTTTCTAGAGTGACAATCTTCAGTGGAAGATTTACATTGCTACATCACATGGGCATAAAATTTCCCACAAACATAAAAGCACTTCATACGCCAGGTTGCTAGAATACAGTGTGTCAACTAGCTAATGAAGACATAAAATAAAAAGAAAATAAATCTCTCGTCAAGGAAGGACTGAAGCATTTGTCATTAACACATGTGGTTAAGAAAGATATAGCTGTTATGCAGAGCAATCATCTGCTGACAGGTCCATCATGTTTCAGACCTTTCCAGCATCAGGTGAAAGAGTTGCATTGAAGTTAATGAAAGGCTTGTAACACGAGAGTTGTCAAAAATCAGCCTAAAGTCCCTACTCTAGCCACAGTATTTTAAAGCCTCCAGTTAATGTAAACAATTGGATATGAAATTTCTACAGATTTCCACTGCAAGTTCTGAAGCCTAGCATTTGTTTTATGTCTTTAATCTAAATCAACAGTCACAAAAGAAAAATATAATAACATGTAACCTTAAGCCCATAAAATTAGGATAACTGCGGTTAATACCACTTGTCAATAACTTGTACTATGAGCAGGCATTCTGTATTAATTTCATCCTCCTTTCTTAAATCACATTTTTTTGCAAAACTGACAAACAGCTCAGTTATTCCATCTTTGGAAAGCGTCAGATAGGAATTCTATCCCAATCATAGTGTTACCTTCTATTTTACTAGCCTTCTCACCTGTGTAAAGCAATAAAGAAATATGGTGAAGAGGGTTGTGGTACTACAAGTATAGTGCTAATGTTCAAGTTTCTTTTTCACTGGACTGAGCAGCTCTGCTCAATTTACTTTCTCAGTGGGAAGTTCATGGGTGAGAATAACTTGACTGAGGCTCGATCTATACCAGATGGATTTACTAGGTATGAGTAAGCATCTTAGGGGCATGAAAATTTGACATCTGCTCCTATTATTAAGAGGATATCCCTGCTGATGAAACTTACAGGGATGTTTTGGAATCCCTGAGGGCACCTGGATACAGGGAGTAACAATCAGTAAATGGGCAATATTTCTTCATTTTGTTTAATTGTTTACCGCCTTTAGTGGTACTTAGTCCTGATTACATCAAAACTGCTTCTACCTTCCCTTAATATCTGAAAAAACGTCTTCTAAAAATACTTTAACTTGAATTCAAGGTGCTTTATATCTGGCAAATAACTAGAAATTTAGTTTTACTTTGTCTTCATGGCATAGGAACATTTATTACCATGCTGCCTTGTAAAGGAAGATGTCATGATACAGTAAGACAGCATTTAACAAATTCAAGTTAATTGGCTTTAATCAGCATAGTGAGAATTTTCTTGGGTTTATCTACAAACTCAGAACAGCTATTTACTGTATATTTTCACAGATCTAAGCTAATTTCCGTTTAAACCACTAGATACATTACTATCAAGTGTAGGGATATAAGCCTCAGGTCAGCAAGGCTCGAGAAAACCCTATCTTAAACTATTACAGTCATCCCTCGATTATCATGGGGCTGTGGGTCACCCTGGCTCCTGCAAAGCCCTCACTCTGCAAAGATAGGCAGCTCATTCATATGCAAATTAACCCCCCCACACCATGCCACACCCTCTCAGCCCTGACACATTCCAGCGGTGTGTCAGCTCTGTTCCACTGTGTGCCAGAGGCTCCCGGTACCCGTAGGTACCACACACCAGGAAAGAAACCCCTTTGCCACTCAGCCGTGCACTCTGGCACTGGAACAAGCCTACCCAAACCGCCTGCCCTGCTCCCATGGCACCATCGGCCCCGCCCTACTGTGTCAACCAGGGCTAGGAGCAGTGCCTGCCACTGTGCAGGGGCCAGGCTCGTGCTGGTTGCCGGGTTTAAACCTATTTTGCCGCCACTGCCAAAAGTCACGGAGCGGCCATGGCTGCCCTGGGGATTGCCCCGGAATTTCAGGTGGGGCCCTCAGAGCACCTGCTTGGCCACTGACTGCGTCAGACCTGTTCCCATGGGTTGTTGCAATGACCTGGCCAGGTGTAGGCGGCCACTTGCCCTTGCTTCCACCTGAGTGGGGGGGGGGCCGGCCAGCAGGGAATCCAGGGGGGCCAACCGCAGCACAAGCTGTGTCTAAACATGCACTCGTAGGGTCCCAGAGGCGCATGGGTCCCCCCGCATCCCCCCCAGGCACAATTTGCACAGTTATGTGCGCGCCAGCACTGAGGGGGGCAGTGCGGTGGGTGGGACTAATTTGCATATCAATTATTGTCTATGTTGGCATATTCCTGACTGTCAGCACATGTGCAGTCATGAATGTATCGTGAAACAGAGTGCCATTTCTGCAGAGAAAACACTGTAAAGAAGTGAACTATGAAGTACTAAGGGTTTACTGTACAGTCATCCCTCTTGCCCTTCGTACCCCCCCATATGGCAGCTTCAGACCTTAGCAGCATGATTTTTTAGCAATGAAGGAGACCTGTTTTCACAACTGCGCATGCGCGATGTGCTGCTGCCACCACAGCAGTGGTGGAGGTGGCAGTGCAGGCAGTGGTGGTGGCGCGGGCAGCAGCAGCGGCGGCACACGTGTTGGCAGCAGCGCAAGCAGCAGCGGCACGGCCGCCATTCAGCGCGGAAGTAGGGCTTCGCGGACCCCAATTAAGACCACAGGTCTGTGATATGAGACCCGACTCTAACTACATAAATGGAAGAATTATTAAGTATCAAGCAGAAGTCTGAAAGATCCCCAGCTAAAGAAAACAACATGAGCTTACACTACATTAATGTGTAAAGCTCTTCAGTATTTAAAACTATCTTAGAGTCATGTTTTCTACTCCAAAATAAAGGTAGTTAGTCTTCAGGAAACTCTAAATGTTCATTCTTTTCTACAATTTGGAAAAAGACTCAGGTTCGCTTTAACCTTCAAGTCCCCACTGCTGATCTTTTTTGCTATTTAATAAAAGGACAGTTTTGAATACTGAGAGGAAGCTTGAAATAGTTATTGTTTGCCACTGCGCATTTATTGCCACTGTAATTGCAGCTTTTGTTCTGTCCATTGTTCAAACACATATGTTCAATCAACCTTACAATTAATCTTTGCAAGTTTAATTAATATGCTCCATGTACAGCACTGAATGCATTCCTACTCCACTTGGGCAGTGAGGATCCACTGGATAGGAATCAAAAGCCCACCGTTTACTCAGCTTTTTAACTCAAAGACAAAATTTAAAAATAAGCTGCTAGCTGCAAAAATCTACATCTTTCTTTATTTATTCTGACAAACATGTCCCATAGCTGCTACTAAGTACCATACAAAGTGACACACAGTTAATTTTTACCACTTTGTGTTAGTTTGTCTAATCCCAAATGTTCCTTCTATCTACTGCAGATGAAGACTGACCAATGCTTGACTAATTTATGATCTCTTGGTTCACAGTTGCATAGAAAGACATCTCAAAACAGAAGAAAGCCTCAAGCTCTCTTAGTTCCAGCTTCCTTCCCAAAATTGTTAGATATGAATCCAATGTCAACATATTATACACTCTTTGTGACTAAGAAAAATGGGGGGAGGTGATGATGTGATTCATTATTGGCTAATCTAATATCTGTGGTTACAGATTAATGTGATTTCATTGTTTTCAAAAGGAGCTCTTACCATCACCTAACTGGGGGGAAAAAAAAAAAGCCACTCTGTTGAAATAGTTGCTATGTAGGGATTCAAATTCTGAAAAATGACAAGCAGTCACTGTATCAAGACAGAAACACAATGATAATGAAAATAATAATTTAACATGCCTTTCTCAATATTCGCTGCCTCATGTATCTGTTCAGCCATGTACTAAATTCAAAGAAAGCCCAAAGTCTTACAGCAAGTGAGGTTAAAAAATTAATTCAGTGTCTAGGTCCAAAAATGCCCTCAAGCCTGACTGGAATGTTCCAGTCATTAACCGTTAAAAAGCATTAGAAGTTAAATACAAATGATGTATGGTACTTACATCCACGGCCTAAATCATTACATGAGAAATCATGCTCATGTACATGAACTGTGACTCCCTTTTTTTTTTTTAAATATAAGTTAATGTGAAGATAACTTCCCTAAAGAGTTATCTGTTACAAAAAGAAAGACAAATTTATGCTTATAAATTCTCATAAGAATGGCAAGGAAGGTTGAAATAAGTTTGCATTGGATTAGATGAGTACATTATTCTTATCCAATCTTCACCATCAACCTCAATATCTGACTCTCTGGACAGAAGACATTTTCTCTGAAGCAATCCTTTTTCCCTCATATTATCTTATAATAGGATCGGTGACATTTGGACTGTAACCCTCACAGGCAGAAAAAACAAAGTCTTCACTACCTTGTTTAGGTTTGCGGTTTCAGTTGTGACCACTTGAGAAATTACAGTGGCAGCAGTTTGTCTTGCTCCTGACTCAAAAGATAACATCTTTGTAGTAGACAGGGACCAACATACTGCCTTGGGAGGCCACTTCACTTCCTCTATTTTATGGGAATAAAACATATGTGCAGTTTTTGTCTCAGCATATTACCAAACTTTACCAAATATGTGCAATACAGTAAACCCAGCACTTCTGAAAATGCACAAAATGCATGCGTAAGAAGACTCAAAGCTTTTTGAGAATACATGTAACTAAATCACAGTATTGACTCAAGAGAGCAGGCAGCCATCACCAGAAAATATTTCTGGTTTAAAACTCACCAGAGGGTAAGTTCATAATATTTGGAGAGCCAAAGTAGCCTGTTTCTTTGTCCTTCTTTTTCAAAATCCATCTACGTGATTAAAGGAAAGACTGAAATGAAGAACCAGCTGCCATCACCAGGATACACTCAGTCTATAAACTGCCTCCAGACTCCCAAGTCAATTTTAGGAAAGAAATGAATGAAAACAAGCTGAAAAGAAGCCAATCACAGGTCAGCAGCCTTACCTGGACAGGCTCCACAATTGAGCACCCCTGGTGTGGAACAAATTTAATGTTTATGTGCCTGCACTCGTACAGATGACAGGACCACAAATTATCCAGAATTTTGTGCTGAACTTTCTTCAAAGTTTTACCTGTAACTGGATTTTCAATGAAGACAAAAGGATTTTCAAAACCTTTTTATGAAATTACAAACAAGAAAAATTCACCTTTTTAAACCAAGTAAAAGTCCAAGCAGCTGAGAAAGACTGGAAATAAAAAACAGTCACAAAAACCCTTTATAAACAACTCTTCCTACATCCATTGTTGTTTGTTCTCTGTTTCCAGTCTTAATTTCAATTAATTGTGACAGCAAATTTTACAGTGCACTCTACCCCTAGATAATTATTCTTTGCAGCATTATGAGCCTGCAAAAGGTCATCTATCTCCAGCTTTCTCCCTTCTGAGATTCCATGTCTTTTCTTTTTTTACTACTTCTTCTAAAAGTTCCATAGCAATGACTTCCTCAGGAATCTTAGCTGCTTACTAGGGCAGTCATGCCTTTTGCAAGCTTGAGACAAGTCTCTTCTCTTTTAAAGGAGTGTAATGTAACATGCAGACCAAGAAAAACAAAGTAAAACATGCCGTGTCCTTAACTTAAAGTATGAGTCACAGATGCTTTTTTCTGGTGAAAATGTGTACAAATATAATACAGGAAAATACAACTTTGATATTATACCTCTTCGGCAGTCTAGAGAGACACAGTGGTAAATACATGCTTCACAGAAGACAAAAGAAATCTGACAAAAACTTTGGATGGAGGTTTTTCCCCAAATCTGTAAATATATGTTACTCTTTGTGTGATTTTCTATTTTTTTTTTTTTTTTTAATCAGAGATGAAAGGAACAATACACTATTTTCAAGTTTTAAAAGTCCACTTACCTTTCAACACCCCCAGCTCTCCATCTTTCTGTCCTGTGATCTCTTGGTCATTAAAAGACTGAAAACGGGATCCAACTAGAGTTGGGATACCAAGTTCACAGCACTCTGTTGACAAAGGCTGCATGGACCTAGTGTTCATATACGGACCTGATCCAGCTGAAATCAACAGAAGGCCTTTCATGAACTTCAAAGGTTTTCAGAATATAAGGCCTTATAAGATTCAGCTGTGGAAAAGTTCAAAATATGAAGATTTTTGGTGTAAACTTGTAGGCAAGTGGGTTTTTTGATTTGAGGTTAATATTTGCTAGGTACCAACTACTAATTATCAATACAAATGTGTCTGTCCTTTGTATGATGCTCCTGATACTCAATCACTAATACCATTTTCAATCTTTAAAAATATGCATGCTAAATTACAGCACTATTTTTTTTCTGTTTACAGAAGTTGGCTAAGTACTCAAATCCAGATAATCAAACAGAGGAAAAATTCACATGTCAATGGAGATGTAAGCCAGCTTGTGAATAACCATCTCCAGTTTGGAGACACACAAATTCAGCACTCAGCCTTAAGAAGTTCCTCTTTGCAAAATGAAAAATGCTGACCATCAGGAAAATCAGCCTGTTTTGCAAGCTATCTCAGAAATTTAACCTTTTGGGGTTTTTTTTCCCTTATATAGACCAAATGCATTTAAATACAGTTCAGAGCACTAGTTAATCGCAGAGACAACCTATATGCAGAAAATGAATAATGTTTTAATAATAGTTTTAATATGAATACTACCTACTTAAAAACCTTTCACTCTGTAGTAAGCAGATATATCTTCCAATTGAAAAAGAATTTACATTTTAGATCTCTGTGTGTTTTTCTATCAAAAGTTTACTAAAGCTTTTCAGAAGCAAAATCTCTTCTCTCTCCTCGATATGCCTGTGACATTAAAACTATGTTTTGCCAATACCTTCCATACATAAAACGTCTATTTCAAAACTTAATACTAACACTGCTGTTGGATTTATTGCATCTGGTATCAGGCACACTTACCAAATTAACAGAGACTTTAATTTTATGAACGCAAGCCAGATAGCATAAAGAATGATTTTCTTAATATGTAAGTAAAATGTGAGAAAAGTATCTTGGCAACTCATTGTTCGATACAATTGTTTACCATTCACTTACACTTCCATACTGTTCATTTGCATTGCATTTAAAAGTTATGATTGAGGCACAGATAAACATTTTGATTTGGGAAAGCAATGGGCAAGTTTAAGATCCCAAACCTGAGTAATCAAAACTCCTAGAAAAGAATGACCAGGCTCTTTAAATCCCACTCTCATATCAACTTTGTGATCATTGATGCCAAAGAGATTTGAGTCCGGTTATGACACTGTGAATATAATTCGCACCGGTATCGGTGATGTTCATACCAGACCAGGTTACGACAGCAAAGACTAACTGTGGTTCAATTTCACAGCACGGTGAATACTGCAGGTCTTTTCACTAGATGAAATCATTATTATACAAAACAAACCTTTCATTTTCAAAGTTTTTATATAAGATCCTATTAGCAGATCTGTGTACCTCTTGTTCACAACAGCAGATCTCAGTAACAGGAGCACAACAAATGCCAGAATAATTATCCAGATCATACACCATATGAACAACAAAGAGAGGACAATGACTGGCACTTTTAAGAAGTTTTGAGAAAAACAAAATACGCAATGACATGTTAAAACTTGTCTGTGGAAATAAAATAAACAGCAGTGTGAAAGTCAGAATTACTTAAGACAAGGACTATTTTTGGAAAAGGGATGAGTACTGAAATAGCACAAACAGATAGCACACATGTAGAAAACATTGTGAACGTGTCCCAAAAGATCCAAGTAAACTCAGTGTCTGGGCAGCCCATACATCGGAACTGAAACATTCTGAGAATAACACATCACATTTCGACTACTTCTCAATACTGAAGTGTCACACATCTTTCAGAAGATTATTTAAGACAGAATAAATAGTTTCTTCATTATCTCCACCTTCTCTACAGCAGAGCACAGAGATACGTATGCACCCTAGACTTTCAGCCTGGCATACCATCTTCCCAGCTGAATCCTATTGCAGATTTTTGCAGGTGCAGTCACTCTGCAGTTAAAAGCAATTTAAAGGCAGATGTGCTGGCATTTAGACAACTAGCTGCCTGACTCGTAGGTAAAATCTGGTATTGGTTATCCAGAGATAATCACTTGTACACCATTTGCTTGCAGATATACAATCTGAGAACCATTTATTATTTACTTAAAAGAATTGCCTGTTTTTCCTCAAAAACTTCAGTGGTCCTGACAGGCAACAGTCCTTCTACAAGAGTAAAAACAACCTGCTACCGCCATACAGTTATCAGTCATTCAATATAACAAAATTCGAAGACCTTATCCTTCCCTCTTACAGCTACAAATCATTATGCAACATACAGCTCTATTGATGAAAACAGGTTAGGTTAGGTAACAGGTGATAGGTTGGACTTCACGATTTCTATGCTCTTTTCCAACCTTACTAATTCTGTGATTCTGTGATTAACTTAAAACAATACTTTTCCATGCTTTCCAAAACAATTTTGAGTTAGCCTTGGCCCATCTAATTCCCAAGTACCAGTCTGTAGTACATTACTATTAGATTTGCACGAGGAAATTTCTGTCTGATTTCCCTCCATCTAACATGAAACTGGCTTATTGCTTGAGCTGTCTATGCTGTATCAAAATTTTCAACTATAACTCATCCCATTCAGATGGGCTGAATCCAATGGCATGGGGTTCAACCAGTCTAAGTGCCAGGTCCTACACTTTGGTTACAATAACCCCATGCAGAACTATAGGCTGGGGATGGAGTGGCTGCAGGATGATCAGGTGGAAAGGGATCTGGGAGTGCTGGTTGATAGAAAACTTAATATGAGCCAGCAGTGTATCCAGGTGGCCAGAAAAGCCAACAGTGTCCTGGCCTGCATCAGGAATAGTNGCTGCCCAAGGAGGTGGTGGAGTCACCGTCCCTAGAGGTCTTTAAGAAAAGGATGATGTACTTGGTAGCATGACCTAGATATCAGGGTAGTGTGTTATTGGTAGGATGGGTTGTGGTAGCAGGATGACAACAGGTTAGGTAACAGGTTAGATTAGGTAATAAGTGATAGGTTGCACTTGATGACCTCTATGGTCTTTTCCAGCCTTACTAATTCTGTGATTCTGTGTGATTCTGTGATGCCCAATAACAAGACAAGAGGCAGTGGCCAAAACCTGAAACATAGAAAACTCCATCTGAGGAAAAAAAACCCTCACCTCTTTTTTTGTACTGTGAAGGCGATTAAACACAAGAACAGGTTGCCAAGTGGTGCTGCCCAGCCTCAACTACTCTGTCATTCTGTAAGCATGTGGCTGTGGCCTCTCCTGGGACTTGCCAGTTTTACTGGCAACTACCCCAAATTCTTGTGGCATGTTCTACCACCCTCTCAGCTTTTGACCCAGTAAGCAAGACTGACTGCTGCTCTGCCTTAACTAACTTAGCAAGTTGCACATATTAAACAGGAAGACACCTGAGAGGTCTGGAACAGATGCCAACGAAGACAAAAGATCCACAAGTTCACAAGTCCAAGTAAACAGTTTGCTCTCCACAATATTTTTATGCTGTACCTTTGGCCTACATAGTTACACTGATATTGAAGCTCTTAGTCCAAAAAAAAAAAAAAAACTTTTAATCATGCTGGTTTGGGCTGAGATGGCTGTCAGCAGAGATTAAAGCCAAACTGTGTTTTCACTTAACTTGAAAACAGAATACTAAAGTGTGCTGCCATGCCTGCTCCCCCAAAATGGAAGGAGCTCATCCACAACTAATACCATAGATAGTAATGCAAGCAATTTAGTTCTCACTCCACTAAAACACGCAGGTTATACACAAAAGGCTCTAGCAAAACTAACTGGAGTATTCAAGACTCTTTTCCAGCTAATTATATGAGGACCCTGTTTATATCCATACCCTTCTGAAGAATACAAAAACTTCTGCATCAACTGACCTCATCTTCATGAGGGTTTTGCCTACTGCAACAGGTTACTATAAAACCAGATTCACAAATCAACTCTGAATACCTCAAATTAGAACCCCTACCTCTTTTCAGAACATCAGCTAAACACTGGGAAGGGAACTGCCTTAATAAGAAAATGTTAAGGGAAATAATGCAACCAATGACATCACTCTTCTTTACAACCTTGGTCCCAAAATAATATGCCTTTTTCCTCACAGGACGCAGTCTTGATATTTCTTACAGAGACAGACACTTCAGCTCTTCACTTCATTGCAAAGTAGAGGAAGAATCGCCCTTCTCATCTTAGAAGGGCAGCTTACTAACAAAGGCATGCTCTTTTAGGTAACAGCCAAATGCATACAACACTGATTATGATACAGTACTCTAAGGTTCAAATCTGCACTTTCTCCTCCATAGTAAGCAGGCCACTTGATGCTCATGCACTTGCTTACTGGAAATGCCCTTACCATTCTCCCCTGTCCAGGTGCATTACAGTGAAGTTTGTCAGTAAAAAAAAGCACAGCAGTAGGAACTCTTACTACTTGTCAAGGCAGTGACCCAGGAGTATGGACAGGTTCCAGTGAATACTCTGTTACTCCTTCACACACGTTATGCAACAGTCACTGGAAAACTCCAGCCTCACACCCAAAATGGCAAAAAGTGAGTACATCCCAAATATTAGAGATGAGTTCTTTTCGCCTTTACTCTTTCACGTCATAGGTCAGTGAATGCTTCATTCAGCAATGTACAGTGGCCCAAGTTGTGCAGTTGGGATAAAAACAAGAAATTTCTCTCATCTGCAAAATTTCAGAGCAAGATGAAGCACTGCTGCACACATTCCAGGAAGACAGAGAGATAGGTTAGAGTTCCTTCACTTAGAGATTAAACGTAATTCTTTACTGTAGATGAGCATGTAATTAAAAAGCTGCTATATAACAGAAGAATCCACTATGACCCTTTCTGATTACATTTTTTGTTTGATTGTTTTTTTATGAAAGGATTTTGTGCCAGCATGCTCTATGCGATGTGCCTGCAGATAGGCCAGAGATAGATATAAAATGCACATATTTCATTGGGCTATAACATCCATGTGATGCCTAAGTCCCATATTGATCTCACATAGCCTGTGGTGTAACCTTTACATAGAACTTCCCAACACTCCAAGAACTGGAAAAGTTCCCTGGCCATGGAGATTTTACAGCAAAAAGCAGGTATCTGTGCCTCTTCAACAAGCAACCTAAAGATCAAAGATTTTTAGTCTAGGTGACCAATTCTTCTTCCAGTCCACATCAATAGTCCATACGGGGGGGAGGGGGAAAAAGTATACTATTTGACCTGCACCTTGGTTAAAATAATTTCCTACTGACAATGTAGGTACCTTTAAAACAGGCTTAAAAGGGTAAACTAACATAAATTAACAACAGGGTTTTTTAAAAACGTCTCTTGACCCTTTCACAAATAGAGGTAGTAAAGAAAAATGGGCAAAAATTTCCTGTGAATTCAAATCTCTTGTGAGCATTTTGGAAATTGGAAAAATATTAATCGGCATTCAAACAAGGATGTAGATTTCCTATTCCTATTACCTCATTCTCCCTAACAAGTTGTTAGTAATTTGATTTTAGTACCATGAACTATGCAAAATGAAGTTTCCCTTAAGTGCTGGGGACGTCACCTCTCGCAAAGCATCCAGCTGCTGCCTCCCTGACCCCCACTATGGAGGTTATATCTAAAGCAGTGCTGGGAAATGAGTGGGTCAGTGTTCTTTCCATCCTTGCCCTAACTGGGAGACACTAGAGTTCCTTCCTGCTCCAACTGGGATGATCTAGGATTTAGTTTGCTTCAAAGGTTGAATCAGATTACAAGACAACTGAGCATCTCTGAAATGAAAAGAACTCCAGAAATTGCTACCAGTTGAGATGAAAAGAGGAGGGGAGTGGCTAGAAGGAGGGAGAAGAGAAAGGGATGAAAGCAACATGGTGTCCTCTAGCCCTCACAGTATGTCCCAAACCTTCCCATCCTACAGTCCACTGTGTCTTATCAGTCTCCTGTTCGAACACTGGATGCTTAATGTACTTTAAAACTCTCCTCCTTTCCCTCATTAAAAGACAATGGAAATCTTAACTTCTATAAACGAGAGCACTTTATCTTCCAAACATCACAGTAATTTCATGTCTACCAGGAGTTTAATCCCTAGTAATTTAGATAAATTACCCTGTGCTTTAGCAGGTTGGGGTTAAAACTCAGATTCTCAACTGATTACAAAAAACCCAGCCAGTTATCAAGTCCTAACTGAGTAATTCCACCCTGGCTAATTAAAATGTAATCAGGATTGTTTGCCAATATGCATTCTGTCAGCAGTTTTATGTCGAAAAAGAAGTCTTTGCCAAGAAAACACACACAAACTAAAAAAAAACAAAAAGCCGTTCACTGTGAATTGACTTGATATAAACTGCCTCTTTAGCCACCGAAACTGTAAAACAAGTAAGTTACAGCCTCTTGTCAACGCAATAAAAAGTATTAACTGCTCTCCGGGATAATGAACTATTTTAATAGGTACCCCTCCTTTCAGGCCATCCTACGACGCGGGGACGACGCTGACAGCGAGCTCTCCTCCGTCCCCGGTGGAGCCAGGTCATGGCATGGCATGGCAGCCCTTTCCTCACCCACCTCACAGTGCATCCTTGGTCTCTTCAACCCAAATCCTGTTGCAGGCACCCAAACGCTTCCTGCTGATGTTGCAACGGACACACTCAGCTTTCCTTGCACATTGCCTTTTTATCTTTTGAATCTGGTTATCGTTAAATACCCATCAAACCTGCCTTTTGTGCCAACAGCTTTGCCCCGAACGCTGCTCCACCCAAAACATTCGCCCGGGCACCCCCCGGTTTCTAACCGACAGGCAACCCCGGGGTGAGCGGATGCCCGGCGTGTCGCGGAGATGTGACACCCCGAATGGCAGTGGTGGCTCCCTTCCCCCCGAAATAGTCAGTCCTTTCCCAACGGGGCCTGAGGGGTCGGGAGGAAGATGGGCTTGCAGCTCCGAAGGGTTTTTAGTACTTGCGCACTGTAGAACAGGTGGGGAAGGGAGAAGGGAAAGGCGCGTAACTGGAAGACAGGAAAGGACAGGCAGACATCCGCTGCTCTTGCTCCTGCACTGCTTCCAACATTTCATTTTATGTCCCGCAGGTCTCCCGCTACTTCGAGCCCATTGCCCTCACTTTATCACTATTTCCCCACTCCCACTAGCCAGAGACGTGTCTCCCTGTCCCAGAAAAAAAAAAAAAAAAGATTAAAAAAAAGTGTTACCCCCACCCTCACCTTCCAGGAGAGCGGAACTAAGTATTACACGTTCCCGACTATCTCTCTTTAAAAATAGGCTCAAACTTTCCCACCAAGCTGGAGAAACAAACCGCCCGCGGGCAGCAGGGCACCGCGGGATTGCCGCCGCCCGGCGGGACGAGCGCACGCCCGGCCCGAGAGCACCG
>WEKX01005030.1:1261-63107 GCA_013390025.1 Pitta sordida
AAGGGAGGTTGCAGTCAGGTGAGTGTGAATCTCTTTTCTCAGGCTGATGACACCAGAACAAGTGGACATGGCTGTAAGCTACCCCAGGGGAGGTTTAGACTGGATGTTAGGCAGAGGTTTTTCACAGAGAGAGTGTGATTCCTCATTGGAACGGTCTGCCCAGGGATGTGGTGGAGTTGCCATCCCTGGAGGTGTTCAAGAGAACACTCGATGATGAGCTCAGTGACATGGTCTAGATGGTGGGAAGCTTCGATGTGTGGAGCATGTTGCCCATGGTTCCACGTTTGTGGGCCTGATCCCTTGTTGGACGTTCACTTGGGAGTTGGACTAGATGATCCTGTGGGTCCCTTCCAACTCAGAATAACCTGTGAACCACGGTACTGTGGGTCTTGTCTGTCTCCCACAAAGCCCTTCGTCTGCATAGAACGGCCGGTCATCAATATACAAATTTGTCCCGCACACTCACATGGCCCCCTGTGCTCCAGCACTTTTTGGCACTGTCCTGCTCTGTGTCGGTGTTTGTGTTGGCACTTCCCAGTGCCTGCAGCCACCCTCGCCAGGAAAAAACCCTCTTCCTCTTGGCTGGGGATACGGGTGCAGGGAGTTGCCCGTGCTGTTATCCGAGTGTCTATCTAGACAGGGATACCTGATCTCTCCATACTAGGGGTAGACGTTTATCCCGAGAAAGCCTCAGACACTATGTCTAACTTGAGAGTGTGTGGATCTTTCATAACTGCATGAAGCCTCCCCGCTCCGAGTTGAGGTGAGGGGAGCGGGGCGGGCTGTGCCCGAACCAAGCCACTGTGGGAGCGGTGCATGCCTGGCCCGGATCTGCCGCGGCTGGCCCAGGGCGGGCACCTGGCTTGGCTCGTCGCTGCACTGCCACAGTGTGGGCACCTGCACCGAGCTGCCGCAGCGTGGGTGACCACCTTCTGCCATCATGGTGTTGGCGGATGGCAGGTGGCCGCAGGTGGGGGAAATTTGCATATTCATTACTGCCTACTTTGAATATTCATGGTGTCATGTCACACATGTGCAGTCCCGAAACAGGCCTCCTTATTAGCTGAAAAATCATGCAGCAAAGATCTGAAGCTGCTATCTTGGGGGCGCAAAGTGGAAGAGGGCTGACTGTAAACAATATGGTCCGTGAAACGTCCTGGTAAAGACATTACAATCTTTTCTAGATGATGAATTATTTAAGGTATAGCAAACACACTAAACTTTATATTAAATGATGCAATCAGGATAAATCTAAATAGTCATTTAAGTAGGTATATTTTTTATGCTCTTGGTATTTGCATAAACAATTTAAATCTTGCCAATATTTACCTAATGTGTCATTATTCTTGTTAAATAGTTTTGTATCTAAGTAATTTGCAATTTTCTGGAAGAAAAGGATCTGCCATCCCTGTGCCAAAGTTATTTTTATTACCTGTTTATAGGTTTGTCATCAGCTGAACATAGTAAGGATATCATAAGAAGTGTCTCACCAGAACTAACAAGCTCAGTGAAATTCATTTACATAAGTGAAACGGAGGAAAAATTTTAGTCTACTAAGAAATGGGGAACAAAAGTCTAGAGTGGACTGGAAATAAGGACAGCATATAGATAAAAGAATGAGATCATTAGGTCAAGTCCTTCAATCAGCTAGTCTATTTTTCAGATCCAGGCTAACTCAGTGACAAAAGTACATTATTACTTCAATCATACCTCAGGTCTGCAAGGCTCTTGATGCCTAGAAACTTTGAATGGTTTTGCATGATTTATGCAGCCATTTTTCAACTTAAGGACTTTAGTCTGTTCAGCAGCTATTAGCATACAGAAGAAGTAGATGCTCAGGTGAAAGAAAGATATGTCATCCTATTTTTCACATAAATTTTTCTTTTAATTTCTAAAGTCTAATCTCTTTGTAAAAGAGGTAATACTAAAAATACTATGTGAACAAATATGTAGACAGAACCAAATATGCAAATCCAAATTGAATTAATTAGTAAAAGTCTTTATATCTTACACTAGAATTTAACATGACTTTGAGGATATGCAATATCAAAGACATAATGGTTTGGCAAATCGAAGGATTATTTTCTATTTTGGATGTGCAAAAATGTTATAAATAGCTCCTACCACCACCACAAAGTGCCATTCAACAAAATGGTGATATGCCTGCAGATTCATGGGGTAGAATGAGACAAAATAATCTATCTCCAAATCCATTGTTCACTCCCATTAGTAATCTCATTTGGCAAACTGAACCTGAATAATTTTTGTCTGGCATCTCTCATTCAAAAGATCACAGCAATAATATGAGATGTTGAAATGCTAAAAAGTCATCCTCTTAAAAGGGTTTTGCCAATTAAGAGAGGTCTGAGAAGCCTGTATTATAAGACAATTTGGTGTGCTTCAGGATCAGAAAAGGGAAAGGGGGGGGGGAAACAAAAAGAAAAGAAACAAAATATGTAAGAGAAATTTGAGGTTAAAAGAAGTCTAAAAAGCTTTCAACAAAAGTTGGCTGTGTGAAATGAAGTGTAGAAGCTGTTTCTAAAGATCTTGATCATTGGGTGACTGCACTTTGTGCAGCTTTGCAGTGAGGGAATTGGGGTGCTGTAAATGACAAGCAATGAGTAAAAGCATCAAGGAGGAGCATGTAATAGAAGTCTGGTGATGAGTTTCTGTTAAATTCCCCTTCACAGACTAGAACTTGTAGCCTTATATACAAATGTTTCAGAATCTTGTGGGTATCATGTCAAATATTCTGAGCTGGGGAAATAATACGTTTAACCCTTCAAGGAAGACCAACAGGAAAAAAAAAAAGGGACATAAACAGAGTCAGTGACAGAGCAAGAAATTGACTACAAATTCTCCTGCTTGCTTCTGCAGACATGGATCATTCTCTTTTTCTGGACTATCTGTCTTGTATCTTGTGACAGTGATGTATGTCTTTCAGAAACCTGCATTTATATCTGCTATAAAGTGAGACATGATAACCTGGTTCAGACAACAAAATTATTGCTATTGAATTTCAGACAAATTTTTAATAACAATTAACAATACAGTCGGCCCTCTTGCAGTTCGCGTTCCCCATATTGCAGCTTCAGATCTTAGCGGCGTGATTTTTTAGTGATGAAGGACACCTCTTTTCGCAACAGCACATGTGCAACCTGCTGTCGTGGCGGCAGCGGCGGCGTGGTTGTAGGTGGTGGCGTGGGCAGCGGTGGCGGCAGCGTGCATGGTGGTGGCAGGGGAGGCGGTGTGAGCGGCAGCAGCGGTGGCGTGGCTGCCATTAAACATGGAAGTAGCGCTTCACGGACCCTGATTAAGGCCGCAGGTCGGCGATATAGGAGACCCAATTGTATAACAATATGACAAAAATATAACAAATAACTATTTTTTATTGTGTGGAGATATTTCAGTATCATAGCAAAAAATTCTCATGGATAAAACCGAATTAAGCTTCAGATGAGGGGCCTGTAATTAGATGTCTCAATATGGAGTCAGTATGCTCTAAGATTTAGCCTCTCACCCAAAGCATAGCAATTAGGAAATAATTTCTGAATCTATAGCTAGAAAAATTTCTCTGAAGATGCCAGAATCTAGACAGACTATGGTAACAAAGACAATAAGTGAGTGACATCCTGTTACATATAAGAGTAAGGGCAAGACCAGGGTAAAAGTCAGGCCCTTTTGAAGACCCTAAGCACTTAGATCATGCTTCTTTCCTAGGCAGTTTTAAGAATAAAACATCTGCCCTACGCTGGTAGTTGTGGAAAATGATAGCTACCCACTAGCTTACTGTTTTCAAAATATGATTGGAATCAATGTCAAAACAGGGACTGAGTCCTCAGCCTAGAATAAACCGGCTCCTAGAAGCTAAGTGGCCAATATGAGTTTATTGTACCACTGACATCTATGTTGGTATGAACATTATACAGTGAATCCTCTCTGTATCACGGCTTCTCCTTCATGACCTCGCCCACTTGCGAAGCAATTTTTCGCAAATATGATTCTGCCGTCTGCAAGCCCAGCTGCCTGACACATGCGCAGTTTGACTCTCCTCTGCCGAGAGGCAGTGCCACAGTGCCTGTGGGGTAGGACTCACCCCGCCCTGTGGGGAGGAGGGGTTGCAATAGCAGCAACGTGCCCCCGGTCCCTGAACCGGGAGCCTGCCTCACGAAAGTGAGGCAAGTTGTGTGCTGGGAGGGCGGCAGTCCCGCGCCAGCAGCAGGCTCCCCCGGGGTGCGTCGGCGGCAGGCTCCCCCGGTGCGCGGCTTCCCCGGCTCGTGCCCGTGGCGTGCTCTCCTGGCGCATGTGATTTACCGCAGCTCGCAGTGGCGTTTAGAGTCCTGACTCGGTCCCTGCCCCGGTCCCTGCCCTGNATTTTTTTAACTTTGTAATTATTAATTAGCTGAAAATTTCATTAATCTCATAAATACTTACTTTGAAAAACTGGACTGGACCATTAAGGTCATGCCTCCTTCTAACACCCAATGTTTCTTTTATATTTTTCCAAATAGAGAAAATATTTCTTTAAGTATTCAGTTTTGCTTAATTACAAATTATACAGGTTGCTTAAAACTGTTGGAAACACCTTGGATCCCCTGCACTGGAAATGCCCTGGATTCCCTTTTTTAACAAGAGATACTATTGTCTGAAAAATAGAAGAAAGCTGCTAAAGAAAGCATTGCCTTTGTATGAAGAAATGATGGAATATTTTTGTGAATGCTTGTTAAGCCTCTTTCCCCTTATTGTGTTTGTTATGTATTATCATTTAAAAATTCATTATTTTTCTCATAAAAATGCTGCCAAATCCAAAAGCTAGGGAGGAATTTCAACCAGAATATTCATTTTTATATCTGAAGAGAATTAATCTTCTCTATTTTTCACTTGTAATTCCCTGCTTAAAAGCCTCTGTTGTCCATTCAAGGAGCAGGAACTATACCAGAAATTGTGGATGAAGAATAGTCACGTAGCAGAAAAGTTGATACAGTTTCATACATTACAGTGGGTGACAGAACTACATGTAAAAGCACATTATGAAATGGTTTTGAATAACAAGAACACTCTGTGAGACTGGGATAGGTTTATATGTAGTTCACAAAACTCTGTCTAGGCTACAGCTATGTCTGTGGATTACAGTACCTAAGCCTATTGCCATTCTTGCTGTAAGCTGCTCTCCTTATCTAGTTGTAAAAGCTGCAGTCCTTCTGTGGTGCTTAGACAGTGTGTTAAGCAGGCAGAGAATTATTTTGGATTCAGATGCCAACATTTGCTTCAGTGCTGTAGCACTGGGAGCTTACATGTGGCCGCTAAACAATTGTAGTTCCCTTCTTCCTGTACACATAAACACAATGTGAACTGCTGCATGTGCAACACAAGCTCACTCTGGGTATGTGATGCGACACCAAGCTGCTCGTCTGCCAAGTGATCAGATAAAATTGTGTTTTCCCATTGTATGACAGGAGTAGTAGTTACATCCAGTGGATGTGGAAAGGAAGGTTTTACCCATTACATTGACTCAGTCTCTGTGCTTCTGTTGAACACAGACATTTGAAACTTGTGATCCAGCACCACCTTCCTTAGGTAAATCTGGCACAGCTTTTTGCACTATCCACATAGTCCAGAAGATTATTTGCATGACTCTTCTAGAGCCAAGATGCTTGATGAAGACAAAGTAGTTGAAGCTTTGAGCCTGGTATGCCCAGTTCTTGTTTTCTTAGTTTGAAATAAATCTGCCCCATAATTTTTTAACATTTACAAATAAAATGAAAATAGTCAACCATTTAAGGTACACGTTTGATCAAGCTAGTCATCTCCAAACTGAAATCTCTCCTAACAGTACTGTTCTGATATTCAAAGGTTCACAGGATCACAGGTTATTCTGAGGTGGAAGGGACCAATAGGATCATCGAGTCCAATTCCCATGTGAATGCCCACCCAGGGATCGAACCCATAAGTGTGGAACCGTGGGCACCATGCTCCATCCATCCAAGCCTCCCATCATCTAGGCCATGTCACTGAGTTCCTCATCCAGTCTTTCCTTAAACACCTCCAGGGGTGGCGACTCCACAACTTCCCTAGGTAGACCATTCCAATGAGGAATCACTCTCTCGGTGAAAAGGCTTTTCTTAACATACAGTTTAAATCTCCACTGGCACAGCTTGAGGCCATGTCCTCCTGTTCTGATGCTGGCAGCCTGAGAGAAGAGATTTACACCCACTCAGCTGCAACTGCCCCTCAGGTAGTTGTAAAGAGCAGTGAGATCACCTCTGAGCCTCCTCTTCTCCAGGCTGAACAACCCCAGTTTCTGCAGTCCCTCCCCATAGGGGTTGTTCTCCAGTCCTTTCACCATCCTTGTCGCTCATCTCTGGACCCTCTCAAGCAGCTCAACATCCTTCTCAAACTGGGAAGTCCAGAACTGCACACAGTACTCAAGATGTGATCTGACCAGCACCGAGTACAGGGGAAGGATAACTGACCACGATGTTCCTACTAGAGACCAGGATGCCATTGGCCCTCTTAGCCACCTGAGTATACTGCTTGCTCATATTAACTTTCCTGTCAAACATTACTCCTAAATCCCTCTCCATTTCACCACTCTCCAGCCACTCATTCCCCAGTCAATAGAGATGCATGTGATTGTTATGTCCAAAGTGAAGAATCCGGTACTTAGTCTTATTAAATCTCATATTATTGGAGTCTGNAGTGGTCCCAGGGGACTTCCAGATGATCAGCTCATAACGTTGTGGACTTCCATTTCTTCAAATATGCCTTGCAACAAGTCACTGCTGTAGTCTACCAGGAAAATAGAAAGTAGCTATTTCTCATATCACAGACAAAAGAGAGGGGCACTGTCAAATGTGGTCATAATTGCATTTATTTGCTTTACATAACTTAAGTGATAAAACACGATACAAGTTGTATATATCTAGTCTTGGTTCTGCTGTTTGATACTGGGGACTGTTGAAATAGGGTAGAATTGGATTTTAGGGGAAAAAGCTGCTTGTCATCTTAAAAGTAATGAAATAGAATATTTATAGAAAAATCAAAATGAGCTACATTGACGGCAAAAAATATTTGCACAAAATGTAGGTGTTTAAAAACTAGATGTTTAATTCAGAATTAAATACTTGAGCCTCTCTTCATAACAAATATAAATAAAAATAAATGCAGTTAATATGATCTGTCTATGCCCATTTTAGGGAGATAAATAAGTGTCTAGAGGTGCCTTTTTTTCTCTGCTGGCTATAGAAGAATCATGGGGTGACCAGCTCAGCCTCATAAACCAAGGTATGGGTTCTTTGGTACAGTGAAAAAAAATCCTCTCGTTTGATTAATCTTTTAGCTTTCACCTGGAATAAGAAACAGCTTTATAGCCCTCTCCAGGCTCACTTGCTCCAGTGAAATAGTAGAACTGAACTCAAGTGAAGTCGATTTGACTTAATTCTCCAATGCTGAAACATTATATTCAATCTCACTCACTGGAAAGGAAGAAAAAAACCCATTTGTTGTGAGTTTGAGGTTTTTTTCTTTTTTTCTTTTTTTAATTGCTCATATAGAGCTGATCTAAACAACTTCAAATGGCAGAGCTATATTCTTTGGGTTCGGAAAATCTGATGTTCAATTCCTTTTTTACCAGAAAATAATGAATACACTAATTCAGCGTGCCGATCGCCATGAAGATCCACCTAGGTTTTTAAAAATCTAGACTTCAATCTTTCTGAGGAGATAAATGCAGAACTAAAGTGATTACTGGTCTCTCACAAGACTGTCACTAGAACTCAAAAATATATTTGGTATGCATCTTTTTCTTATCTATTACTCAAAATTGTAAAAAAAATGCTCTAAATTGAGCAGAAAAAAAGAATGAAAAATATGTAACCATCTTTAATATTGATTATTATGTCATAGATTACCCTGTTTTTCAAATAAATATGGTTATTTCTAATTAAATGTTTCCTGGCTGCTGAATCTATAGTTGCATTTTTCTTTTTAAGCAAAACTTAAAATGTAACAATTCCTATCATATTCACGGAACTTGCAAGCTAGTTGGCCAGATCCTGCCATTTGGTCTTTGCTTTATTGTCCTTTAGGTGCCAGTTGTGGTTAATCCATTATGTTTAAATTGCTGGCCATCACTGTCTCCCTCTTTTTCAACTGACAGCACACAGCAGGAGAGAATTTCAAAATGTCTGGCAAACTCATTACTCCTCATAACTACTGCTGTGCTCAGCTCACTGGAGTTGTGGCAGCATAAGCCTTAAATGGCTGACAGCATACTAAACATCATATTCATTAGCTCTATTTTTTCCTTTTTTTGTTGCTTTTTTTTCTCCTCCTTTTTTTTATTAAATCTGCTCTCAGAAGAAACTTTCAGTCACTTGCATGAACAGCAAATCAAAATGTAAGATATCACAAAAGGAAAGCAAAGGTCACAGATTTTTTAAATATAAATATTTATTAGTGTAATGTGTTACATACTCTAGAAATATATTCTTACACTGCCAATTTATTTTTTCCTAAATGTTACACAACACACAGGATTTAAAAAATAATTTATGCATCAGGTTTGGGGTTAATAGAAAATGAGAGACAAAGCCTTCCCCCGTTGTGATTGATTTTTGGGATGATGTACTGCTGACACACATCCTATGGATAAGTCCCAAGATCCAAGATGCATCAGGATTCCTGTATTGCCCATACACCAAAAGTCACTGCATTTGTAGGATGTTCATGCTGGTATTAAATTTTTTTTTTTTTCCTCAGAGAGGGTTGACTATACTGAGAAGACATTGGGAGTGCATTGTGTATTTTTTTCTAGGGCGTATTTTCTGCGGAGTCTGAGCGCAGAGGATTTTTGAGCACTGGAAATTACACCCTGATTTCTTGCCCCGGATTGTGAACATGGGATGCAGACAATCTCCATCATCATCGGAAACTGCTAATATGATCGTGGAAATTGAAGCTGGATTGGTGGGGCTGATGAACTTTCACAATCAGCTCTTGAAGAGGCTCATCAGGGAGTCCTCTGAAAACGAGTCATTCAGTTAGCAGCAGCAGAGATATTTGAATGGACTAAGGCTGATGATCATACCTTTACCAAACCATCTATCCTAGATTTGTTATTTCCTGCCTCATTCCTTAGACTTTTCACACTTGGTGGTTTTATGTGTCTGAATTTTCTTTTCTCCTCTCCAAGCTACATTGTTTCCCCCGGTAGAGAAGGAATACTGAGGTTTTGGTATTTCAAGCTTTTCTCCCACTGAGGGACCAGGATTTGGAAGTGCAGGTGATAGTGTCATGGTAGGGTAAAGAAAGGAAAAAATCATCCCCTGTTTAAGTTTTTTTTGTTGACTTTTCTTACTTGGTATACTATCTTAAGTTGAAGGATGCACTCAGAAAGGGGGTTTAAGGATTTGTTTTGAAGTAATTTTGAAGTAATGTTGGTTTTTCTTTCTCAGAAGACTTATGAGTTTCTGTAGTGATTCTTAGGTGATTCATTGGCATTTTGGAAATGGTTGGATAATAAAATTTTAAAAATTTCATGTTAAAAAACTGCTGATGGAGAAATGCCATGCAGTTTATTACAACTGATGATACTTACATGTAGCTATAGATATAATTTAGGGAATTGGAGACTGGAGTGCTTAAGATACTGACAAAACAGGACAGATTTGGGCTATTAAAAAACCCATGAAAAAATTCAGTCATTGAAACCTCCAAAATTATTAATTATTACCCTCAAATCTACTTATCTGATAGTATTGAATAATTGATTCATATGTGAGTATCCTTCTTGTATATTTGGCATTATACCCTGCCTATTTACAGTCTCTTGTGCTTATTATGTTCTTACAATTTGTTGTTACCTGGTTCCCTCCTACACTGAACCACACACATTTTTGCCCCTTTGGTGTCACAATGTTCACATACTGATGTAAAATGCATGTACAGAGTGTTTGTCTGCCTATGACATTGCAGTTTTACAGTTGCTAGTTTGGCTGCAAATTGAACAAAGGGGCCGTATTAATTTAGCAACATTGAAAATTAATCAGATTTCTTCTGACACTTCTGTTTATGGTTGATTTGACCCTTTGTCTCCTCATCCATCTGGTATCATTGCCTCTATTTTCATTTACAACAAGAAGCTGCTTGCCAATGCATGTTTGTGTAAAACCATTATAGGAAATAAATCATAATAAAGATGCAAAAAATATTCATCAATAAAATAATTCCAATTTATTTGCAGGGAATTTGTGTTATTATACTCTTGCTTGTGTACTTTCTGATTTAAAGATACACTTGGTTTTACTGACGATACTTAAAGAAAACGACGGTTATGGTACATAAATATGATTTGGGCAGTCTTTGCTAGTTTATTGAGACATGTAGCTAAGGAAATGATAAAAGATTCCATTAAAAAAAGAAAATGACAGGGAAGGTAGGACTTTGTTATTTGAGAAAGTTTTTAGTAAATATGCATGTATTTTTCACAAATTTAAAATGTGTTAAGAATCCTTTTCCAATTTACTTTCCCAAGCAACTTAGCCCCATTTTAGGAAAATGTATATGAACTTTGATGATTTAGATTTTTTTCCTTTGCATAAAATACTTAGCAGAAGTATCTGATGGTGAGTGATGTCATTGCAGGGATTGGCCCATACTGGACAGAGTTCCTGCTACCTTCTCCACAGATCTACCAGAGGACACAGTTAAGCCCATAAGCAGACCTGATGGAACCGCTTTGAAAACTGAATTAAAGGAAAGGCAAAAATGCCAGACAAATAGAAGCATGAAAAATCAGTGAGAAGCAGCAGTAGGAACGAAAAAAAGCCTGTGGATGTTGTGTTCCTGGACCTTAGCAAAGCCTTTGACACAGTTTCCCATAATAAGCTTGAGGAGAAACTCACAGAGCATGGGTTGGATAGAAGCATTTTATGTTGGGTTAAGAATTGGTTGGATGGACGAGCACAGAGAGTGTTGGTGAGTGATGCCACATTCAGCTGGCAGTCAGTCACTAATGGAGTCCCACAGAAATCAGTGTTAGGCCTGGCAATGTTCAACATCTTTATTGATGATATGGACAAGGGAATTGAGTCCATCATCAGCACTTTTGCAGATGACACCAAGTTGAGGGCAAATGTTGAACTGCCAGAGGGTAGAAGCACCCTTCAGAGGGACCCTGACAGACTAGAGAAATGGACAGACCCCAATAATATGAGATTTAATAAGACTAAGTACCGGGTTCTTCACTTTGGACATAACAATCACATGCATCTCTATCGGCTGGGGAATGAGTGGCTGGAGAGTGGTGAAATGGAGAGGGATTTNCTGATCCCTGGGTGGGCATTCACTTGGGAGTTGGACTCGATGATCCTGTGGGTCCCTTCCAATTCAGAATAACCTGTGAACCTGTTAACATAAGGGTTAGAGAAAGAGGAGATGGTCCACGGTCAGACAACCCTCCGCAGCCTGTCGAGGAGACCACAGTTGGTCAGGTATTGTCCTGCAGCCCATAGGAGGACCATGATGAAGATATCCACACTGCATGGAGGACTCCACACTGGAGCATGTGGATATTTCCTAAAGGAATTGTGATCCATGGAGAGCCCATGCTGGAGCAGGTTTTCCTCAAAGGGCTGAAGCCCCACACTAGAGCAGAATAAAATAATGAAGCAGCAGAAAGAACTGCTATGGACTGACAGTAACCTCCCCATTTCTCATCCTCCTCCATTCTGTGGAGCAGGGAGAAATTAGAGAAGTTAGCAATGAAGGAGTGAAATTGAGCCTGGGAAAAAGGAAGGATAGAAGGAAGGTGTTGTTTTAACCTGAAGGTTTTTTTCATCTTTTGTCCTGCCCCAACAGAAGGCCCGTGAGAGGATGGGAAAGGAGGGAGTGACTGGGTGTGAATTTGCCATCTGGTCAAGGTCAAGTCACCATAGTTGGAAATGACAGGATAAAAGTCTATTTATGACTTTGGCCGAAAGACATGCAAGCGTAAGCTCATGCTATAGAAATAATTCATTTTTAGGATAGCAGTCAATTTCATAGACAAATATAATCTTACCCACCCAACAAATGACAGTGACTCAACAGACCAAACAAGAAAAATTCCATTACATACGTATAGTAATTCAAGGGGATATTCAGAATAAACATTATTGTTGGATAGTAAATCCAAGTCAGTTATCAGACTTCTTCTTTCTTACTTTTGTCTTTCTTTGATGATAAAACCTCATTTTACAACATAATAAAATTCTTAGTTTAAGCAATTTTTATAAGAATGCCAACGGATTTAATTTTTAGACAACACTGATTGTTGGGATATGCTTTACAGAAACTCATTACTTCTAACTTCTTCATGTTCTTTCTCTGATGGAAAATTTAATTGTTTCTCAACTATTTTAGATAAGGCTTTTTTGAAATTTGTAATTAAAAATACCATAAGTCTAAATGTAAACCATTGCATAATACCTTCCGGTTATCATTGCTGTGTGAATACTAGAAAAAATTACCTGCAATATAACAAAGCCATCTGATGATATAACTGAATAATAAAGTAAAAAGCCATTTAAATGTAGGAAACCCAAAAGCCACAAAATGATCCCCAAACAACACTATCATTTAGGGAATTAATTAGGAATCTGGCAATTCTCAGGCAACTTCCTTACCAAACTAAGAGACAAAACACGTCTTTCAAAGATGAAAGGTAAACAAGTAAAAGGAATGTCTTGTCAAATGTCCATTGAAATGTAAAAAGGCCCCTTAGGAATAATTAAATTAAAACTAAACAAAACAACTACTTAGTGAACAGGGAAATAATGTTTGAATTTATTAGAAACAAAAATTCAACTCCTAATGGACTCTGGGGAAAACAAAGGGAAATATCAAAAAATAAAATAAATAAATGGTCAAGACTTTTAACTTTCAAAACATTGTCATAACTTGCTGACAGATAAACAAAGGCAGAACAGCTGATGGTGAAAGAAAGTTATAACACTGCTACATGGATTACCTATTTGTGAGCTTAAATTGCAAACAAGACAACCTAAAATTATTAAAGGAATGAAAGTATGGGAATGCTTAATTCTGAATCTGGGAAAGACTGAAAGAAACTTTTTTTCCTTTTCCCCTGAAGTTATGAAGAGAAGGGGACCTAAAGCTCCCTGAATTGAATACAGAACACTGTCTAGTTCCATCTTTAGTTTCACAGTGCTCATCCCAACTGCTTATTGCTCCCTAATCTGGCTAATAAAAAAAAACAAAATTCAGTTTTGAACAAAACAGGATTAAATACCATGTAAAGCTGCGATAATAACATGACTGTACTTATATGGTTTTGAGGATGTGCTAGAGATGCAGCTAAGACATAGGCATGAATTGACAAAATTAGTTTTGAAGTCAAGTTCAAGGAAATAGGTTGACATGCCCTTGAAATATGGTCATAATCAAGACTGGTATTTGTCTTTAATGTAGTATCCTCAACTCCCAGTATGTGATCTCCTTGTGATTTAAAAAAGAAAATAAAGTTAACAGGACAACAGAAAATTGAAATACAATTTCTTGTTTCTTTAGATTTCAATTTATTTTTACAGAAAAGAATTGAGTGATCAGTGAAATGGAAACTTCTGATCACATGAAGTGTCTGTGTCTGATTCTACTTTTTCTGCTCTACATGATCACCAAAACTAAATTCATGGGGTTTCAGAAAGATTGTGTTGGTTGTATTTTTTTAAACATCTTTCAAAGTAACTAGATTAGATTATTAGATACTGAGAGAAATATGCACTGTATAATTTAAACTTGAAAGTTAAAATTCATAATCCTATATCATGACCTTGTTATGTTATGTTGCTCACCTTCGCCTGAGACCTAAGACAGTTAACTTTCTTAGGTATTGAGAACTGATTAGGAGGAATACAGATTTCAATGTACCTCTGTAACTCTTCAGAGAATTTATGGATCGGTGCTGCTAAAAACTAGGGTTCTGCTGAAAAACAGAGGCCTGATATTGCTCCTGCCTCATACTTTTTCCTCAGGGTGATTTAATTTCCTTTGTTTGGTTCACATTTGCTAGATTAATGCATTGGTGACTGAAGTTAAAGTGAAGCTCTACAGATTATAAGATTTTGAATGACTACAAGATACCTTTATTACTGAAAACATGCTAGGAGTTCTATTACAGATTAAGAACATCATACCACATCTTCTAAAGATCAAATGCAATGGTATGGCCTTCACTGATATAGATCGTTGTATCCTCAAGATACATTAGTAGAACTATTCTGCTTCACACCAACTGAGAATCCAGCTGCTGTTTCCTCATGGTCACATAAGATTTTCTTATCTGACCAAAACACTCCTCCAGTTACTATTCAGAAAAAATTGTGCTGTACATTAGAGATGAACTGAGCCCACATTATACTTCAGGCACATGGAGTTGTCTTTCCTTGCTAGTAAATATTCTCTCCACTCATAGACACTACAAAATGTGTGAATCTCATGCTTTTTTACCTTCCTGCCACAAAGTTATAATTGTGAAAGGTGATACTGCAGGAGCATGCTTATAACAGAGGATGTTAATTAGTAAACAGACATTTCATGATTTTTTCCACAAATCTCTTTTATAGACAAGACTTAGAAAATTGTAATTCAAGAGATGAGCAGTTATTTGTTCTCTGGTTGATTTAATGTTTAAACAACAATTTAATTTCCTCAAAATTTTTATGTACTCAGTGTAATACAACTAAAGAAAACCAAAATCCCAGTCCTCCTTGCTTATGTTTTGTTACTCCTTTTCACAGGCCAGATTTTTGATTCAATCGTTTTTCAAGGGAAATTTGTCTCCTGTGTTTGACAGAGACACATAGAGCCTTGGGACTTGGTATCCAGGGAAAATAAGATCTGTTGCATTCTCACTTGGCAATTTCGAGCTTCAAGTTCCATGTTTTGTGCAATAGAGTAGAAGCAAACATGTTTGGCAGTGGAGACTTAAATTTCTGTGCTATATGCACCCACTATATCTGAACTTTACTTTTATATCTGTATTACTTTGAAAAAATATTAGTTTCTCTTACTCCAGAGCCCATTTGTAGGTATATCTTATATTAGCAATTATTTCCTTGGCTAATCCTCAAAAAGGATAGAAAACTACTTAAAAATTAGAGACCTTAAATCTGCCCCTGCAATTGCATTCTTTATGACATTTTAGTCTAGCACTATATTTATATCTTCTTTTTGATTTTAAGTTTTTTTGCTACATAGTATTTTAAGTTTAATCAAAAGTCAACTTAGAAAGGCCATTTTGCCTAAGGGATATTTTTCCATTAAGTATTTGACATATTGGTGGCCTTGAGGGATTATTGGTTTTTGAAGAAATATTAACAGCTGTAAATTTGCATTTTAATACAGTTCTCCTCAACTACTCAAGCAATTTTATTTTTAAGACCTGTGACAGGCTTCAAAGCCTTGGTTCTAAAGTAATCTTGCCAAGTATTAGCTAACATAATTTTACTACAAATTATTAAGTTTCCTAATAGGTTTTCCTTTTCAAAATCTTGTTTGAGGTATCTGTGAAATCAATACAAAAACTTTGTGATTTTTACTAGAAACAGCATTGCTATTTTGTCTGAACTAGAGAAAACTGGAAAAAGAACTTCGCTATAAATTCTCAAAGCCAAAGAAAAAACATAGTTAGAACTGAACCCAAACATGATTCAAGTAAGTTCTCTAAATCTAAGCAGATGAGAACATCTGTAAATTGGTATCCTTGGTGAGTATTTCTTTAAATTATGACTATACAGATTCACAGAATCACAGAATATTATGAGTTGGAAGGGACCCACAAGGATCATCTAGTCCAACTCACCATCTAACACCCGTACAGTGACCGAACGCACATCCTGGTGGTAAACACAAACCTAGTTGACTCACAGTCTAACAGGCCACTCCGAGCCGGAAGGGACCCACAGGTTCATCCAGCCCTACACCCGCCAGCTAGACCATGTCACTAAGCTCCTCATCGAGTCTTCTCTTAAACACCTCCAGGGACAGCGACTCCACCACTTCCCTGGACAGCCCATTCCAATGTGCAATCACTCTCTCTGTGAAAAACCGCTTCCTAACATTAAGTTTAAACCTCCCCTGGCGTAGCTTGAGGCCGTGCCCTCTCGTTCTGGTGTCATCAGCCTGAAAGAAGAGGTCTACATCCACCTGGCGGCAACCTTCCCGCTGGTAGTTTTAAACAAATAGGTCATGATAAATGCTTGTTTTGTTTACTGATATCTGAAGTTCTTAGGTGAATCAGATGCAGAAAGAGACATTTACAATAAGACTGGATCAGATGGAGCACTCTGGAACTGCTGATACCAAGACTATGCATGTGATGGCTGTCCCAGTCACCATTCGAGGGAAGATGACCATTGTCTTCAGGTGTTTTGTGTCTTCATAACAAAGAATTTATGAGTCAGTGATGGTTTTGAAAATGAGCTGGATTGAGATAATCTGTCCTGACCTGTTAGCATTTCTGACTGAAATTAAGCAGACACAGCTTAATCAAATAATCATACAGTAGAGAATGATAGATTCTTTTTTCTTTGAGAATGAAATTACAAGGTAAAGTTGGGTGATATAGGATTTTAGCTAATTTTTACAATATTAAAAATAGTTAACAACTGGCTGCAGTTGTAGAATGGAGGGAGAAAAGGCACTAGCTGGGACAAAAGCATTGCCAGTTTTCCATGCATCATAAAATCAAGTGTAACTATTATCTTCACTGAACTTCTTTCAGAAGAAAATATGATGTAATTTCTGTTTCAGACCTCCCCACCTCCAACCTGATCAAAAGTGTAGCCTAAATGTTGGGAGCTTTTCTATTGACCTTAAGATCATGTCTGAAATTTATTGTTAGAATCCAAAGAATTTTATTCAAAGAAAGTAAGCTTTCTGCTTACTTTACTAGTTTCTATAGAAAAGAAGGCTTTTATTTATGATAGTGTGGCTAACAGTCACACCATCTCATTGGAATTGGTAGTCAGTCAACTGATTGTTCTGTTATGTTCAGTAGTTCACACATGAACATGGAAGAGTTTCACCGAATATCAACATGGAAATTTTACCTGATATTATGGAAAAACAAACAAACAAACAAACCCTAACCAAACTAATTTTCCAAACCAGAGGTTAATGAGTCAGTTATCTTTTTGGTTTAATTTCAAAATAATAAGACCATTTATTCTTAATGAATTCATTTTATTTGTGTCTGCTTTTTGGTTTCTGAATTTTAATTTTCTAGTCCTGGTATGAAGTACTTGATGTGGTTTGATCTCCACAATTTATTTAAATGATGCCCACATCTCTGGGCAACCTGTTTCAGTGTCTCACAACACTCAGTGTAAAAAATTTCTGATCTATATTGACTGTCCTTTAGTCTAAAGAAAATTCCCCCTTTCCTAACACAACAGACTCTGCTAAAAATTTTCTCACCACCTCTCTTATAGACTTCCTTCAAGTACTGGAAGGCTGCAATGAGGTCTCCCTGAAGCCTTCTATTCTGCTGATTGAACAAACTCAATAAGAGAGGTGCTCCATCCCTCTATTCATTTTGGCCCTCCTCTGGACTTGCTCCAATAGATCAATGTATTTTCTGTGCTGAGGACTCCAGAGCTGGATGCAGTACTCTTGATGGGGTCTCACCAAAGCAGAGAAGGATCCCCTCCCTTGATCTACTGTCCAAGCTGCTTTCTATGGAGCCCAGGACACAGTTTGTTTTCTGGGTCGTCAGTGCACTTTGCTGTGTCATGTCCAGCTCTCATCCACCAGCACCTCCAGGTCCTTCACAGTGGGGCTGGTCTCAATCCCTTCATACCCCAGCCTGTATGACAGAGGTTGCCTTGACCTGCACACATGACCTCAGCTTTGCTCATCCTCATGAGTTCCCATGAGCCACTCCTTTAGCTTGTCCAGGTCCCTTTGGATGGCATCCCATCCTTCAAGGGTGTCAACTACATCACTCAGCTTGCCTTCCATGGTAAAAGATCTGCAGCGTCTTCCACAAGAGTGTGCAAACCTACAGATTAATGTGATGTTAACTGCATCTTGTCAGTCTGCTATTTGCCATCTTCTGTTTTCCATTTATACTGAACATCTGTAGTGAGGTGAAGAAAAAATAAGGGAGAAATCCTTAGATAGGTTAAGATGCTTTTAATCCTGTTGGCCTCATATAATGATATTCCTTAGTAGAATCAAAAGAATAATAAAGTAATTTACAGCCTGTCTCAGGTAGTGGCTGAAATTGGATGTTTCAGAGGAAGGGATGAGGAATACTGTAGAAATAATCTGAATTAACCTACTCAAGTATTTTCTTTCAGATGTCCTCAAAAATTATTTTGCGTATAAACACAATGGTTTCTGTTTCTTTTACGCAGATGCTTCTATTTCAATATCAATTTTTTAAACTATAACAAATTGTGATGAAGCTATTTTTTTCTTAGGTTTCAATAATGCCTTTTGGGTTCTATAGGCTAATTCAGAGCTGCTAAGTGATAGATATTATAAGTGTTTATTAGACAGTTTTAAGTGAATTTTCTCCTCTGACTTGTATTTTAATTTCAAACCTAATCACGATATCATTATTTAGAGCAAGATAAGAAAAAAACGACTTTTAATTGTACAGTCGAAACTCATTCTAAAGCCTGTGTGAATGAGACATTTTAGGATATTTGGAAAACTCTCATCCAACTGAATAAAGAGAATTTGAATTGTAATGACTAATCAAATACTGTTAAAAAAAAGAAATGTGGTTGTCTGCATTATCCTGGGCTCATTAAAAGTCCTCATTGATGTAACCTGAGTTTGTGTGTGGGGATTGCAGTTGTACTTTGAAAGCTATGCATATGCCTCTTTTGCACAGTTCCCAAAAATGGAAGCATTTATATGTGCCAGTAACTGAATATATCCAAAACACCCCCAACTTCCTTTTAAACTTGTAATTATGTAAAAAAATATATATTTTGTCAGACTTGATAAGACCTTTGTGTTGATTCAAACACCTCAGGCAAATAAGATACACACATAAGAATATGATTACAGCTAAAGGCTGCAACTTTATTAACTTAATTAACATAATGATAACTAGGGAGATGCAAAACAGCAGTTTCACCCAATATCACTACCTAACAGGAGTGCTCCAGAGTGCTTTTTATGTAGAATATATCTATCAAGTTAATAATAAAACAGTAGACTTCATTTATATTCCTTGGCAGCTGACAGTCCAATCCTTTCCCCTTTTACTTCTTGTGTCAGAGATGAAGGTGAAGGGTGTCTCAGTCTATGCTTAAAATTTTCCTTTGTACTGGAGCAGGTCAACTAACTTGAAAAACTTGAAAACATCTGAAAATTTTTGCCTTGAATCACCTTGGACCCTATATCATAAGGTCCTGTGTTTCAAATCAGCAAAAACTTTGAACTCCATATGTAACCTAAAACAGAACCTCCTGAGTTCTTTGGATGTGTGAAACATGAGGAAATTTGCATTGCAGAAAACTAATTTTGAGATACAATAGAGGACAAGCAACACAGAGTACAATGCTGTCACAAATTTAGGAATCAAAGACTGGCTATAACCTAGAAATTCAGACAGAATTAGAGATCTGTCTGAAGGCAGATCTGTCTGAAGGCAGATCTGTCTGGAGGCAAATTTGCTTAGTAAAATCTAAAAGTTAATGGTAACATTGAGCCTACTTAATGGTTTAGTTTGCAGAGCTACAGTTGAAGTACCTTTATTCACTAACTCTAGGTTTGGGTTTTTTTTGTTGCTGTTAAGCATATCCTTATTATGGAAGACCTTTAAAATGTACTATGACAAATTTTAGTAGTCTGAAACCTCCATAAATTAAGTTACAGAGCTTACAAAAATTATATTAAAAATTAAAATGTTTTCAGTATAAATTGATGAGGCAATGGAAGGGAACTTCCCACATGAATTTATTAGATTTTTTTTTTGTTTTGTTTTTTTTTAATCAGGATAGATTTCTCTTATTCAGCATTTAATTTCTGTCAAAACTAGAAAAAAGCAAACCTGCAACTGCAAACAGAAAGTCATGCTGTATGGAGACAGTGACCTCACATCTTTGCCCTGACTCATTTGGAAAGAACATCTTGAACTTGCAGTTCTTATATCCCACAGGATATCCACAAGAGCGGCACCTGGTTACTGCTTCTTTGGAAAGGCTCTACTTTTTTCATAAAAACCTTCAGAAGTCTCATTTTGACTTGAGACAGAGTCATCACAGGCTAAGATATTAATTTCCTACCCAGTTCTTCAGTTCTCATGCCTCAGAGTGAGGTTTATTGTCCTGTTTCCTTAAAAACTAGCAAATAGTTGGAAATATCTTTCATAGCAAGTTTAAACTCTCAGAGAAATTTAGTGCATTTCTGTGTTTAAAACCAAATGTCATGGGCCTAAGAAGTTAAACGTGTCCTGACAACATATATGAGGATCTCATTTTCCATAAACAGCAGATGAGTTTTCTCTAGGAATTCTAACCTATTCTATCACAATGCTCCATATTTCTATACTCTTTGCCCATGGCCACTGTAGCCATGTTCTCATCTACCATGTTTGTGTTGGGACTGATGCTCGTGATCTGGTGCTGCTGAAGAACATAAACAAGATCAGTTAAGAAAATCAAAACAGCAGTGGGCAAAAAATGAACTGTATAGATGTAACTGTCCTTTTTTGTTAAGTAAAAAGTTTTAGGTGGAAATCCTTGTGCTGAGTTTGTGTAGCAAGATATTTGTCGCAAAGGGCTACAGGGCTGGCTTCTATGAAAAGCTGCGAGAAGCTTTCCTCATGTCCAACAGAGCCAATGCCATCTGGGTCTAAGATGAACCCACTGCTGGCAGAGGCTGAGCCCAGCACTGATGGTGGTATCACCTCTGGGATAACATAGCTCAGAAAGGGGAAAAAAGTGCATCACAAGAGTAACTGTAGACCACATGGGAAGCCCACAACTGAGCAAGCTCCTGACAGGGCTTGTGGAGCCATGTAGACAAAGGACATGATCCTGGACTGGAGTTGTGACGGGTGGGGAACACACACTGAAGCAATCATGAAGAGCTGCAGGCTGTGGGAAGGACTCATGTTGGACAAGTGCATGTAGAACTGTCTCCCATGGGAGGGACCTCACGCTGGTCCAGGGAAAGAGTGTGAGGAGTCCTGCCTCAAAGAGGAAGGGACAGTATGCCAGCAAGTTAGCAGACATATCAGTAAGTCAGTTCTGATAACCCAAAGTGATTGAGAAAGTGACAGTCTCTGATGGTCCACTCTATGACCAAGAGAAACAACGTAAAATTAGAGATTTCTTCTTAGGATGTTTTCCTAGAACACTTCCTGTGAAGGGAAGCCAATACAAAAAATTTTTTAAAATTTACTTTGGTTTAATTTGCAGCACGTCACAGGGCAGATTTTAAAATTACTCAAAGAAGTTAGAAGTAATTCTGAAAACTTAACACTCATTCTCCAAGATAACCCTTCCTGAGTAGGGAAATTGGACCAGAAGACCCATCATGGTCCCTTCCAACCTGACTCATTCTGTGGTGTTCCTAAATACTTCAGTTACCTGCAAGATGCCCTTAATGCCCTTGGTGAGAAGGAAGACCATTCTACCACTTCTACTACTTTCCATAAAGATTAAACGTTAGCAATCATTATAAGTCATTAGAAGGTGGTTACTTTACAGAGTGTATTTATAAGGAAACCAAACACATTGTGTATGTTAGTGTTTAGAAAGAATTGAAGTGTGTTATTCTTTCTTATTAATATATTGCTACTCTATACTAAAAATATGAAACATTACAGCAAAAAGACCCACAGGTAGAAAAAGAGGTATCTTCAGTAGACATTTGTAAGACATTCTGTGAGCAAAAGAAGATGCATAATTTACAGCAGCCCCAGGGAGGCTATAAATTATATTCAGACAAATCACTATTTGTTCTGTTATTGTAGTGAGAAATTCTCCTAGCAACTACTGTGCCTTACTGTATCTGTTAGTTAATACACAGAACATGCTTTCCTAAAGGAATGTATACAAATAGATGACAAAGATCTTTATCATTTCTGGCAAAGCCCACAAGGCAAGATGGTTAATTTTCAGTTGAAACTAAAAAGAAATCTTTTAGTTGCCCTAGGCTACTTGGATTAACAGTAGAAAAGAAAAGTAAGATGCAACATGTGTCAGGAGAAGAAAACAAAGGGCAAGAAAAATGCTAAAATATCAAAAGAGGTGAAAACATAAAATAACACATTCCTATGTGGGAATTAAAATTAAAAAAACCCCACCAGCCTTGAAATGTTAAAACATAGAAGCTACAGTATTCATGAGGGACTTAACAATAACCATTTTGAAACCCATTAGATAATGAAGACAGTAAAACACAAAAGTAGTTCCTAGAATACAGAGAAGACAGCTTTATGATCCTGAAAGTAGAAAATGCATCCAAAGGAGAAACTGCTCTGAATCTACTTCTTCAGGAGGGAGGAACTAATTGAGAACGTGAATATAATACAGAGCATCTTACATTACTCACCATATGTATACAATTGTAAGAAAGTAAATACTTCTGAATGAAGAAACAGAAGAGATATGGCACAACAGAGATTCTTTCTCTGTTATGAGTGACTAGAAAATGTCTGTGCAAAACTATTAACTCCAGGTCACAGTCCTAGGGAACATGAAGTGTAAAAGTACTAGGAACATAGGAACTTCAGGGCTGTTCTGCACAACAAGGATGTTTGGCACATCACTGATAAACCAAAACTGGTGGTCACCAATTATCTACTGAGTAGTTTCTCTCCAGAGCTGTTTTTCTCTTGTAGTTTGCAGTATTGTGCCACTATAGCAAAGTTAACTATCAGCAAGCTAAGTAGAAGACTAGTCACTGTAGAATGGAGCACGATGTACACTAATTTGTCTAAATTAGTAATTTAAACTAACTATTATCTTTATTGATGATATGGACGGGGGAATTGAGTCCAGCATTAACAAGTTTGCACATGATACCAAGCTGGGGACAAACGTTGAACTACCAGAGTGTAGAAGGGCCCTTCAGAGGAACCTTGATAGGCTAGAGAAATGGGCAGATTGTAATAGTATAAGATCTAACAAGTCCAAATGCTGGGTCCTTCACTTTGGACACAACAATCACATGCATCGCTATCGACTAGGGGAGGAGTGGCTGGAGAGTGGTGAAATGGAGAGGGATTTGGGAGTAAAGACTGTCAGGAAACTTAATATGAGCCAACAGTGTGCCCAGGTGGTTAAGAGGGCCAATGACATCCTGGTCTCTATCAGGAACAGTGTGGCCAGTAGGACTAAGTTATTCTTCTCCTATACTCGTCACTGGTCAGACCACATCATGAGTACTGTGGGCAGTTCTGGTCTCCCCAGTTTAAGAAAGATGTTNAACGCATAATATTGTGTGATTCTGTGACTGGACTGAAGAAAGAATGTGTATTTGGAGGAACAAGATACAGTGAAATATTAAGAGTAGATATTATTTACTCCAGCTTTACAATGGAAACTTTATATAGATTCTACCATTTTATTGTTGATTATATTTATTACTATTTTACTAAATCTAAGATAATTTACTGAGCATTTGTTTTTTATTAACACTAACCCTTAATGTTTTAAAATCAAAAATTTGCCAAAATGTTGACCTCATTATTCAGCTGGTTTGACCTGTTAATTTGGAAGTGCATATCTGGGAGAAAAGAAGTAAAAAAACCATCCATTTTTCACTTTTTGCCTTAAGCATGTAACTATTAATGATTCATAGCACTTCTTGCTCTATGACAGATTAATTATTAAAAGTTTATTTAATTATCAATACTATGCTCTGCTCTATTAAGAAAATCATATTTTATATTGACTATTACTTGTGAATGGAATTATCAGAGTCATTCAATGCACTTGGAATCCTGAACAACTGTTCCATTAAGATGATAGCATTTGATATCGACATGTTTAAGGCAATATATTTTCCAAGGTATATTGACAGTGTCTCTGTGTGTTAAGAGGACTCTCTGGCTTGAGAAAGTATATATGATACTACATGTCCGGTTTGTTTTTGTCTGGATATTTAAGGTATATTTGAATCTCAAAGCCACTGACATACAGTACTGCAGTACCCACTTCAGTAGTGCTAGATTAATTTATTTCATTGTTATTTTCATTGCAAATGTGTGACAAGAAACACAATGATCTCAGTATGTAAGCTATAACTGGACATACAAAGTAAAGGGATTTATTATCTTCTGTTAATGTCAGTTGTTACCAGTTAGCCTAAATACATTAAAAATATATTATGATATTATGGATATTATACAAATAATAACATTAGCATATTTTAATGCATGCTTCTATTTCTCTTCATTTCTGATTAATATCCATTACCATTATCAATGTTTTGTCTCTTTTGTGTTGGAAATTTAATTTTGCATTAGGTGGATAAGGTTCAGTAGCAAGATGAGAAATATTCTAAAATAAAAAAGTTTATTTTTTTCCTATTTAAGATTGTTTTCATGCTCAAACAATATTTTCTGCTCATTTTCAATAGGCTTAATAGTATTTGTTGGAAAATATCTGAGTGTATAATTAGTTTTTTCTAAACAGAAGTTCCAAATTTAATCCAGAAACTTTCTTTAAAAACATATCATACACTTATAAAAAGAACATGTTTATACTTATATTTAGTTTAAATATATGAAATGCAAGGAAATGCAGTGATCCTTTTGCTCAGTGAACTAGGACTGACACTGATTTCGGTTGGCAAAGCACGTTACATTATGAGGAATCAATATTCTTTCTTTCTACATCAAGCCAAATTCTGTATCTTGCTACTAAGCATTTTTCTGTCCCAAAGTGACTTACACATAACTGTGACTTAACAAGGGGTATTAGAAAGTTGATGCCCCTTTAGAGACATGAAATTGCAGAAGAAAAAATATTTACAATATTTTGAAGTATTTGTGTATTTCAAGTATTCTGAGATTTCGTATGGTGTGTTTTGGGGCTTTTTGTGAGTGTGGGTGTTTAATTTTTAAATTTATTTTTATTATACCAGTTTTGGAAAAAAATCCAACCGAGTTTCGGAATACAGACCAAATCAAAGACTGGAAAATGCAGGCACTGACATTTATTTACTTATTTATCTGTTTAAGCAATTAATTAATTATTTAATTATATTTATTTCAAGTAGTCTGCAAAGAATTTGCTTAGGAATTGGTGTAAACATAAGACCTTATTTTCCATACATAAATAAGTCTTATGATGCATCAAATATTTGTCTTTGAAGTTCAAATCTGTGTTTACAAATAATATTCAATTAATACATCATTAAAAACACAAAACTTTCAGTCTGGATCAGTAAAACCTTATTCAGAAAAACCGGAGCAGTAGTTCTTTTAAGGCTCTTTATTCCCTGTACTATTTTCCCCTCGTTTCTGGGTTTACTGAAAAAGGCAAATATCACTAGAACATGCTTTTTTTTTTTCATTAGAATATCAAAAAATCTCCATTTTAAGATATCCATCCACACTGAGTAGATAAGACAACTTTCCCCCTTGATAACTATTTACTATATCCCTGACCAGAAATGACGAAAAAGAATTCCCTCAGAAATGTACTATTTTGTGGAGCTGTAGTATGGGAGACATTTTTAAAATGTGCAGAAAGATTCTTTGGAGATTCTTTTAATATTCAATCAAAACTAGAGATTACAGTCACAATGACAAATTGCATAGAAAAATGGAAGAATAAGTTTTGGTAACTTTAATGCCAGTGTTCTGTAAGCTAAACTAATACTGTAATTAATATCATTATCTCTTCATAGACAAGTCTAACATCTTACAGCTAAAACTTTTAATGAATTTTCATGGTTAACATTAAAAAGTTTTAAAAAAATTCGGGTATCTTCCTCAGACAGATTTCTGTAAATACATGTGTTTGTGTGCATGTGGTGAAAAAGGACTCGAAATTATCATATATTTGCACAGAAGTGTGCAATCAAGCAATTAAGGACTTTATCAAAAAGCACAAAGCATCACACAAGCTAGCAACTTTAATATATGTATTTTCCCATTTCTCAATGCTTAAATATCATATGCAAATTTAGAACAGGAAATGGAAACCTGTGATGTTACAAACATCACAAGCTTTGAAGTTCTAGTTTTCATATGGTATAACATAAACTAATCTATATGAAGATTATTGAATGATAGCAATAAATACTGGAATGCAGTATTTTAAAACTTCTTCCTTCATTTCTTTCCCTGATAAAGAAAATTCTGTTAATTTTAAAACTATCCCAAGTTTGCCAAACTGACTGCTACAAGAGCTGAACATCCACCAGACTAATATCATATGGAAGTCAACTTTATCAGAGCAACAACTGGAAAACCTGTCCATTGCAGTCAACACAGTCAATCCTTTCTTCCACTATCCCAAAGGGAACATCAAAATTCATAGACATCCTTCCAGTGAGATTTCTGTGCCCAGTGCCACATTGAAACTATGCAGGTGAAGCAAAGCAATCACTTCGTGTCAAAATGGATTCGCTTGGTCAGCTAAGACTGGGAGAAAAATTTTAACAAAATAGCTATTTCCTGATTTGTTGGTTCTGATCTACAGAAAACTACAAAAATCCTGCAAAGGTTTAATTTTTTTTTAAAAAATTATAACTGTAATTTATACTGTGTTTTATATACTTAATTGTGATACTGGGTTTTAGACATTCCAGTCTCTTTTTTTTTTCCTGGTTTATTATTCACTATTTTTAAGTACTTCATTAGCTTGTCCTTGCGGATCATTAAGTGTTATTTAACTTAAATTTGTTGTTTTAAACTGTGATCTATTTTGAGTTATTTGCTATTTTCTTAATTATGTATGGAGGACAGCCCTGCGAACTTGGCTCGCACTGTAACACCTCATTAAAGCGGAGGAAGCGCCTTTTGGTGCCTCCCAGCTGTGGAATCCAGGATCCAGGATGTTATACGCACCTATGCAGTCGCACAACTCGCTGAAAATCTGACTGTGACTAATTGAAAACATGAACATGCGAAACGCAAATATGTGAGGTTTCTCTGTAGTTTGGAGAGCTTAATATAAAACTAGGGTAGAGGAGGAAGGGAGAACAAACAAACCCTTTTTTAGTGATATTACTGTCTGAGTCAATAGATCTTTTCCCACATAGAGTTGTTGCCACTGGGAACGGTTCAAAATGTATGGGCAGGTACGAAATGTGAAAATTCCTAGTGCTGGAAATTTTAGCTCATAGCAGCAGCAGCCTCCACAATACCCTGAAAATGATGGGATGGCTGGACAGTTGCATGTGGGAGGCAAGTTGTCTGAGGATTAGCTATTCTCACTTTATTGCAATATGTGGTACATGCTTAAAATTTCTTCTAATTGCTAGATCAGAAGTTTAGAGGATGGAGAAACTATATCCCTTTTCTCCATAGCACACACTCTTCGCACAGCTCCTTGGTTCTTCAACTTTCCCTGAACAGAGTAGTAACTCTTCAGACCCAGTGTCCATCCTCTCTGGATTGTTTAATTTCTTATCCATGTTTCTGTGTCCTTCCAAGTACTTTTATAATCTTAACCCTTATATTTATTCAACCATAGTACTTTTAAGAAAAGTTTCACAGATTTCAGGGCCTGTATTTGCATTATGTCTGCTGCCTGGTTTATAGGGCATACAGAATGAACTACACACAGACTTTATCAAGTATATCTTAATGCATTGAAGGAGTTATTGTTAGGGTTGAATTTATATTATCTATTTCTATCACAAGATAAAAAGAGGTTGATGTTTTTTTAATTCCTTGTGTGAACATTTTATCCTCCTGGTTAGACTTAGAACAGTGTAACTCAGACATAGCCCACTGAGAGCACTAACTGTTTAAAAGCAACAAGACTGTTAAGAAATATTCTCTAGAATTAGTCTGGAGAAGTAAAAAACCAACCCCACTGATAAATCTGCATCAGTGTAAAACAAGCACATGAAAATATGGCCCAGAAAAATGACTTAAATATTTTTCAACCTTCATGATAACATTTATGCCGTATCTGTTTTTTGGTCAGATATTAAGAAAAAAAGATTTTTCTGGAAGTATTTGAATCTATCCCACAGGTAATATTTTTTCCATTGGACTTAGCATAAACAAAATCTTTATCTGCTGCAAATGAGCCGTAAATCTTCCTCTTTCTCTTCATCCACGCTAAATTTTCTTCACATGGAAATTAAATAGACTGTTGGTACCACAGGAATTTATTCCAACAATTGAGTCATGATACAAATATTCATTACTGAAACAACCTACAGTGCAGTCTGCTGATTCAGCAGAGTGTGTAGGGTTAACTGAATGTTTTGCTTCAGTGCATTTATACTTATTAAATCCTCACTTATTGCAGTGAGCCATTTTTGATTAATGTTACTATTTGTGTTTTATGGTTTTGCTGCAAGGTTCTCACAATTTTATGAAATATATTGCTGCTTAAGTTTGTTTGGTCAATCAACTCCTGAATCAGATAGTTATAACAATTTACAATTAAATTTTATTTTTGACTTTTAAATATAGTTGAGCTGTTCTTTACAACGGGTGCTTAACCTGTGAATTTACTGTCACTTATTTGCTAAATATTGACATGCTTATTCTACTTTGGCAGAAATTAAGAACAGAGTATGCTACCAGAAAAATGATACAGCAACCAGTCAGTTTAATTTGGGGAAACTTAATTAAAGATTGTGCTGTACTTTGTACAGAGAAGCATAACACATTGCACTTACAATTATTACAGTGAATTAATAATTAATCTTTGTGATGAACTGGTGCTATGTGAATTTTAATACATATTTCTGGAGAAAGTAAATAACAGATGTAATCCAGCAAACAACAGAGAAATGATTTAGTAATCTTACATATAATGGAAACTTTGTCCAAAATTTCAAAGTAACTGCACAGCAAGGTGTCAAGACCTAATGGCTGAACTGAGCTCTCCTAGCCATTGCCTTGAGTAAAGTTAGCTGAATAAAAGAGTACGTCTAACACACTTGTTAATCTGATAATTTCAAGAAAGCTTATCAATATATTAGCACCTGAAGTACCTGAAGTATTGCTTTCACTCTTTTCAGGTTCTGTCACTTGTATCATCAACAAAAGAAACTTTATGAAGCTTTCTTGTGAAGGTGTTCAAAGTCTAGTTCATCAGCATCCAAACTATAAATTGACAACCTCCAGAGGTAAAATTCACTAACTACTCAAAAGAAAAGTTCACCTTATTTTTAACTTTTAAAAATGGGGAAATTATTACTACTCCTTATGGAAGTAAATAAAGAGTTTTTAAGAGTAATTAAAAAATGTTTAAAAATTGTTTGAAAATAAACCCCAAATTGAAACAAAACCACATTACCTTAAGACCTAAATTAATCAATGCCAGTTTACTTCCACAGGTCCTAGAGAATGTAGCAGGTCAGTGATAAACATATATGGCTGCTACTACTACAGATGTCTTAGAAATAATGTAGAAATAGACTGACAGTGATAATAAATAGCATTAAGTCAGAATCCAGGATGATAAATAATATCTTCTCTGTTCTCCTTCCCTTCAAAACTAAAATCTAAGCCACCTTTTTTTTAGTTTCTTTCAAAGATAATGCACTGATTTAAGGGAAATGAGTCAGGACTCAAGGTAGTTGCTTGCAAGAAGAGATAAAAAGTTTGTTTTGGCCCAAGAATCAAGGAAAGAGGAACAACAGTGTCCCCTGCCCTGTCGGGTGCCAACAGCCCCCACTCAAATTTTTCCCCTATTTTTATATCCTTGCCTCATATATTTGGAAATCACTTCATGAATATGCATTTCTTCAACATTATATCATAAATTTGCACCTTGCCATAAGTCCTTTGACCAATCCATTCCTATGTTTCACATTCTTTTCCCCTTATTTTGGCTAGCACTGTCTTTTGTTTACCCTTCAGGACTGGTTGACAAGGTTTTTCACCTTTAATATTCGGTCATAATTTTCAGGCCAATTGAATGATTTTAAAACCTATTAATCCTTGTAAAATTCACTCAAATTTCACTAATTTCACTCAAATCTTTAATTCTCTAAGCTTCTATCTAACTCACTAAAATCTGTAATTTTCTAAATCCTCAAAGCAGCATTAAACAAATGAGCTGATAAGAAATTGACATCCTAATAATGGAGAACATAAAGAATTTTGACATGATCTCAGGAATTTGATATAGTAAAAAGTAGCTCAATTTCTACATGTGTTTCCTCAGATGGTTTTAGTTTTCGCATGCAAGCCATGATCTTCTGGGGCTTTCATACCCTCTCCCTCAACCTATGGGACTGATAACATTGTCTTAACTTGGTTCTCAATCCTCTTAATGGCTGCTTTAATGTTTTTCTGCTTCAGTTAGTCAAACAACTTCTTGCTAAAATATCACCAGAGCAATGCTGCTTTTAGAATTTTCTTTATTCTTTGGTTAGTTTGTTGATTTTGGAGTGGGTTTTTTTTTGGTTTTTTTGTTTATTTGTTTATTTCTTGTCCCTGTTTTTTTGCTAATATTGGTCAAAGGAAACATATCCAACATTCAGGTAGTTCTCTTCTTTTAAAGGAGGCAGAGACTCCTATGTTCTGTGGTGTATGTGCTCCTAAAACGACAGATGGTTTTGCCTGGTAAATCTATTAGCAGACTAATGAGCACATTTATGTTCACAGGTTCACAGGTTATTCCAAGTTGGAAGGGACCCTCAGGATCACCTAGTCCAACTCCCTACCAACTAGACCATGTCACTGAGCTCCTCATTAAGTCTTCCCTTAGTACGTATTGCCAAAATTGAATAATCTATTAATTTCCCTTAGTTGAACTACTTGTTTTTTCACTTACCTCTCTTACCTATTCTCTGTTCTAACTTGCTATGCTGTTGTCCATGTTGAATTTCTCCTAGTTCAGGGATTCCATGGAATGACAATGAGTTTACTGGTAAGGAAAAAGAATATTCAGAGTGGATAGCTGGATTGCACCACAATTTTAGGTCAATTTTCAGTCTTCAGTTCTGGCTTATCAAGTCTCTTAGAGCACTATATGTATCATTTCTAGGTGATTCCTGTAGCGTGGGAAATGTATCAGGGTGGGTACAGATCTACCTTCTACAGAATAGAGTAGTTAGGCAGACATGCATGAGAAAGCACTTTAGAGTTGATCTTGGTCTCTTAGTTGTGGGAAATGATGTCTGGGTCTATGCTGTAAGTTACAGGTTCTCTGATGTAGGTCCCAAATTTCTGACGTCATGAGAAGACAGACTGAATTCCTTTGTTTCTCTAGTTTTCTCTGTCAGAAAATTCAGATGCATGTGCAGAGAGGAAAGAAGGATGTTCTATGGCAAGACCCATGAAAAAATTGAGCAGTGTCCAGGGAAAGCAGCTATCTTGTAAGAAAAGCCAAATTGAAAGCGAGCACCACTGCCTGTCAGAGAAAATTATGCTTACAGGAGATTTTTGTGAGACCAGTATTTTGTCAAGAAAACTCACACAGGCTGACTAGTGTGCAACTGTGTTGTTTTGTTCACAGTTAAAATACCTAAAAACATCAATGTAGTGTACTTTAAAATATTATCCTGAATTACACAGGTAACTCTTCTTATGAGTACTTGTAGTCAATATATTGGATAATTGAGTAACACTCCAATTAGACAACTTTAATAAAGTGTTTCAGAAACAACAAGCATGCATCCTCATTTTTTCTGGTGCACAAGCAGACAGCCAGTTTCACAATATTGTGGAATATAACCTATCATATGCATATATTGTTGGGAATCTGTATTTATATATAAATACATAAACTTTATAAAGGCTAAGAAAGTAATCAATACTCCATTATTACATTACTTGTCTAAGGTTATGGGATAGATTTAATATTTCGAAACAGACCTAAGGGAAAAAACTCACATAGCCGAAGGCTACTGTTAATTTGAGGCTTTGATATTTATTTTTCACTGGTGAAGACCACACGTATTCTGCTGATCAGTCAGCAGCTGAGACACTACAACATCCTTACAGTTCTTTAATTTTTAGGGGTTAATAACAAAATGTTAATTTCCAATACAAGACAAATGGAAGTGAATGCAAAGTCGAGGTAAGATGCTAATATAGCAGAGATACAATTTAGAAAACACATATTGTTTCTTGATACTTTCATTTCTTGGACGTGTTGACAGAAAAATGTGTGACAATCAGTTTGAGTGATTTTTTTGAGTGAGCGTGCTATTATTTTTCTTATGACATCATGAAGGGTAAGTGATTTCTCTTGTAACTGCAGGGCAGGTTTTGTGGAGATACATGACCCAAACCATAATACTACTCAGTGAAGGGCATCAATGTAGGGAATAGGGACCTTTATTTTCCAAGTTGCACTGGATTACAGATGGCTGGATTAGAAACTTTTTCTGATGCTGTATTTACAGATGATGTGCTTAGATGCTGTACAATATGTATAAATAGAGTGGAAAGATAGATTTGTTTTTTCATGTAGGACACTTAAAGTGATTACCTCAGCCTCAACAGTTATGAATTGCTTCAAACTCCTAAATCATAATTCAATGTAAAGCTTAATGTTTCTGTATTTTCTGAGAGAAAGGATGACAGAGTCAAGATGTAAGAATTGTGGTAGATGATAGCTGTGTTGATGATAGCATATTTCATTAATTTCTTTCTCTAAATGTTTAAATATTGTTAAATATGCTTTCTTAAAAGAGTATTTTAAGGTCTCACAATTTATCATTGTTTTTAGAATGGTTTTAAATCCTTCAGTTAAATTCTAATTATACAAGATAATGTATGTATATTTATGATTCCTGTTTTACAGAACATCTTTGTTTACCTTGCTAGTTTTATTTTTAGTCTGGTCAAGCAAATAACACTTATTAGGATATTAAAACCATAACACTGAAGCTGTAAATAAGTCATCCCCTGCAAAAAAACCTGAAGAACACAGATGAAAACAATATGATAAATCTTGTAGTTGAAATAAATTATGCCTTGGGAAAAAAAGTAATTTGCACAATTAAGTGATACAATAGAGTGTTCCATAATTAGGTGCAATACAAGTGTAACCATCCTTAATATCAGTAGTATGCAAGCCTTTCAGACTTCATTAAGGAGTTCCATTGGAATATGTGAATAATAGGATTAATACAGCCATGGGCACTGCTGGGTCAGCTGGCAATAGATCAATCCACAACGTAGACCTTATTAAAAGGATTATAGATTAGCAATTAGATGGCTTTTTCATGAGCAAGAAATAGTTCCGCAAGCTTTGCCAAAGGTTAACACAGATAGGATGTCGATTTTTCCAGTTTATAATCCAGTAAGAGCTATAAGGAGAGGGAAGTTACAGCATTTCAGGACGGTAGGAATGACATGAACAAAACATAACACACCTTTCAGGATCAGTGGCTTGACTTCACAGGGAAACAACATTTCTTACAGAAAATGTGGAATATAAATATATACTATTAATAACAACATCTCTAAGAAAGATTTCAAGTCAACTTGCTGAGAGGTAAGGGAAACTTTTAAAGCCCTTATCTATAGCAGTCTGTTTAAAAACTGTTGTTACATTTCAGAGAATACATAAATAAATTCTCTAATTCAAAATCTGCAAATAAATGTTGATCATTACTAATACTATACTATACTATTACCACTGGAATTATAGTTTCACATCTACTTTTAGTTTGTCAATAATACAGATATCTAAGAATATTTTATAGCTTCCTGATGAAGTATTGGATGGCAACATTGATATATTTTCAACTGCATAAAAAGAATGTAGTATATGGCATCAATATATATTGATCACACTGGGAGCTGAGTCTCAACATTTCTGAAAATCAGATCACTTACTCAGATACCTCAGTGTGCTTTTATTTTATATATCTAACTCTGAATATACCTACTTTTGTATAGGAGACAGTAAATATATTTTTAAAAAAAGCACATTCAAATGGGAAACAAATCAAGGATAGCTGAAAACAAAAGAATAAATAACTGTGAATAATTTATTCAACAAACTTAAACATCCATGTCTGTTCATTAATAAGTTTAATTCCCTCATTATTCAACTACCTTGTTACCTTTCTGAAGAAATTTTGGGACAGAGCCCTGTCTGATAATATTTTGATAATATTACTGAATCTATTTGTTACTCTGTAAGAAATGTGTTGGTGAGTTTGTTGAGATTACAAATAAGCTAATATCAACAAAGGAGTAGAAATATTTTTACAAAGTTTTTCAAAAAATACATAGGAATTTAATGAGAATTATTTTATTTTTAAGGATTAAGTCTCGTGGTTGTACAGGTTAAATGACATTTAGACTAATTAAAATACCTCTTAATAAATTAATAAAGCCAGTCACAGCTGCAAGCCTTTTCATAAATTGTATGATACTGCACTGCCTTCACTATCACAACAGCCCCTGTAGAGATCTGTGAGCTGGACGAAAGATTTAAAACTAATTGTCCCTTGTTATTCTGCCCAAGCCAGCAGCTTTGTAGGGTCTGTATCTACATCAGATACTTTTCTGGATCATTCACAGTTTTTAAATAACAAGAACTTGGAATCTGTCTCTCCGAATACCTGAAGAACTATTATGTTAACTCAGTCTCTGAGTGCCTCTTTAATATACCCACTATATTTTATTTTTTCTAGGGTAAATGCATCAATTTTCTACAAAGAAAACACTAGAGTAATGGAGGATTATATATAATAAATATGTGATTTTTTTCACAGTATTTCTTTCTAATACTAGCGATATACAGTAACATTTCAATCTCAGTTAACCTCCATTTGTTGTAATCATTCTTGGCATCAAGAAAAGGCAATATATTCTATTTTAAAAGTTTGAAGTCTACATTTCTGATTGAAACCTAAGTAGTATAATTACTGCTTTGACTTCAGCTAAAGTGTAGGAGAAATTTTATGAAGTAGGGATTCCTAATTACAATTCTTTTCAATATAGTTGAATTGTGACACCTGCTCTGGTTTTGACAGACAAGAAACATAGTGTTTGTGATGCAATGACAGTAATGTCCATGACACTAATTGCAACTTTTGTTGGAAAATGTCATGAATAACATTTCAAATAGGATCCAAACATAAGGTTGTCTCTTCACTCATTTTACATTGCAACAGAATTCTAGGACATTAGCATTACTTTTGTGTGTTAGATTAATAGTTTTTTCGGTAACTGCAGTGAAATAGGTAGTAATAATCAATGATCACTGAAACAGTTTAGTCAATTCACTGACTTTATCAAACATTGTTTGGCAACCCCTGCTCCTGAGTGACCATAAGAAGGATGCTATATTACCAATCATTGTCTTTTTTAATAGAGGAAACATGAGATGAGGTTGCAATTACTTCCAGAACTTAAACATTTGTATTTTTTTTCAAAATCAAAAAGTGATAGCTGCTAAAGGAGGAATTTTCAGATGCTCATAAATAACATAGGGAAGAGAAGGCCCCCTGGCTTTTTCCGTGTGGTGCACATTTTTAAATTCAATTAAGTTGGGGCTTTTGAGTGTTTAAATACTGTGAATGTTTTATTTTCATATTTTTTTGCTTTTCTGCCTAGGATTGATAATTTTAATCCATAATTAAAAAGGATGCTTTTATAAACCTTACTTTAACTTACTATTCCTTAGGCACCTACATAGCCCATGTAAATATGGCTCTCATAGAAAATCCTACCTGGAATAAGTTAAGAACTTGCCCAGGAAAATTAAAAATGGTGAGAAAACATACCTCCCCATTCCCAATATTACTACTTTGGGGATAATAGATAATTCCCCTTAGAGTCTGGGGAAAATATATTATCTTTATAGCCTTTTGCAACATGTACATACTAGATGCTCACAGGAAAAAATGCTGGAAAAAAATCCCTGGTATAGTTAGAATTAAATTTACAGAGCATTTTCTCTTTGGGAAAGTTGAAGGTGGGGAAGGGGAGATAAGGTTAAATTTCTTAAACTGACATACAGGTAGGTTTAATCCAGCATCAATAACCAGTGCATTCTCCTGAGGACTGCTATGGTGTGACTATCTTCTGTATAACCCAGTACTTGAGAGAATTTGCCAAATGTACCTGGACGTTTCATGATGTACTCTTCATAGTCAGTCCCATGTTTTCTGCCTTACAATAATTCTGACACTGTGAGAGGTCACAGCATTAACCTTTTTCCTGTGCTACATGGCATCTCCATTTGTCCCGAGTGAATCAGGTCTTTTTGATTTATGTCTTCTGTAATGAACTCGGACTGCCATATCTTTTTATTGGTTATCTATCAATGCATTATGTCTCCAGACCTCTGTCTGGTTTCATAATTTTCTTCCTTGCCAGCTCAGGCAAATGTCTTTTTAATGTCACCTGCTCATATTGTATAAATGCTTCAGACCCACAGAGATAAGCATCCCTCTTACCCGTCTCTGCATCATATCTGTAGATATGAAACTACCTCTCCCTTCTCCCTTTTCAATGTAAAACTTTTGTCCTGTTGAGACAATGGAGTAATATCTAATATTGAATAAAGTCTAAACCCTTAAATCTTATTCCGTGTCACAGCAGTTGAATAATAGAACTGTAAGCTAAAGTTTACAATTATGTACACTTGCATAATTGTGTGAAGGAAATCCTCATTCGGTAACTAGCACGTTTCCATCTGTAGATAGAGTTCTCACTGGGCCTAACTATGCTATATTCACCCTTTGTTTATGAACTTTACATTACGGGTGTTACAATGACTACCCAACCTGTCCCTCTGAAAATCCTTTTCCATGATCATTTTCCTTAGAGAAGTCTCCTCTTTGCAGTATAGTGTCCCACAAAACCCTGGCTTCTGCCTAGATCTCTTCACCTCCATGTGACATCCCAAAACCACTACTGCTAGCACCATAATAGTCAAGAAGTTACTTCTGCTTGGGTTTAAAAATCCATAGTTATGCTAATGAATAAACAATGATCTCCTCTGAAAAGTTACTCTGCAAGAGTGAATAATCAAATTCAATTTCATTTGAGTTTTGCAACTGTGTTATGTCATGGTTTTTATAAAATGGAAATAGCAACTGTAGCCTTTCTACAGCTGTGAAACTTACAATGGCTCTCAGCTGAACCAAATCCCAGTGACCAACTGAACACCAAAACAGCCCTTATTCCTCTGTCACTATTAACTGATGATGTCTTTCTCTTCTGTCAGATATATTGGAAACTCTTACCTTCTATTCTGTGGGGGTGAGATTAACAAATAGATTTGAAAATCATTACTGAGTGCCCCCAAACCTCTGTAGATTTAAACACACCTGCATGGAACAATGTTAAATAGCTCCGTAAGATGTGTGAATTTCTTTCTCCTTCATTAAGGCTTTTTTTCTCCCTCTTAAGATAACATCATATGTACCAGGTTGTTTTTCCTGTAATTTGTTTATATGCTTCTACTCTCACTGTTTATGTTATAGAACATTTAAAAAAAAATCAATTATAATCTTGTAATATTCTGAACAATTTTTTTCTCCCCTCACAGGTGAAAGAGGACGTAGTAGTATCTGAATGTTGATAACTCTATTTTTTCAATAGTTATGGAGTTGTGTGCAAAACTATATGTATCTAAAGAAAAATCTATCATGTGGAATAACTGTTTTAGTTGGCAATGATATCTGAGAGGAACTGTACAAAATAACACACAGAAAGCTAATTTTCTCTGCCTTTATACTAAAGACTTTTTGAAAGCAAGACATCATTTATATACTTCCATGGAGATTTCCCCAGGAAAATGTCAATTTGATAAAAGGTGCTAAGAGAACATGACTGCATATAGATGCAATGGAAATATTTTTTTAAGATATGGATTTTAAGAAAATAATGAATTTTGAGAGTCTATGCAAACATGGTTTCATATTCGTTTTTAATAAAATATAATTAAGTTGTTTTTAATCAAAAAGGAAACTTGGAAAGTATTTTTCTGGTATTATTTCTACCTAAAACTTATTTCTAAGAATAACAAAGCTATGAAAAATATGTGGTTCTGTATTGTGCACTGTACTGTTTAACTATTGCAGGGGAGTAATGAGACTGACACATAATCTATAATATCTAACTCTGTAATGATGTAAAATTATAACAGGCCAGAGACAGAAGGTTTTGTATGAGTTCTTCATAGACACATGTATGGTATTTTCCCTATGTGAATTGTCTTCCATTTTAAATTACTGTGGACAAACTAAGTCAGATTATCCAAGAAGATAAGGGTCTTATATTTATTTTGAAGATTTTGTACCTAAAATGTATAATATGTTGTAGATTTTGACATCAAGGCAGAAATTTGTACTGTAATATCATAAATACTATGTCCATCATAGACTAATGATAACTATGCTTTTTGTCAGAGGGCATCATTTCATGACTTGTTCAGATATTCAAAGGGTCATATTCAGATTCCTGATGATCCTGAGAAACTGCCTCTGAACAGCCATGTTGTCCGGCCTTGTTAAGCAAACCAGGGATATGACTTATGAGTCACAAATTTCTTGGTAGATCCTGTTCTAAAATACTGATATAATTGATGGCATCTGTTCACTTCCCTTTCATAATACAGTACAGTTAGTGCCTTTGCCATGCCAGGGGGTGGGACTGCCACACCATCCTGGGTGAGAGAGACAGAACCTACATGGTGCAGCGTTGGTGCTGACAGGTGCTGCTCACTCGGGGACTGGAATATGAGAGTGTTGAAAAGATTAATATAACTCTAGGGAAGCTTTACACACACTGTGTCAAAGATTTATTATCAAGTCTCCATGAGGGCCCCCTGGGGGGCTGTGAGGAGAGGCAGGGGGCCAGAGGGAGCTGCTGGGAATGGTGGGGCGTGTGCAGGGAATGGCGAGAGGGGAGTGGGGCTGCTGTGAGGCGGAGGGCAGCGAGAGGACTCCAGGAGTGTTGCACGGATGCTGCAAGTTGTGGGAGGGCAGAGTTGGATTTCAGGAGGGTGGCAGGGCCGGCAGGAGTGGCAGAAGGGCAGTAGAGGGCAACGGGAGGGTGGCAGAGGGAAACAGGAGGGCAGTGGGATTGCCATGAGTGGTGGTAGAACAGCAGAAGGGTGGCAGGAGTTGTGGCAGGGCTGCCAGTGAGAAGTGGGAGAGCAGTGGAGTGTGACAGGACTGTCAGGCTTGGTTGGAGTAGTGGGAGGGCAGCTGGGCTAGCGGGAGGCATGGGAAGGTGGTAGAGGGTTCCAGGTCTGGTGGGAACGGTGAGAAGGCAGAGGAGGGTGACGGGAGGGTGTCTAGAGAACTGGGATCAGCAAGAGAGTGCTGTGGCACAGCATCTGCTGTCTTATGACATGTGTGTCCTGGCACTAGCCACTACTGACCGCTCCTTGGCACAGCACGGGGCATGGCGAAGAAGGTGTCCCTGTGCTCACCAGGGTTAAGGGTGGCAGTGGTGGGTGTGGCTCATTTGCTTAAGTGTGAACAGCTTCTTTGCGGATTTCAGCTATCGCGCGACTCTTCTGGTCCAGGACCCCCATGAAATCTGAGGGATTACTGTATATCTCCTTTGGGAATCATATCAGTTCACTCATAAACTGAAAAAATCCAAGCATACCCAATCTCCAAAGTCTCAAATCAAACAAATACAAACAATAAGAGCAAACTGTCAGGGTATGACTGGAAGAATCATGGAATCACAAAACATGCTGAGTTGGAACTCCTGGGCCTGCACAGGACCATCTCAAGAGTCGCATCATATGCCTGATAGTTATTGTTCGAACGCTTCTTGAACTCTGTCAGCACTTCCCTGAGGTGCCTGTACCTGCACCAAAACATCATCTGAGTAAAACAGCTTTTTGTAATAGCCAACCTAAACCTCCTCTGACACACCTTCAGGCCATTCCTTCAGGTCCTGTCACTAGTCACCTCAGGGAAGAGATCAATGTCTGCCCCTCGTCTGCCCCTCACAAGGAAGTTGTAGACCATGAATAGATCTCTCCTCAGCCTCTCCTTCTCCAGGCTGAACAGACCAAGTGCTCTCAGCCACTCCTTGTATTACTTTCCCCGAAGGCCCTTCACCATCTTTGTTACCCTCCTCCGGATGCTTTCCAGCTTAATATCTTTCTTATATTGAGATTCCTAAAACTGCCACAATATTCAAGGTGAGGCCACACCAGTACAGAGCAGAGTGGGACAATGCCCTCCCTTCACTGATGGGCGATACTTTTCCTGATGCCCCCCCAGGATGGTTTGCCCTCCTGACTGTCGGGGCACTGCTGACTCATATTCAACTTGCCATCAACCAGGGCCCAAAGCTCCCATTCTGTGATGCTGCTTTCCAGTATCTCATTTCCCAGTGTCTCCAAACATCCAGAGGCTGTCCCTCTTTTCACTAAAGTCTCTTACTAAATATTGTCACTTTTTGCGTTTCTACTCTGACTACAGTGTGCTGTCTGTATGCATCCTTCTCTGCTCCATTGGCAAGTTGTGTTCATTTCATCATATGTTACAACAAAAATAATTTCCACAAGTGTAAGTAACACAGGACATTAAAGAGCTAGACATATCTATAGAATATGTATGATGGTGGCAGGTAATCATAGTTCCTGTGCTCTAGTATAGGACTAAAATGAGAGGTATTATATAAATCTCAAGGGAATGCCTGGAAGAAGACAGAATTTGCAAGAGGGAATTCTCCTTAACAGGTAGAGAGACCTGGACAGAAGGATGGGGTATTGATGTGGAGATTTCCAGCCTGCCTGAGCCACTCTGCAGCTCCTTTGCTGCATGCGAGGCTGGAAGGGCTGTAAGCAAAGCAGGGTTGCAGGTATGTGTGTTAGGCATTTTCTCTTGTCATTACAAGGAACTGTGCTTTTCATCTTTCAGTCTTAACAGACTTTGCTTCTCATGTGCTTGCTGGCCTTGCTAATAATCCGTCACATTTTATTCACTTAACCCTTATTTGTCTGCTCCCTGCCTCATGCTTCTGCATGTCACAGTAGATGGCATGACTTCAGCTGTTTGTTAATTAACAAATGCACAATATATGTGCTGCAGCCATTTTCACATCTTCATTGAGCCTTGTGCTGTAGACACTTTAGCTGCTTCTTTGCATATTGATTGAATGCTGCTCACATTGAGTATTGACTGCAACAGACAATGTGCCTCACTTACCATTACCGCCCTTGTTTCTTTCTCCCTCATCACCATTTCTGTAAACACCGATGTTCATGCAGTTTACCCTGCTCTTATTTCTTCACCATCTGCATCTTTGTTTCATTCTCATACTTGTAAATTAACCACATACAATCATCTCTTTTCTTTCTGCTATTGCCTTTGAGGAACATTTCTCCTAACCACTAGTATGGCCAATCTCAAGAGTTCAGCATTCAGAAATCATGAATCATTGTCTTCTCTGAGACCAGGTTACTGATTGACAGACTAGAGAAATGGGCAGACTCCAATAACATGAGATTTAACAAGACTAAGTGCCAGATTCTTCACTTTGGACATGACAACCCCATGTATCGCTACCAAGTGGGGAATGAGTGGCTTGAGAGTGGTGGAGAGAGACTTAGGAGTAATGATTGACAGAAAACTTAATATGAGCCAGCAGTGTGCCCAGGTGGCTTAAGAAGGCTAGTGTCATCCTGGCTTCCATTAGGAACAGTGTGGTCAGGTGGACTAGGGAAATTATCCTTCCCCTGTACTCGGCGCTGGTCAGACCACATCTTGAATACTGTGTCCAGTTCTGGGCTCCTCAGTTTAAGAAGGATGTTGAGCTGCTTGAGAGGGTCCAGAGAAGGGCGACAAGGATGGTGAAAGGACTGGAGGACAAGCCCTATGGGGAGGGGCTATGGGAGCTGGGGTTGTTCATCCTGGAGAAGAGGAGGCTCAGAGGTGATCTCATTGCTGTTTACAACTACCTGAGGGGAGGTTGCAGCCAGGTGCGCAAGAATATCTTCTCTCAGGCTGATGACACCAGAACAAGAGGACATGGCCTTAAGCTGCGCCAGGGGAGGTTTAGGCTGAATGTTAGGAAGCGGTTTTTCACAGAGAGAGTGATCTCTCATTGGAATGGTCTGCCCAGGGAGGTGGTGGAGTCGCCGTCCCTGGAGCTGTTTAAGAGAAGACTCGATGAGAAACTCAGTGACATAGTCTAGGTGGTGGGAGGACGTTCGTTTGGGAGTTGGACTAGATGATCCTGTGGGTACCTTCCAACTCAGAATAACCTGTGAACCTGTGATCTAATACTGAAAAAAACCCTTTTTTATTTTTCATTTCTTTCTTAGGAAAATAAATACAGGCATCTACCCTTTTAAATTTTGTAGGAAACCTAGGCAGTAATAGGAAGTTATTGTTTACAACTCTTAGAAAAAGAATAGTTTTAATAACAACCACAGCAACAAAAAGCATTTGTTATCACTAAATAGCAAGAGCCTAGTATTTGAAGACAAACAGGAGCTAAGATAAAGACAGGATGAAGGAGAGACCGCATCCAGACACTGCCTGATGTATCAGGAGATGATACTGAACATCGTAATTCTATAAAACACTTGTCATTAAATGGAATGCAACCTTGTGAGCATGGAAAAAAAGCAGTTTTAGCAATAAAAATAAAGCAAAACCAATAATAGATCATATCTATGGCGCTCTGAATATTATAAGTTTACATATATTATGGAGCTGAAGATAACTAGAGAGAGAGCACTATATGAAAGTATGTTGGAAAATACAGATACATTCCTATATGGAGGAGGAAGAAAGTATCAATATCATTCTCCTCCTGGCAAACGGAAAGAAACTCTGTCACCAAATCACTTGTTTTGTTTTGAATGAAAGACTGCAATAAATGACCTTCACTTGTTTCTCTCCATCATTGTGTCTTTGACTCAAAAAAGGAAATCAGTAAAATTTAGAAAAAAACACATTTAAATCTGTCTTCTGTCTATATTATTATTATTGTTGCTATTAGATTTTTTCTATTTCTATCTGTTGAAGTTTAGAGTAAGATTCTAGTGTTATTTTCCCCTTCCCCCACCAAATCTGATGGAATAATTTCTTTCCTCGAAGGAAAGTGAAGGAAAAAAGAAAAAAATTATTTATTAAATAAACTACACAGATTAATAACTCAAAAACCTGCTCTAGAGAGCTGAGAAACAATAAAAATCTGTTTGTTAACTGTCCGAAAATGTCTGCTCGGTTTTTCTCCCCCAGACTGAGGCGGGGGTGGGGGGGAAGGGAAGAAAAAGGAACCAAGTTACTGGCTAGAGCAAATGGCTGAGATTTTGTAGTTTGGATATGTCTATGTGAAGAGTCCAATTCCTCTGATTCTCCAGGGAAAGCTGAAAAACAAAAAGTTGCCCTGATTGCCACCACTTGCCGCAGCTGCTCATGCCACTGCTTCAGAACTCCCACTGCGCCCCTGCAATGCCATCATCCTGCTTTCCAGGATTTACCATTGTCACTGAAAATTGGGGGGTGCTACAGACAGCACCACCCAAACACAGCAACATGAAATACAAAAATAGATTCACCACACGCACTATAATGGCAACCTATAACACTATCTTCATAGGAAGAACTAATTGGTAGTTTTCTGTCAAAATACTTCCTGATGTAGTGTTGTTACATGGGAAGGTATTGTCAGAACGGTTGTAATATTTTTTTCAGTTTAGTAACATCACAAGAAAAGCTGTCACAGATTACAGATTATTGTGAGTTGGAAGGGACCCACAAGAATCATCGAGCCCAACTCTTAAACCACACCACTGCCTACCCCGCGGGAATTGAACCCTGGTCTCCCGCATGGCAGGTGGGGATACTCACCACTGTACTAAAGTGGATTTCTGTCCTTAACTGAAATTTCTTAATTTTCAAATGCAATGAAGGAATTTTATATTTGTACAACAATAACTGTGCCATTTCAATTACAATTTAGGAGCTTCCTATTTCTTGTCTCCCTGGTGGTTTAAGTTCTCTGTGTGGGCCATATTTCTCTTAATGTTTTTCAGCCTCATCCTTGCGTCATTTCCAAGAATGTGCTGGAAACCCTATAAACTTATCTTTTATGAAAGATGCAGTTTGGCAAAAAAGCCAAGCACATAGTAATTTGGCATCTGGATTAAAATGCCTAGTGAGGTTTTGTCAAGCAGGTCTCAAGATGTGCCATTAAAAAAAAATGGGGAAAGTCCTAAAGACAGAGTAGGAAAGAAAAAATCCAGCAGAAGTTCCCGACTCACATATGCCATGGACAGGGGACAAATTTGCTTGCTAAGTCAACACAGGTGGTAAAGGGATGGGATGGCAGGAATTGAAGAAAAGTGAGATAGAGCAAATGTATGAAATTAAACGGTGTGATACACAGTCCCTAGGTCAAGGACAGTGCCAAGGGGCATGGCTGACAGGTACTGCTCAGTGCCACATTTAGCAAACCTTCACTACCAAACATAGACTTTCTTTTTGTTGTATGGAATTTTTGCTTATTTTCACAAGGATTTCTTCTCCATGCTTTTTTGTATCATTACAGAATGCATGGCAAATTTAAGTAATTTTTTTATTAAAATCGAAAGAGCTGACATGTTCCTTTGAATTCCTGTAAAACTGAAAAAGCTGACATATTCTTTTGAATTCCTGAAAAACATGTGCATTTCAACTTTTATTTCTGAAAAGCCTCTCCTGTGCATCAAGGTTGTGAAATAGAGCTGAAAAAGTTGACTGAAAAATATTTTATGTATAATAATATAAATTTTGGAAAAACGCCTATTTATATTTTTTAGTCAATAACTTGAAATTGGAGGGCCTAAATAAAAATGTTTGAATACTAAAAATATTACTTTGATTGCAAGTGTTGCATTTTCTCATTCTAGTTCACATTGCTCGCTTAGTCTCACCTTGAATTCTCTGATATTCCTTGAGAGACTTTTTCACTTAAACACTTTAAGTCTCTTCCCATTTCAGGGCCTTTCTTGACTGAACATCTTTGAGGTGACCTTGCTGATTCTTGGACTTCACTCTTCTTTCAACTGATGTTATAAATTACTCTTTTCATTCCAATTTGTCCACTATCTTTTGCTGTTACATTCTCCTCAGTCACATCATCTAACGCCGTTCCTCATTCTGTGACTTATTTTGAATTCTACTGTTTTGCTAATCACTCTATTTTCCAGTACTTGCATATAGTGCCCTACTCTTGACAGTCTTACCCTCTTACTTAAAACCAGAATTCTTTACAATGAGTTAAGCTCATGCAAGAAGATTTAATACAAGCCTATGCATTCTTTAAATTTTCATATTTTACAAAATGGAGTAATATAGGAAGCATAGCAGCAAATCAAGAGAGTATCTGATGCTTTGATACATTTTGTGTGGATGCCTGTAAACCTAAAGGTGACGAGCCCCAGTGAATGTGAATGATACGAGCAAAGGTTTCCTGATTCTTAGCCCTTGGTAATAATACTGTAGGAGGCATCTAGGTTGGTGTTACGCTCTGGGATGTGCTCTCGGTCTCTGTACGGGTGTTAGATGGTGAGTTGGACTAGATGATCCTTGTGGGTCCCTTCCAACTCATAATATTCTGTGTGTGTGTGTGAATGCAATTAAGCAACTTTAATTATGTAATGACTTGTTCTGTGTGGTGTGCACCAAACTGCTTAATACATACTAGCACTTTTATACTCTCTATCCTATGCTCTGCTTTTGGGAACACTCTATTGTGGCACTGAATTTTCTTATTTAGTTTCATTTTCCTCAGACCTAACTGCTTTTCAGAGACTAACTGAATTTTTGATAAATGTTCTTTCTAGACTAGTTAATATCTTAGGCTTATAAAAGGTATTTTAATAAAAAAGTAGCTTCCAGCTAGAGCTCAGATTTCAAAAGATAAGAATGTCTAGTTTTGTTCCCCTCCTCCCACCCCCTGAATTAGTTACTTCAGTTTAAAGAGGTTTTTTTCCAGACTGATTACGAAGAAAGACTGACAAATTGAACTTCAAATTTACCCTTTCACTAGACTGATACAAGAAGCAGGTAATGAGATCAACTAATTGTTAGTAACAAGGAGGTTTCTTTGAAATGAAACTTGTCAGACATGCTTATCGCTTTAACAGTCACAGAGATTGATACAAACAAAAGCAAGACACTTAGGCTTTCCTAGAGTTGCTCCTTTTTTTTCAAGAATGTGTAAAAATAGGAGACTCAAATTCAGCGTATCAGAGGAGACCTTAGAAAAGCCGAACATCTCTACTATGTGATTATAAATACCTTTCTGAAAAATGAATTTGGTTTTAATGTGAAAAAAGGGCTGAGCGTGAGGAATTTGGGAAACAAAGTTCTGATGATGTAATCAGTTGTGTGATTTTTTTGGAGTTTCCATTTAAGGATGAAATTCAACAATTCAGCAATTCGTCTTTACAATCATGAGTGAATGTGTCCATCTCATGCAGTCTTAATGCTGCTTTCTTGATCTCAGATCTGTCAGTTCTGTTATAAGAATGAGTGACAATGCCTATTATGGCAAAATCCATATCTGCTTTTCTCCTCCTGGGACATCTATGCAATGATAATTCCAAATGACAGATATACAGTTCCTTATTATCCTCCCTTCCACTATGAAACCATAAAAAGCCAGTGTACAAGAGAAAATCTGACTTGGCATCATTATAAAAATACAGTCGGGGCTCCTATATTGCACACTCATGGTGAAGCCCGACTTCCGTGTTGAATGGTGGCCGCGCTGCCGCCACCATCATCTGCTCTCCAGCCACTGCCTGTGCTGTCCCTGCTGCAGCTCAAGCCCCCACCGCCATCTGTTCTGCCGCCCGGGCTGGGGCTGGGGCCAGGGCTGCTGTGGCGGCGGCAGGTCGCACATGCACAGTTGCGAAATGGGTCTTCTACTTTGCTAAAAAATCATGCCGCTAAGATCTGAAGCCGCAATATGGGGGGCACGAAGTGCAAGAGGGCTGACTGTACTAATATTTTTACCTATTTTTCTTAAGCAAGTAGAATGTGATTTTGTTTCCATTTTAATGTGAAGTAGTCTCTGTTTGCCCCTTGGGATCACTTGATTTCTCCTTCTTGCAATCTCTGTAATTTATCCCAAACAGAACAAAAGAAGAAACACTGATGTGGAGTTAAATCCTCTAGCTGGTCCTATGCAGATAGGCAGCTTGAGTATCTTCAGTCCTTCCCTGCAAAGTTTGTGTTCTAGATTTGCTGCTAGTTGCCTCAGAGTGCTGTTTCTCCAGGAAAGTACAGCTAAAATGGTGCAGCACCCAAGGCACTCCTGTGATGTTCAGAATTGCTCTCAGCAGCATAACCTGATAGTGCCATTTAACCGTGTGGGATTATATATATAATATGTTTATCAAGGCATTAACTTTCAAGAAATAGTAACTTTATTTTTGTTCCCTCCACTCCCTTTCCTTTTCTTGTCATCCCCTCCACTCTTAATTTTTTGAGAAAACATACATGTAATGCTAGATTTTAGCACTAGATCAGAGTCAGGGTATGTAAGAACCTTTTCTTAAATTTCAAAAGTGAAAGAGATATCATCAGTCAGACTGGCAGCAAACTCAGATTCCCACTGGTATGCCACAGTGTACATGCTGTGTTCAGGCAGTGGTGCAACTTTCGTCACAATAAATAACTGCCAGTAGGTACTAGCCCTGGTGAAGAACAGCCCTAGTTTACATATGGGAACTGATGAATTGTGGATATTGTGTGGCTTTCTTGTTTCTTTTATCAGTGTTTAGGTCCTGGAAAACCATATCAGTTTCTTCAGTACCATCAGTAGCAACAGTAACTTTCTGTTACATGTTTACTTTTGGAACAGAAATGCAGCTGAAACAGAACCTTTCTAAATTTGTTTCCTGATGAGTCAGTATTTTCACACAAAATAACTTTTCCCAGACCATTTCCGAAAGGGCTGTAAAGTCTTGGCTAGACTGTGGATGCAACTTGTTCCTCAATATGGCATTAGCCCTTAGTATTATCTAAGTTTACCTATATAATTAGTTACAGTCGGGTCTCCTATATCGCGGACCTGCGGTCTTAATCGGGGTCTGTGAAGCCCTACTTCTGCGTTGAATGGTGGCAGCGAGCAGAGGCAAAGCAGAGGCACCGCGCATGTGTGCTCTGGGGAACCTTGCAGACCCCGGAAGCCAGACTGCGGAAAAATTGCTCCGCAAATGGGCGGGGTCGTAAAGGAGAAGTCGGGATGCAGTGGGGATTCACTGTAGTATATTGTGAGGTTTCGCTCTAACATGAATGATTGCATACTGTATGGTTTGTGTATACAGATGTTAATCTGTACACCTTTTTATTAAACTTGGCAACCATAACTGTAATTATATGCTTAAAACAGAAGAATTTATATAATAAGAAAAAATGCAGCTTGTTCCTTTTTAACATTGAAATGTTAGTAATGACACAAAACTAGCTTGCTGTGTCTCCCCATTGTGCTGGAGGCCTGATAGAATGCCATGATAAACCTACTCTTTTAAGCCTAAAGGCTTAACATGAGCAGCACATGACAATTTTCTTATCAGTCTGCTTTGCAAAGCATACAGTGGGGGAGGAGTGGACTGGATGCTCTCATGTATGGTGTGGTAATTAAGCAACACTGTTCAAGCATAGAGAGTGGGAAGGTTCCACTGTTAGGCTTCTTACATGATTGCAAAATATGCCTGTGCAGAGCTATTTTGCCTTGCAATAAGGGACTTTTTATTTTTGAAGAAAAAACCCCACAGTTATTAAACTCAGCATGGAGACAATCTGAAACAGGATCTTCATCAATCAGATTAACTACTTTCCAAGATGAAAGTAGACGAGGCACAGTGTGAGCCTGAGAAGATATTTATCAAAACCCATATTAATAACCACTTTCAGCCTTCTCCTGACAGTTTCATCTTAGCTTCCATGTTTAACATTTGAGTATCATATGTTTTTGTCAGGATGAGACTGCTAAGAGCATCAATTAATTAATTCCTCTGAAGTATGGTTTGGAAAGGTAATAAAGTAACATTCCCTAAGGCCAGAACCAGTAATGGTAAGCAGCATTTTGGTGCTGCGCAATTTGTTACTTCAGAAAGAAATTAAAAGAACAGAATAATTTCCACTTTTAAAAGCAGAATATATTCAACTTTATTTTAACAAAATTGCTGAAAGGGATTAATTTTTTAAAGGATATTTCAAAGCAGATAAAGAATGTTGCTTCTTTTTACTTGTTTTATTTTAATAGAAAAAAGGAGAATGCCTCTGGCAAAATAAAAAGCAAAAGAGATGACTGGAATACATCTTAACATTGTTATTTATTTGTTATCATTATTATTATTTGCCTTGGATCTTTCTGTTAGTTGGATCTTACTGTCCTGTTCCGGAATTTTAACTATCTGGTGAAGGAAACCTGATGATAATACAGAGAAATTAACCCTCTCTGTTTTTCCTAAAATTCTCCATGGGAATTTTAAATGTACCATAACACGTCCGTCTTCTCCCCTGGTTAAAACCAGCAAGATTCCTTTTTCTTTTTACTCTGTAAGAAAAGAGATATTTTGCCTCATGGTCCCTTCTGGCTCGGAGTAGTCTGCTAGACTGCGAGGGAACTAGGTTTGTGTTACCACTCTGGGATGTGCTTTCAGTCTCTGTACGGGTGTTAGATGGTGAGTTGGACTAGATGATCCTTGTGGGTCCCTTCCAACTCATAATATTCTGTGATTCTGTGATAAGTATTGAAAGAAAAGCAAGGATACAAGAGCCATTCAGCAGCAAAGGAAAGCATCAAGATAGTATTTTTCTGTGTTCTTAAAATCAGGAGTAGACAGTGGTTGTATTTGAGTATCTTGCTTTAATCTTGCAAAATATACAAACTGTTTTACTTCTACATCCTTTTAGTCACAGAATCAGTGAAAATTAACAAATTTAAAAATTTTCGGATAAAATAAAAAACAACCTCCAAATTTACAGCTGGACTATGCTCATATACATGGTCAGGAGAGAGGTACAGATACAGAGGTGTTCTCTGACCCGTCAGATGAACTGGTATGAATGAAATCACAAGTCCTGTGGGATTCTTCTTTGCTCCCCTCCATGTATAAAATTGCTATGAGTGTATTCAAACCTAAACATCTTTGCAGAAAGGAGGTGCAAATTCTTTGTGCCTAGATCTTTTCTAAAGTTTAAGGTAGCAAAAAGAAAATTAGAGAGCATTTTCTGTGTAACAGAAGGGGGGACTATAACAAGAGCAAGGTGACTATAAGTAAGGGGACTATAACGAGAGCATGAGAAGGCTGTTTAGTAGTCAGCCAGAATCACCATCTGAGGTTTATTTGATTTACGTTCAGAGGTTACAGAGCATACAGCTGGAGGGAGGATTATGGAATTGAAAGGTCTTAGGCAGAGGAAGACTAAGTTTATAAGAATTGTAAAGAAAACTGATAAAAACTGAGGAAAAAACTCAGAAAGCTGAGAGTTGAAACAAAACTAGCTAGTCTTATGCTCTAATTTGGCTTCAGAGAATTAAGGCTTGATCTCTGCTAAACCTCAATGATTGTGGCTGAACAGTGTGAGCATCAGAAAAACTACTATTACTGTCTTCCCTACTAGAGTGATTGCTGTTGCTGGAGAAAGAAAGTGTACATCAAAGTGGAAAGATTAATGAGGTTTAATACCACTATTCTAATCTCCAATTCTGCAAATTATTTTGGTCTTTACAGCTATGGAATGTTAACATTTGGGAATGCACAGCACTTCTTGCTAAGGTAGTTGGTGTTAAGAAACATAATCTAACTAAGAGTATGTCTACATATTAAGCTGATCCAAAGCTGTGTGACCAAGTTGAAAACTGAATTTTAGTAAGAAAGATCTGCGACGCACTAAAACAAGTATACTGCTTAAGATCAGTACAAAGCACTTGTGCAGACTAAGAATAGACTCTGTATCTTGAATATGGTTAATACCCTGAAGAGGCTTGTTGTTAAAAAAACAGCCAACAAGTTCTGCTATAACATCCTAGGGTTTAGAGGCTTTTTAAACAAATATTTTTTAAGTGAAGTTTTGTACTGTGCTCCACAGGGTCACTGGGACAGGTCAAAACGTGATCAAAAATATCTTCTCTGTTTCTCCTGTTTTGAAGGCATTTCCTTGCTGTTTGCTGACTATCAGATCTGGTTACTTTGTGCTACTTGTAAAGCCTGAAGAAGAAGCATTTTTTGAACTCTTTCACTATTACTGAGATGTTGAGGTGCCTCTTTTACTTCCCTATGGTTTTGAAAGCTTGAATAGAGCTTCTAGTTTGCCTACCCTATGGCATTTGTGCTTGTTGACAAAAACATACTCAGAATAATGTGAATCCCCTTACAAAATGACATAGTTTATGGTCTGCACATGCAAGTTTCATATATTCATCTGTAAAACTACAAACAATCTGCCTGCTGCCATTGCATGCAAGAACTGAAGATTGTTCTATGATTTTGGAGAAACAATGTCCTTTTTCTTACTTTTAAAATAATCTACACCCAGATAAGAATGGAATTTTTGAAAGACATGAATTTATAGAAATATTCTCAGTAATATAACCAAAATAATTTAATTACAATACCTAATTTGAAAGATCTATGAACCCTACAATTCTCTAGAAAACAGTTTGTATTAGTGAACTTTTGGAAAAAAACTCACTTACTATGCTTCTTGCCAGAATCAATAACAAGGAATAAAAGGAAATGTCCTAGTTGATTATAAGAAATTGTGTTCCTACCATTTAAAGTATTGGAATTAGACTGAACTCTGTATCTGTATTTTCAGACAAACTATTGGTCTCTGTTAAATAAACTTTTAAAATAGCAAGAGACCACTATTGATATGTCCTCTCTGAAAACATTTCACCCGAAGGAATTAGCCCATGATCCTTGGACCTAGAATTATAATGCCATCTGGCAGATATTATTTCAGCACCAAGTACTTAATGAGATAAGGTCAAGCCAAACATGGATTCAGGGTACAAAAGGGTTTAATAATCTTTTATTCATTACACTGAACATTTGCATATACTTTAATAGAACAGTTATTACAAGAAACTTTTCACCTTCCTGCATTCTTTAAAATATTGTGGCATATAGCTCTTTCTAAAATAACCATAGTATTTTTTTCTTTCTCTTTTTTCTATATTTAGACTCTTGTACTCATCTATTGAGATTCAGATTTATGTTAAAATAATTGCATTATGTCACACATAGCTAAACACGTTTTAAAATCTAAGGCAAGTAAGAGTGGAATACTGGAGATCCAACATTCTCATTTCAAATCAATGTAATTTAGAGCAATCAAATATTTGAAAAACTCAACTCTGAAATTTTCAACTCTGAAAATTTCAACAACTATCTCTTGTGTTATGGAATTTGGGATACTGCTTTAAGCAGACAAAAGTACAACTTGATTTGTAGAGATGCATATACATACATACTCATGCACACAGCAAAGTCAGTAATCTGCTCAAACCTAGATGGCCAACAGTATAGCATTGCTAAAATACAGTAGTACATTTACACCATGTCACAAAAGGAACAGTAATAATAACATATCACAGAATCACAGAATCAGTAAGGTTGGAAAAGACCATAGAGATCATCAATTCCAACCTATCACCTATTATCTAATCTAGCCAAACCTGTTACCATGACTGCATGCTCTCAACTTCTTACCCATGCTAAAGGCTGAGGGCACTCTTTTGTTCAATTTCAGGTGAAACAATGATTTTAAGAAAAGATCTTGTGCAGATACATCAGGTATATTGTCTAATGTAGCTGTAAGTATTTTCATTACCCACATAGTAGAAAGGCTTTGGTTAAGGTTTCTCTTGCCTTGGTTATATGTAATGCATCTGCTCATATTTGAATTAATTGTGTAAATCCCATTAGAGACAATGGAGATACAGTCAATACAATCAATGGCATCTAGAGAGCAGTTCAGCTCGTTCTAAATTGGATCAGATGAATGGTTCTTTAAATTCCAGTAACTGTAATAATTATCTCCTCAAGACTCCAATAGAGTCCAGAAGGTAAGTTTGCTGTAGATGGACTGGATGGTAGGCATCCAGAGTAAGAATTTCATTCTCTCCACTGTTCTATGTACTCTCTACCCTAATATGAAATCTGGTTGAAATACCAGTGACTCTGGTGACTCAAAGGGAATACAATACAAAAAGAATATTCAGGTTACAAAAACTTCATAGAGGACTAGTATTTTATGATCACAGCTGTGTCTGCCTAAACAGGCAATAGCCTTAGAAGAAAAAAAAAAAAGATTTCTGTTTGCTCTTTTTGGATTTGTGGAGAAGCCTAAAACATCCGTTTCTGTGCATAATCTCCTATGGTTGTTCAGGCTAGATATTTATCCTGAAATATGAAGGCACTTTGGCTACTGCCTGAGTGTTTCCTAGGTGTCTTTTCCACAACAAATAACATAACAGTGCAACCAGCTCAGTAGGTCACTCACAGCTACTTCATTATCCTTTACTGCTGACTTGCCTTTTTGTGTTGCGTTGTCTTCAAAAATTCTGAGCTTGCAGAGCCCAGAGAAATTACCATAATCACCTAATAAGCCCTCCTGACAAGCTTGGCCATGAGGTTTCCCTTAACAATAACTACTTGAATCTGGACCACACTTTGATTTAAAAATTGGTGAAAAAATATTCTGTCACTGTCATCAATAAATAGTTCCAGCTAAAACCTTCTCCGTTATTTCCCATATGAATTTTTCTAGCCTTTATAGTGATCATAGTGTGGTGGAACAGAAAGCTGTCTATTATCGTATTTTTCTTCCTTTAGCATATAATTACAGATGAAGCAAGACTAACAAACGCGTTCCTGCTGACTAGGTATGTAGAGTAACTGGCAGACTGTAGTGTCCATTTACAAGCTCTCTTATTGGAGACGTATGATGTCAGATAAATGATCAAATATTTATCACAGCAGGGCCTTGAGTCTCTCTTTCTTGTTTCTCAAGGGTAGAGTGACCATTGGGTCAGTCTTTAAGAAGCTGGACAAATGGATTATTTATACAGAATGACACAGTGCTAAAGAAAGGGCATGATAGATTCTATTTCCATAGCCAGGATACTCAGTTGGTATGTAAAAATGTCCTTGTTTCAGTATGTCAAAGGAGGACCTTAAAACTGAAGAACCTATGATCTGGTGCCTCGCTTGGTTGACGAAAAAAAGGTTGTGGATGTCGTGTATTTGGATCTTAGCAAAGAATTTGACACGATTTCCCATGGTAAGCTTCAGGAGAAACTCTTAGAGCATGGAATGGATAGAAGCATTTTATATTGGGTTAGGAATTGGTTAGATGGACGAGCTCAGAGAGTGTTGGTGAATGGTGCCACATCCAGCTGGCAGCCAGTCACTAGTGGAGTCCCACGGGGATCAGTGCTTGGCCCGGCACTGTTCAACATCTTTATTGATGATATGGACGAGGGAATTGAGTCCATCATCTGCAAGTTTGCAGATGATACCAAGCTGGGGGCAAATGTTGAACTGCCAGTGGGTAGGAGGGCCCTTCAGAGGTACCTTAATAGGCTAGAGAAATGGGCAGACTCCAATAGTATGAGATTTAACAAGTCTAAGTGCTGGGTTCTTCACTTTGGACATAACAACCCCATGCATCACTATCGGCAGGGGGATGAGTGGCTGGAACGTGGTGAAATGGAGAGGGATTTAGGAGTAATGATTGACAGAAAACTTAATATGAGCCAACAGTGTGCCCAGGTGGCTAAGAGGCCCAATAGCATCCTGCCCTCTATTAAGAACAGTGCGGTCAGTCGGACTAGGGAGGTTATCCTTCCCATGTACTCGGCTCTGGTCAGACCACATCTTGAGTACTGTGTCCAGTTCTGGGCTCCTCAGTTTAAGAAAGATGTTGAACTGCTTGAGAGGGTCCAGAGAAGGGTGACGAGGATGGTGAAAGGACTGGAGAACAAACCCTATGGCGAGCGACTGCAGGACTAGGGTTGTTCATCCTGGAGAAGAGGAGGCTCAGAGGTGACCTGATTGCTGCTTACAGCTACCTGAGGGGAGGGTTCAGTCAGCTGGGTGTGCATCTCTTCTCTTAGGCTGATGACACCAGAACAAGAGGACATTGCTTTAAACTACGGCAAGGGAGGTTTAGACTGAATGTTAGGAAGAGGTTTTTCACAGAGAGAGTGATCTCTCATTGGAATAGTCTTCCCAGGGAGGGGGTGGACTCATCATCCCTGGAGGTATTTAAGAAAAGACTCGATGAGGAGCTCAGCGACATGGTCTAGATGGTGAGAGGCTTGGATGGATGGAGCATGGTGCCCATGCTTCCACGCTTGTTGGTCTGATCCCTGGGTGGGTGTTCGTTTGGGAGTAGAAATAGATGATCATGTGTGTCCCTTCCAACTCAGTATAACTTATGAACCCATGTGTGCAGGCAACTGTACAACTACTGAACTTGGACTACTCTGAGTGAGGTCTCTTTTTTTTCAATAAAAATTGCAATATACCTAAAGACTCCTTCAAGGCAAATTAATTGCTACTGTGTTAATTTTAAAAGTTTTAATTGGGGAAAAATAACATTTTCTCCCAGAAGAATGCCTGTTGAAAATATTTTGTTTTGTTTCTTTCAAGCTATTGCTATTGATAACAATCTCTTCTCTACACAGAAAAAAATTGAGTTACTCTTCGGGTATCTTCTTGGTCTTGTTTCACCTCAGAGTGGATGTAAGGAGGTAGATCAGAGAAGAATGTTTTGTTTGTTATTTTCCAGTCACTTCTCAAAGAAATGTAGTATTTTCCCTCTAAATTAATATTTCCTTGCCTTTGAAAATTTTCTGTTTCCAGTTGCAAAACAATTCTACACATCCTGTAAACTAAGCTCAAGATAATTTCTTTTTGGCAGAATATAAGATGAGAAGTTCGTGATTAAAAGCAAAAAGCTAACTTACATGACGGTCAATTAATGATTTCCTGTCTCAATTTTTTCAATGAATATTGTTATTTTCCCTTTTGAGATATGCTTAATATTCAAAACTCTTATTGGAAATATTTGTACAGTTAGAAGCTGGTGCTAGTAGAAGAACTGTACAAAGATGGGCAACCACCCTTTGCCTCAAAATACTTCTAATTTCAGCAGACAGTGGATTCACAAACCTACAGGGACAGCAGTAGGCTAAAGCATGTGTAGTTATGTGAAGTATGTGCATGTGTAGTTGTTTACTTTGTATAAATATACATAACTTCTTCAAAGTCCAGGTATCATTTTGCATTGCCTTGAAAAAAAATCTTAGTACTTCCAGTGCCACAGAATTAGTTATCATGCTGGGATTTAAGAGAATAAATGGCAGTAGCTTTTCAGATCTGTTTTATAGGAAACATTTTGGAAGAGGGTGGGTATAATTTATCTCCCTACTAGCTTTTGTGCCATGCTGCCTCACTAGAACCTGCCTGCCAGTGGGGTACCCACAGGGGAAGGCACACCGCAGTGAAAGCAGAAGAAGCAGAGAAAAAGCACAGTAGCACCTGCTTTTGCGCCGTGTTCCTGGCTGTGGGGAGGTGAGGCAAAGAGAGATGCACCATTAGCAAGTTGGAACTGGCTTCCTGTGAATAGGCTTTGTACCTTTCATGGTCATCATGCTCAGGAAAACATTACTGAGTAGATTAGACTAAGTGCAGAATTGTGTCTGAAGCTCTGAAACTTGGAAAGTTCATCTTTCTGTCATTCTTGCTCATCTCCTGGACATGATAAAAACTTATTTGGCCATTCTAATGCCTTATCACATGAAGTGCTGTGATTCTTTGGAGTTTTCTGTCCCACAGAAATGAGTCTTTCCTAACTTTGCAGGTTCTGTTGATTTGGATTTAACATCTTTAACATTTCAGACTATGGTTAATTTTAGTGAGGCTCTAGTGAGGCTGGCTAATATTTCATATTATGGATAATTTTAGTGTGTCTTTAGTGAGGTTGGCTAACTTGCATGTTATATCACAGCATACTTGTATGCTGTCATTCCCTTTGCCCCCTATCCCTACAAAATATTTCTAGCTTTTTGGTTCTCAGCCATAATATGGTCCCAGGTAGAGATTTCTAGTGTTCCAAAGGTTTAGTTTCATAAGAAAAGCTTAAGGGGATTCTTAAACTCTGTGTAAAAAAGGGTAGAAATTACCCCCCTCAGCATCACTGCTGGAGAAAAAAATGACAAAAGAGTTTTCAGACAAACTTCAGATAAATTTCAGTTCCTATGCAATTTATTTTTTTTCCATGATTATAGTCTAATCTTTGTGCTTTTCAAGTTTGTCTTTGTTGGAACATACGATTTGTTGGTATGTGGCATTAAACGCCCAGCATTTTTACTGTTTATTTTAGCCTTGCATTTGCCTTGATTTACTTTCTTTTTTACTCCCAGATTCCCCTTTTCATGTGTCTGATCTTTCATTCTGTATGAACAGTTCTGGTTGAGCTGACAGACCCCTCTGAGGCAGACAAAACCTCAGAGGAATCTTTAAGGTTTATTGGTTTCTAATTTTAATGAGGTAATGGTGATGGGCATCCTAGAGAAGCTGTGGTAGGCATCTTCAGCCATCTGCCTTTGGTGAGATGTGATAAGGGAGCATTGGTAAAAAGTACACATAAAGGACAAAGATTTTAATAGTGATGGTGAGTTCCTGGGCAGAATGGGTGTTGAGTCTAACAGCAGAAAAAACAGTATAGAATGAAATACTTCTGGACCCTTGCAACCCATACTGATCATGTGAAAAGTTTTGTGCTGCGTGACTTTCCAATATTTTATCTGAATTAATAAATTGTGGAGGAAGAAGATGAAAAAGATGCATCAATATGATCCCCACTCCTGTGCTAGGACAAAAGAGTGGCTATAACAACTCTGCCTGAGACTGGAGAATTCACAGAATCACAGAATCACAGAGTATTATGAGTTGGAAGGGACCCACAAGGATCATCTAGTCCAACTCACCATCTAACACCCGTACAGAGACCGAGAGCACATCCCAGAGCGGTAACACAAACCTAGTTCCCTCACAGTCTAGCAGGCCACTCCGAGCCGGAAGGGACCCAGGATCATCCAGCCCTGCACCCCCCAGCTAGACCATGTCACTAAGCTCCTCATCGAGTCTTCTCTTAAACACCTCCAGGGACGGTGACTCCACCACCTCCCTGGGCAGTCCATTCCAATATGCAATCACTCTCTCTGTGAAATACATCTTTCACTCCTCAAGGTATTTTCTTGGATTTGTCTTGCGTAGTCCAGATGAACTGAAGAATCACAGAATCCAGAGTAAATCAGAGAATAAAGTAACAGCAAAGAAATAGCAGAAGCTTTTGGAAATTAAAATGAAAATACTACATGGTAAAAGAGAGAGCAAACAATGAGAGACCATTAATATGTGGTGAAATAACTTATCACAGTATACTGTACAGTTAACCTTTCTGAACCACTGGAAATTTATTCTAGTTGGTTAAATCTGAATCATTTAGCAAAGCTTAGAGATCAAATAACTAACATTGTCTTTGAATATCATTTATAAACATCAAACTCAAAAAGATTTTGAAGTCATTTCAAATTTGTGACATTTTGCCCTTTTGTCACTGTTTTCAAAATGTCTGAACATACCCATCAGTATTAGCCGAATCTTATCGAGGTGAGTTTTTCTTTCTAAGTATGATTTAAAAATTATTCTTCTGTTGATTTTATCTTCATTAGTATTTCTGTGGTCTCTGCTGTCATAACCTGAGCAAATTTTGGGCATTCTCTGCTTAGTCATTTATATACCTCAAATCTGAATACTAAAGGTTCATATTAGAATATTTTGACAATAATTAATCAGTCCTTTGAAATTGGCAATGCTAATAGGCTCATTTCAGTTATGCAAAATTTAATATTTTTTGCTTTTCACAGTGTTATCCATGACATACTAGAACTCTAGTCCAATGGGTAGGCCTTCACTTTTAACTCATAAAGACAGCATTTTTAAGTGTAATAAGTAATTTCTTGATATTAAAAAACCCCAACAACTTTGTGTTTAGTTTATGTACAGATTTTATCTTTTATATATGCTGTAAATTTCAATTTTTTTTTTTACATTTTGATAGAAAAAATATATATAACTTTACATCTCTACTGATTCTGACATGCCTTTACTGTGGCCATACAAAGCAGCAACAGCAGAATGTCCATACTCTCCACTATGATGATGGGCAATGTTAAAGTATTACGATGATGTCATCCTATGATTAGCTGCCTTTCAGTTCTCCAGCCAATGAAACAGACATTTCGCATTCAAGCAGGATTACACATCTGGAGGTCAAGGCAATATTTACACAGGATAAGTTTTATTTTCTTATAGCTACTGTAACTGAGCGGATTACTAAAGCACTGAGTTGATGTCAGAAGAGTAGGATTTATTCTTTACTACCTGTATCACTTTGAGCAATTCACTTAATCTCCCAGTGCTTCAATTCTCTGCTCAGAAATGGGAACAAAAATGCCTCTTACATTTCAGTTATTTCAGACGTATACACCGTGAAAAGAAACAATGTGTGCCTGTAGTGGGTGACTTTCTGTTAAGGGTCACTCAGGTGATCATTTTCTGGCCTGACAGGGAGTCACGAGAGGTGTGCTGTCATCTGGAAGTGAAGGTCTGAGATGCTGCCAAGATGGTGCCATCTGTCAAGAGCACAGACTAGTATCCATTGCTACTCTTTCATGTGGGAAAGAATGACAGCGAAATCTTGGGCAGAATCAAGGAAGACTATAAAGACCTGAGCATGCAAGCAAAGTATTGGTGTCCAAGTTATTTTTTCTTCCACTTTATCATTTAAAGAAAGGGATGCAGTAAAAATAGTTGTATTATGCAAATCTGATTTAGAGGCTGGTGGTGTCTTGAGGGTTTTGGCATTTATGATAAGTCATTCTTTGATGACTCAAGCCTATTAGGGAGGGATGGGATACATTTGACAAGAAGAGGCAAGGAAATCCTTGTCGATAAGATGTCCAACTTGATGAGGTGGGCTTTAAATGGACAGAAATCTGCTTTAGTATAGTGGTGAGTGTTCCCTCCTTTCATGCAGGAGACTGGGGCTTCGATTCCCACCAGTGAGAACAGTGGTGCCATTTAAGAGTTGGACTAGATGATCTTTGTGGGTCCCTTCCAACTAAGAATATGCTGTGATTCTGTGACTTGGGGTGGTGGGGTTGAAAGTGGAAATGCTTATGCCCTTGTAAGTGACTTGGGAATAAGTCAGGCTAACCAGAGCAGTGGCAAATGTTGTTTAGTTGCCTCCTAAGATGAACACTGGAAGACCAAGTGTATGTATACCAATGCACATAGTCAGGGAACAAGGAGGAGGAACTGTAGCTCTTTGCCTAGTCAGAAATTTATATCATAGAGATAGTTGAAACATGACTAGAACATCATGATGGATGAATATGAACTGCTTCATAAAGACAGGCTAGAACTCTGTGTTCAGTTTTGGCCCCTGCTATGCCAAAAGGATACACACAGGCTGGAAAAGGTCCAGAGGAGTCTACAAAGATGACTAAAGGACCGGGAAGCCTGCTGTATGAAGAAAGGCTGAGAGAGGTGGGTTTGATCATCCATGAAAAGAAAGCTTATCAACAGGTTCCAGTTTTTAAAGGGTGGCTATAAAGAAGAGGGAGGTTCCCTTTTTACAAGCAGTCACATGGAAAAAAATTAGGAGTAATGGGTATCAGTTACTCCTGGGGACACCAAAAGATGCTCATGAGGAGAGCAGTCAGTCACTGGAATAATTTCCACAGGGAAGTAGTGGATTCTGCAACACTGAATGCTTGAAGATCCAGTTGGACAGAGTGCTGGGTCGTCTTGTCCAGACTGTGCTTTTGCCAATAAAAGTTGGGTCAGATTATCATTGAGGTCCCTTCCAAGTTGGTATTTATGATTCTATGGTGTACACATCACTACAGCCTTTGTTTCATCTTGACCTAGGAGTTACCCAGTAAGTAGGACTTATATCAATATTTTTCAGGGCTGGCATGAGCGCAGATACTCTGGAAAAGACATTTTGAAACTGGGTATCCTAATAGTGATTTATTGCTTGTTTTGTATTTCTTCTTAATTTTATTATATTTGTGAGTGTTATGGGGAGACCCCTATTGTTCTATTGTGAAACTTTTCTCTTTTTTACTGGAACAGACAATAAGGTTTCTTTCTTATCTCCCCTTCCCTCCCCTACAAAGCATGTGGCCAGAGAAGGGGCTTTCTCCTTTTTACTGGACAAACAATGGACAAGTCCCTTCCTGGCAAGGCATGAGAGAGACCCGAGTGCCAGGGCGGGCTGAGTGACAGCCAATGGCATGTGAAGACATGCCCACAAGGCCCTATAAGTACAACTGCTGGGCCTCACAGAGGGAGTTTGTGAATCTTGTGGACTGAGGAAACCTCATTTTCTCCTCTGATCTCTACCACTACCATTTTGCCCAGGACCATGTGGACCTTGACTCTTCATCTCAGTACAGCCTTCCCCTCTGCTGACCACTGGATCTCCCTGCAGCCCCTCGGACATTTCAGAAAAGGATCATTGGCTGTTACTCCACCGATTTGCCTACCCTGAGCCCTATTCCCTTGCCCATGGAATCCCAGGGGTGCCCTGGTCTCCCTCAAACTTGGTTCCCCTCATGTGTGGTTTTTTACCCTCCAGTTGTCTACAGTCATCATTGTTCCACTGTTGTTCATGTTGT
>WEKX01005031.1:2087-25129 GCA_013390025.1 Pitta sordida
TTTTTTTTTTTTGGGAGGGGGTGCATCAGCTTGAGTAATTCCATTTGTTTATTTTTCAGTTGATATCACCGGTGTAATCCAGATTGGTTAGATTGCATTGGTGGGATAGAAAATGCTACCATTAAGAATTTTTTTCTTTTCCACCCGACAAACATCCAGATGATGAGCATGAAAGATTCTCTTCCAACATAGTACAGTACAGTGCAGAATAGTTCTATGATAACTCAGGCTTCATGATACCATCCAGGGTTAATGCTCATCAGGAAAAAATACATCTATAAATGCAAACTCCTCAGTGTCTTGACATCTTTTAAGTGTCCGCTTCTTTTCACTAGTGAAATTCAGAAGAATAAACTTTGTTTACTTAAACAGACTTACAGAACAGGAACATCCTATGTGCAAACTATTCCAATAAAGTTTTATTTATCTGCTCTACACAGGACTCTGTCCTGCAAAGCTAGTATTAATTAAATTAAAAATTTACTTGTAATCACATCAGAATCCACTTGCCCATTTTACTTCCTAAGAGAAAGGGATATAGCATAAGAGGAAAAATTTCTCGATTTTTCAGTGAAAGCCTTAAGACATCTTGGTTTGTTACTAGTGTCACCAAGATGAAACTTTTCAGTCTGAAAACTTCCAGTCTTCCCTGAAATTCTTTCCTTCAGCAGGCACACTAAGATCATTCACAGATGTATTTGTCACACCTAATGATCTTCTTTCCAGCATTTAAACTTTCTTTCAACATGAATTGATGTTCTTTGAGGAATACAGGTGTGTCAAAAAACAATATATCTGTTCCCCAAAAGAGATAAATTAATGTAAAATCAAACAATACTGTGGTTAAGCTGTCACATTTAAAAGCATTCTCATTAAATATTTTAAGGATCTGGCTTGTATAATTATCCAAATATAATGTACAGTCGACCCTCTTGCACTTCACGTCCCCCATATTGCAGCTTCACATCTTAGTGGCGTGATTTTTCAGAGATCAAGGAGGCTCCTTTGAGCAACTGCGCATGTGTGACATGGCACAAATGAATATTCAATCAGGCAGTCATGAATATGCAAATTCCCCCATCCACTCCCCCAAGCCACTGCAGGGACTGTTGGTGCAACGATCTCCTTGCACGTGCTGGCCCGGGTCCGCTGCTCAGGGGCAGCCACGCCAGTCTAGGCCAGCCTGGACTCGCTGCTCACAGCGCCCGGGGCGCGTCTGCAGCCGCCTGTGCCAGCAGCACGACAGGAGAGACAAGGGAGCTGGCTTACCACTGGCTGCGCCAGCGCCGTTCCCACGGTGATGGGCTGGCAAGGCACAGCTAGCCACTCGCTCTCCTTTGCCCAAGCAGGGAGGGGCCCGGCCAGCAGTGGGGCTGAGTGCGGCACAAGCTATGTTTAAATGTGAGCTCATGAGGTCCCGGAAGCACACAGTCCCGGGGATCTACACCCTCCCTCCGTGTGTCTCCCAGGCCCAGCAGTCAGGCACTGGGGTAAAAAAAGCAACTTCAAATTCCTGCTTGCTAAAAAACTAGTAAACAAACCTCCTGCTAGAAGTAACAATGCTTTGTGGAAAAGCTGGAAAAGCTGAAGGACTGGGCAATTGAGCTGGAATGTACATGTCTTTTACAGATGCAAATTGGCCAACGGTGCAGAAAACTTGTATGTACACAATAGACGGAGGAGCACTATCTCTCAGCTCTCCCCATATTCAGATGTAGTACCCGAGACAGATTGTAAAAAAAAATTTTAAAAAAGGAAATCCCTGCCGTGTTCTCTCCTGCTCTTTTGCTGCCGCCACCCCCCTCTGGCCCCCGTGCTGAAAGGAGTGGAGAGGCGCTGCCACACTCCCATTCTGCTGTCCCTGGTTTGCATCCCATGCTACCACAGGGACTAGCTGTGACAGACACTGGTGCCCACCCAATGCCTCTTTCCATGGAAACACTGCAATGCACACCGGACACATACATACACAATGCTCACCGCTCTCACCCCCATGTGAAACAGGCAAGCACTCCTGTCTTGTCCAGTGTCCCAGACAGCATTAAAGAACCCCGCACCACACAGCTCACCACCTCCATGGCCAGGTACTCCCTGCCCAATTTGTAAAAGACAGACCCATTCAAGTTTAATTGTCTATTTAGTCACATTTTCTACAAAGTTTTTGTTTTTACAGTACACATTACCAAGGGCTTTATCTGTTCACTCCATTTTTTTGAAAGCAGGAGTTTGATGTTCATGTAGATTTTAAGCTCAATTTCTGGAAAAAGTTTGTTCACTTTAGGACTGATTATACCTAAATAAGTAAATTTATTGTCAAAGTGAAACATGGTTTAAACTCTGCTAGTCTGGCCCCTCTGGTGTGTACCGGAGCTTGCAGAATTCCTGGAGAATGAGAAGTGTCCTCAGCACCTCTCCCCAGCAGCAGACACTGCTCTGCCAGTGTGCCATTGGCAGTCTTACCATGGTGATAAGGCAGTCACTGGAGCCACTGCTCTCACATGTTTAAGTGCCAGCAGAGCTCTACACTGCCAGTCCCAGCTGCTGCTGTGCCATGCCAGGCATGTCCCCCTGGAGAGAACATGGTGGGGACGGCTCAGAAGTCCATACAGCCCTGTGGTGCCCCTCCGCCTGCTGCAGCTGCCCCATGGGGCAGAGAAGACCGGCTTCACTCCCCCGACCAGCCACTCTGGAGCTGAGAGGGTGGGCCAACCGGGCCCAAAATTGCATATTAATAAGGTGTCATTCAACATGGAAGTAGGGCTTTGTGGCACCCAATTAAGACTGCGGGTCTGTGATATAGGACACACAACTGTAGTATCTCACATCCCTTTCTTGCATAATAATAGTACACTCCATTCACACATGTAGGTGCTTGCTTTGTGATTCATGCAATGTCCAAAGGCTACCAGTGAAAAAAGACATTCCACTGGGATGTCTTTGTGTGAACATTATTCTATAAATTTCTGTAGGAGCAGCCAGGGAGCAATCCTTCTTTATTGCTTTTGAAGGGGTTTGTTCGCTGGATTCAGAAGTCTCTAAGTGAATAGATGGAAACAGAAATTAATTGCCTCATCCACTCAGGATGCAATTCCTTTTTGGGACGTATCATAAAGCTTTTAGAAAACCTTTTGATGGAATTGTGTTTTTCCATGGAAACATTACTTACCTTCTTTACAACAGATTTAATTTGTTCAACTGGGTAATTTCAGACTGGAATTCTATTAGTTGGAGGAATCATATGCTGAAAAAAATTTTCTACGTAAGGAATTCCATTTCCTTATTAATCTGTATATGACAGCACAGTTAAAGTCTTTCATCAAAGAGTTACATAAACTTGGAAGACGTTTAAGAGCTTTAATGAAATATAGGTTTTCCTTTCACTCCAGAAAGGGTTTGGGGGTTTGGTTTTGTTATTTGTTTGGGTATTTGGATTTGATTTTTCTTTTTTTGAGGAGGGCTGGATGTAGGAAGGTACCTTGGCTTTAAACAGGTTGATAGCTATAATTGTTTGAAATTATACAGGTGACAGCTATAATTATTCGAAAAAAGAAGATGGCACCTAGGGTACTGCATCCAGCTCTGGGGTCTCCAGCACAGGAAGGACATGGGCCTTTTGGAGTGAGTCCAAAGGAGGCCACGAAAATGACTAGAGAGATTGAGCACCTCTCCTACAAGGAAAGGCTGAGAGAATTGGGATTGTTCAGCCTAGAAAAGAGAAAGATTCAGGGTGACCTAATTGCTGCTTTTCAGTACCTGAAGGGCGCCTACAAGATGAAGAGAGACTATTTATAGGGCCATGTAGCAACAGGACAAGGAGGAATGGCTTCAAACTAAAATCAAGTAGGTTTAAATAAGATATTAGAAATACATTCTTTAGTGTGAGGGTGGTGAGGCACTGGGACAGGTCGCCTAGAGAATTTGTGGATGTCTCATCCCTGGAAGTGTTCAAAGCCAGGTTGGATGGAGGTCTGAGCAACATGGTCTAGTGAAAGGTGACCTCTGCCTACAGCACAGACTGGAACTAGATAACTTTTATTGTCCCTTACAAGGCATTATATGATTTTATGATTCTATATAATATCTATAGTACAATAAAATCAAATTTACAAACCATTTTTTTGAGAATATTGAAACATCTGATAATAGGTGCAGACCTTGCCAGTCTCATAACCAAAATCCTTCAATGTTCTGATTACATGGTTCTGATCATCTACCAGAGCTCAGTAGCTTTACATATATTATCAGAACTAAATCAGAACCACAGGTCATTACAAAAGCTCAAACCTACAAAAAAAACAACAGAAAACCAAACAGACAAAAAATCAACCAAACAAAAAACCCCAAACCTAAGTATTTCTCTATAACTCCTTGCTCTCCAGTAAATATATTTTAATTGTTATTTGATCGGCAATATGAAAAAAGTACTGCAAATTTGTATTATAAAAGCAAGACTTAAATACCGTTCCAAATAACTAAGGAGCAGTTGATCAGATCAGGACAAAGAAAGCAATTTACATGAGGCATTACATCAACAAGTCGTCTTCATTTATATTACAGTGAGCCCCCGCGTATTCGCGATCCGCNATTGTACCCCTCACCCCGGCGCTCGCCCGCCTGAGTGCAGCACAGCCAGACATCTGAAACAAGCCCCGCTCCCAGAACCCACCCTCCTCCCAATCTTATTAAGGGAGGGAGGGAGCCTGGCTACGGGCGTGGCGTACTCGACTACATAGTGGGCTCACTATCTTTGCGGATTTCNCCTGCTCCCCCCTGCCCCGCTAGCAGGGCTCGCAGCGCACCCCCGCCCCAATCCCGTCTCCGTCCCGCTTGCTCGCTTGCCACGGCGCTGGCACTCGCCCTCCCCGCCCCAGTCCCATCTCCGTCCTGNAAACTACTGACTACTGAATCCTGGGTAGATTTTTCTGCATTAAAAAGTATGAATTGCGAAGAAGTCATTACTTGCAGGTAATTAGGTTAAATGTCTTCACAATTCAGGACACCTCTTTAGACTAATAATACTGTCATGTCCTCATAACCTCCACTTATATTGCTTCAACAGAGCCAGGGTGGGCTAGATCAACTCCAAAGTAAATCTACCGACTGTCAGGTAAAAGAAAAACTTCTCAATTTTAGTACTTTGCAGAAACCAAGCAAGGTATAGCTCCTTAAGTACCAGGAAACACTTTAAGAGCCACCCTACAGGTCTATTATTCAAGATTATTTTTTAATCTCTGTAAAGCACAGGGCTTTTGTAGCCTGACTCTGAAGCTCAGCATTTACTTTCGTAATGTACCATAAGTATTAAGACTTCATTATCACAGTAAGATTGACTTCTGGTTTCTAAGCTGTTACTGTTCAACTGATGAAATGTATCAACAAAATCAGCATACATCGAGGTCTTTTAGTCTAAGATCCCCTTGACAGATTCTTCTTCATTCACAATTGAACATGTTATAATGCTAGACCTGTGAATAGTTAATTAAGTTATATAAAGGACAATGACAAGGGAAAGCCTTGGACTTTCACCCTTTGTTAGACTCATTACAATGCTCTGAAGTGGATTAAAATAGCACAGAAAACACCTTTGATCCTCTTTCAGTCACAGAAATGACCTTTGAATTTTATTGTATTTACAATAATCTAAGCAGATAAGTGCAAACTTTATCTAAATTAGTTTGACCTATTGCAAATAAAGAAAAACAATTTGCATTCAATGTTTCTTCCTGGAAACTAAGGCAAAATGAAACCATAAAGTAACATTTCTAGAAAATGCTTAAACACAGTCTCTTATTCTACCTCAGGAATATGCACAATTCACCAGAGGAGAATCATAGAGTCTTCGCGTGATTTGGGTTGGAAGGGACCTTAAAGATCATCTAATTCTAACTCTCCTGCCAAGGGCAGTGATGCCACTCACTAAATAATGTTGCTCAAAGCCCCATCTGACCTAGTCTAGAACACTTCCAGGAATAGTGCATTTGCAACTTCTCTGGGAAATCTGTTCCAGTGCTTCACCACCTTCTGAGTGAAAAATTTCATCCAAATATCTAATCTAGACCTGCTCAATTTAAAACCACTTTAAACCATTTCTATTTTAACCCATCACCCCTTGTCCTGTCACTACCTGCCCATATAAAAAAGTCTCTCTCCCTTCTTTTTATAAGCTTCCTTAAGGTACTTGAAGACCACTATGACATGTCCCTGAAGCCTTCTTTTCTCCAGCCTGAACAACCCCAATTCTAAGTCTGTACTCAAAGGAGAGGTGTTCCAGACATCTGATCAATTTCATGGCCCTTCTCTGGATGCAGTCTTTCTTTTTGTGTTGAGGACCCTGACCTGGATGCAATGCTCCGGGTGAGATATCATGAGAGCAGAATAAATGGGCAGCGTCATTTTCCTTGACCTGTTGACCATGTTACTTTTGATGTAGCCCAGGATGCAGTTGCCCTTCTGGACTCTGAATGCACACTGTTATTTCATGTACAGTTTTTCAGCCAGGAACACCACCAAGTCCCTGTCTGCAGAGCTGACCTCAATATGTTCATCTTAGCCTGTACTCATGTCTAGGACTGTCCTGATCCTGATGCACTAGTTGTTGAACTTCATAAGGTTCTTAAGTTTGTCCAGGGTCCTCAGGAAGGCATCCCATCCTGCTGTTTTGTCAGTTGAACTGCTCACTTTCCTGTCATCTTCAAACTTGCTGAGAAGAAAGTGGGAATTTAAATCTATCTTTTTATGTGTAACAGTAAGCTGCATGCCAATTGGCAACTTAAGGGTTAGAGCTTTCCAACCCTCAGAAAGGAATTAAATGCTTTGTTTCATGAACTCTGCTATGTAGATATCCAAGGTAAGGGAAACAAGAACTGATCTATTGAGAAGAGCACTGTTTGTTTTTTTTTAATCCTTGCAGACGTCATCTACCGATAGTAACTTCATCTGCAAGGAAAGATAGAAGTAATTAACTTCTGGAGATATTTTCTCATGCAAAATTCCAAACTAAAGACCTCTCTTATCTTCATTTTAAATTAATAAATTCAAGACATACATAGTAGCCTTTTCTCAGTCAATATAACAGGAATGGTGCACAGCTGCAGCCATACAAAAAAAAATCTCATCTGAAGTGCACTCAAAACCTCTAGAACAGCAATTTTCAAAGTGGGATGGGCTGCACCCCAAGCACTTTACTTATTATGTTTTTAGGCCGCTGAAACTGTTCCACTATCTCCATGCAAACTACAATGTGAAAATGATTTCTCTAAAATACCATAGACTGCACCCATATGCTCATACACAGGCTATCAGGCAAAGACATAGGTTGGCAGAAGCTAGATGTATTTACTAAGAGGATTTCTCTCTACCTATCCTGCTCTCGCAGCCTCCCCTGAAGTGTTATCTTTCGTCAGAGTTCTGCTATTAGGTTTAAGACAGAGATTTGGTCCAGACTTTGTCACATCCTTCATGTCTCTTTAGCTGTCATCACATACCCATCCAGGATGAAAGGCCCTGTCTCAATGCTGACAATACTTCCTCCGCCTGCTGTCAAGCTGTCACCATCATCACAATCTACCATCTTAATGAGGTCAGAGGCCTCTCTAAGTCTAAAGTCTTTGCAAGCTTTACAAAACAAAATAATTATGCAGTTTAATCTAATGCTTATAGAGGCAAATGAATAAAAATTTTATTGACACTCAAACTGTCCTCTATGAACTATCCAGAAATCTTTATCACTGAAGTCTTCTGGGACACACGTACAGGAGTTGAATTTTTTTACAGTCATTATTTCAAACTCCACACTAACAGAGCCAGGAGTCGATAAATATTTGGACAAGAATTAAGTTCTCTATAAACAGGCCTACAAATTTCTATCGCAGCCATACACTTGCACATAACTAAGAATCTAGCCATCTAGCTGTGACCACATATTAGCACCTTTCCTAAGAGATTAATTTACTTACTATTAAAAAATAATAACAACAGCCTGTAAACTTCTACACATTCTTTACAAGACTACAGAACTTACAGATGTGCACTAGGTGATCAAAACTATATCTCCTGAAATGCAACACCCTCCCCCCCCCACCCCGAAATCAAGACAAACTGGTGTTCCATTATCATCAAAATATGCAGCTCAACTGCTGAAAATATGTTCACCTTTGGAACTCAGAGCATCATAGAAATTAATTAGGGAATCTTTTGAGTTACACCTTTAAGATCACTGAGTCTAACTATTATCTCAGCATTGCAAATCCACCACTAAGACACATCTTTAAGTGCCACATCCATGCTGATTCAAGCACTACCTTGGGTAGCTTGTTCCAATGTCTCACAAACATTTTGGTGAAGAAATTTTTCCTAACATCCAACCTAACCTTCCCTGGTGCAGATTGAGACTGTTTCCTCTTGTCCCATCACTAGGGAGAAGAGATCAAACCCCAACTCACTAAAAACTCCTTTCAGTAGGCAGGAAGGGATAAGGTCCCTCCAACCCTCCTTTTGTCCAGCTGCCTCGCCACTCCTCATCACACTCATGCTCCAGACTCTTCCCCAGCTCCACTGCCCTTCTCTGGACTTGTTCAAGTACCTCAATGTCTTTCTTGGAGTAAGGGGCCCAGAACTGGGCACAAGATTTGAGGTGCAGCCTCACCAGTGTTGAGTACAGGAGGACAATCACTTCCCTGGTCCTTCTGGCTATGCTATTCCTGATACAGACCAGGATGCCATTGGCCTTCTTTCCTACATGGACACACTGCTGGCTCATATCCATCTGGCTGTCAACCAGCAAAACTCACTGAGGATGCTCTCAATACCCTCGTCCAGGCCATTGACAGAGATATTAAATAGAACTAACCTCAGTACCGAGCCCTGGAGAAAGCAACTTGTGATCCAAACCCTCTCTGCTGCTGGCCAGTGCTGGCATGAGAGCAAGGCACACTCTGCATCCTGACACATGGTTGTGGCATATTCCCATAGGAGCTTTGTCTTAGTGGTAAAAACACAACTGCCAGATCAAACCACCTGAAATATGCGCAAAGTACAGCAGTTTGATAATTTTTTTCTACATTCTGAAGTACTCTGAAATTGGAAGGGTGAAGAAAAAGCTTACTATTTGTACTATATTACTATTATAACAAGAAATTTGTAGAAGCATCATCTTGTCTTGCAGTGTACTCATGTTTTCCTCAGCACCAGGTGCTTTAATTAATTCTGAAAAGCCTGAACTATGGTTTGACTTGCAGGTTATTCATCCTTGTTGTTTATAAAGTTCACATTCTCAGAGTGAAAAGAAACTGAACATACAGCTCTTTGCATGTCACAGAATCACAGAATCACAGAATACCATGAGTTGGAAGGGACCCACAAGGATCATCCAGTCCAACTCACCACCTAACACCCGTACAGAGACCGAGAGCACATCCCAGAGCGTAACACCAACCTAGATCCCTCACAGTCTAGCAGGCCACTCCGAGCCGGTCATCCAGCCCTACACCCCCCAGCTAGACCATGTCACTAAGCTCCTCGTCCAGTCTTCTCTTAAACACCTCCAAGGATGGCGACTCCACCACCTCCCTGGGCAGCCCATTCCAATATGCAATTACTCTCTCTGTGAAAAACCACATCCTAACGTTAAGATTGAACCTCCCCTGTCAAGTAATATCGAGAGAAGTGAGAAAAATTTTTGCAAGGCTGGGTGTTTTGTTCTCTGCACAATGAAGTATTGTGCTTCTACATGTACACAGAACATTTTATTAGCTCAGATAAAGTTTAATTAACAGGTATTAGTCTAAGTTTAGGTCTATAAAAGACTACATTTGTTAATACAACTTCATTTTCATGGCAGGATTAGATGGTTTTTTTAGACACAGAGGGAAGTAAAAGAGGACCAGGTAAAATTACACACATTGCACAGGATTAAAATAAAAATATCTTATATTTCGCCCTTATTTACTCATAATTACTGACAATTGAGTGCTGCATATTCACAGAACAGTTTCCTAGCTTTAGATTTCCTTCTGTTTAAACCAAAGTGTTGTCTTAGCACTGAGAGATGCCCAGTGAGAAAATTAGTTTGTTACAATGAACATCTTGATTCTGTCAAAAATTCATGAGAAGCTATTGAGTTATTCAGCATTTGGACAGGGACCAAAAGATGATCATGTACCTACATGAAAAACAATCAGAACATGTGAGACTTTCTACCTACTGCTGTGGAAAAGGAGCTTGTACTGTGATTCTTCTCCCTGGACTGGAGCAGAAGAGGTGGTGGAAACTTTAATAACAACAAGACATTTAAAGTAGTTAATTAAAGCAGAAAAGAAACATTTTTAGTGATGAGGAAAGATGAACGAAGATGAATTTAAATTTAAAAAGAATCTGTTCTTTAATCACAGTATTCTACACGGGGCCTGGAATGGAACTAACCTTCTTCATAGCTAGCCGCAGAACACCACTTTTCAGATTTATCACTAACAGTGTTGATGGTACACCAATGTTTTGGCTAGTGCTTAGCAGTGTTTGCACAGCGTCAGAGGTTTGGGGTTTTTTTCCACTCTGCCCCAGCAAGTAAATAGTTGAACTGAAATGGCAAAAGGAATATTCCATACTGTATAACACTGACAAGCAATAAAAAACCTTTTGTCTTCCACAGTAGCCATTACTCATAGACAAGCTGGGCATCACTCTGCTCATGTGAGGTAATAAATGGTTGCCTTTGCATCACTTCTTTTTTCCTCTCTCCACTTTTAGTAACTCATTAAACTGACCATAAATAACTATCAAATATGCAATAGGTAAATGTAACTCTCTTGAGGACCATAAATTTTATTAGTTCTTACTGATCACAATATATCATACAAAGATAGTACAAAGTATAGTATGTTCCAAGTTTAAAGCAAGACTGAGGAGACTAGTAAAGTCCCACAGTAAGTGGGAAAACAAAGTCAATATTTTTCCAGAAAATGCATGTGGGAAAACTATTTTTTTCTGTATAATGGCTTCCTTTTATTCTGAATAAATGAATAAGTAAAAGGAGGAATAAGGTCTCTTTTTTAATACAACAAAGCTGCGCTAACTGAATAAACAGTAAAAAAAATGCATTGAATTTACAGAAAAAGTAACTACTGTCTCATGTTTGATTAAATATAAAAATGAGCTAGATTCTCTGGAGATATGTCAAGAGCTGCGCCATTTTTTCACTTCATTTAGATAATTAACTATTATGATGAAGTCATACTTATAATACTATTTGTAATATTAAGCCACTTATTGCATCTTTCAATGTATGACAACAAAAAATGGCTAATGATAACAGTTTCAGAGACAGATAAATATAAAAACTTCTATTATTTTATGCTAAATAATTAGGTCTATAAATACACTCTGATTAATAGTTATAAGAATAAAACATTATTTTTGTTAAAGCTTATAGGAGGCTATATGAACTAGATCTAGTTGAATTTTGTTTTAAAGTCCATAACTATATATTCTTTGATTGCAACTGCAGGACTAAGTGCACGACTTGAAGGAAACATAGTCAATATTTTGTTGTTACTCAAGGCAGACTTATTCAATAGTTCCATTTTCAAGACATAATTTTAAGTAAGGTTTAGCCAAATGTAGCCATTTGGACATTTCAGCAAAACTTCAAAATACGAGGTTTTTAACCTGAATTACAAAGAAGAAATACTCCAAATATTGTCAACAGAGATTTTGCATAACAAAGTTTTAACTCCATGGTAGAAAATGTCATGCTTCCTCATCTTGTGGAAAACATTTCTCCAGTCTAGGAAAATTATATATCTCAGACTTCAGACTTCAAAGGTTTTAGCAGACATTTACACTCGTATCATTCACGAACTTCTCTATATTATACCACATATCTTTGAGATATCTACTGTATTCAAGCCACATCTGCAGCTATGTTGAACATAAAACTTTAGAATCACAGAATCGTAAAGCCATTTGAGTTGCAAAAGACTCTTGAGACCACTAAGTCTAACCATTAACCCACCACTAAACAATGTTCCTAAGTGCAATGTCTACTTGTCTTTTAAATACCTTAAAAAACTGTGACTCAACCACTTCCCCAGATAGGCTGTTCTAATACATGACAACATTTTAGGCGAAGAATTTTTTCCTTGTGGGTCCCTTCCAACTCATAATATTCAGTGATTCTGTGAGTCTAATACCCAGTCTAAATCTCCACTGGTGCAGCTTGTCTTACCACTTGTCGCTTGGGAAAAGAAGCTTGCAACACTGAAAAGGATTGATCTCTTTACTGTCCAATTGCACTTAGCTCCTAACATCTTCTCTTCATGCTTATCCCAGGAACAAAAGAGTCAAGTAAAGAGGTAGTCTGCTCTGAATAATCAATTATTCTTCCTACAGGAACTTAGGGAATGTGGAAACAGCAGCTTGGGGGCATAGTTCAAAGGCAGAGGAAGAATAGGAATTTGGGCACATGAGGATCCATATTAAAATGGAGTTCAGGGGAAGGCCAGACAAATGAAAGGAGAAAAGCGCAGAAAGAAAGTGAAATCAAGTAATACTTTCTCCATAGCTACCTGGATTGTTTAGTTTATTGCTAATTCTGTCTCTAGATATTAAAAAGTTCTAGAAATAAGCTGTTGACAAAACTCTTACTGCACACATCTGTGCACATGCTCTCTATGCAGGAGTGAACACAGTTCTACTCAGCCCCAGAGCAGGAGAGACCATCTCTGTTGCTTTGTTGCCACGTGTCATCCCAAGTGCTCAGCTGCATCAGTCACACATCTTTAGTGCAGATAAGGCTGACAGAAGTGTAGTGAGCCATACAGATAATGTAATGGGAGGTAACCCTAAAGTGATTCACAGAATCACAGAATCACAGAAAATTATGAGTTGGAAGGGACCCACAAGGATCATCTAGTCCAACTCGATTCTTCAGAAACCATCCAAAAAGTTGCAATTATTTTATAGTCACAGCTGCACAGTACATACAGAAAAAGAGGTGGAAGTAAGATAAGGAATGTAAATAACAGTTACTAAAACTTAATAGGCAAATTGATACTACTGAGATATCAAAGGCTCTAACTTTTCCTTCCTTTAAAGACATGGTTTCCTTTTTATCTGTATTGCTTGTCCTCTTATTTCATTGCTTACCCAGTCAGACGTAAAGACAGAATTGTTCATATGTTTGCTCATACTTTCAAAGAGATTTAAAAAAAAACCCTCAAAATAAAACAAAAACACCACACCTGTCATTAATTGATTTGAAGCATTATCCTGGGATCTTCCCATCTTTTCCACAGAAGAAAGGTCAGGATAAAAAAGGATGGATTCCACAGAATATACAGAACATATTAGTTCATGGCAGACTCAAATTTTCAGAAATTTATGCAGAGTTATAGCTCTTACTTTAATAAAATTTTATATTTTTAGAAAGTATTAATGACTTGTTTTGATCAGTTTAACACTTCTCCCTCTGACATAAAATATGTCAGTTCATCATAAAACTGTCTTTATAGACATAAAATATGTCTATGGAAAAATATTTTCCAACACCTCACCGCAATGTATGTAACCTTTCTCCTGTAAGTTTATGTCCATATTGGTTTAAAAAAGAGAAGACAATTTGGATAATGAAGAAATCAAAGAAGAAGCTGACTAAATATTAGCAGATATATCAGGCATCTAAAAGTAGTATTTAAACTTGTATTGTACTACAAGTCAATCAGTTTTCTTGAGGGATCTCTTTTTTTCATTTCCATTCCAGAATTCTCTCCAATACAGCAGAAGCCAATCCTCCAAATTTGTCTATTTGCAGTAAGAAAAGCATCTGCTGGCACTCGGGGAGAGTGAAATTTAAGATAATAAATCTCACCGTGCGAACTCTGAAAAACCAGCACAGTAAACATAACAATAAGGCTATTAACCCCTTTTTTGATCAGATTTCTGTGCACAGGTCTTTGCAACTTGTGATGCTAGACTGGAGTACTATGATGTACTTGGTAGCATGACCTAGATATTAGGGTAGCGTGTTATAGGTAGGATGGGTGTCGGTAGCACGATGACAACAGGTTAGGTAACAGGTTAGGTTAGGTAACAGGTGAAAGGTTGGACTTAATGATCTCTATGGTCTTTCCCAATCTTACTGATTCTGTTATTCTGTGATTCCGTGATAGTCTGCCTGTATGATTATTCTGCAGAACTTGTTGCATAGCTTTCCACTGTTGAATATTCATTACTTTCTGCTGTGGAAAAGATTGATTCCCGTGATGCTGGGAATCAGTTTCTAATTTACATACATGCATACATGTACAAACAGTTCTTATCCCAAACACCATGAATCAGCTCAGTATCAGAATTCAGGGAACAAAAATGTAAAACTGAAACTCTGTGATACGGTATTACCTCCTAATGCCTTTCTGGATCAGTTTGGGATTAATGAAATCAAAATCTGCTTAAGGTCATTTAAAACTTAGCACTTTCTCATTATCAGGCCAACCAAGTGGAATTTCGGTTGTTCTTCACTGGCTTTCTACTGAAGTTTAAAAATGAACAAAAAACCCCCAACAACAAGGAAAAAAATCAGTCACAAAACACAACTCACTCAATCCCAACAAAATACACAAAAAATCCCCAAAATCAAAACCAGCTACACACAAAACATCCAACCAACTTCTTCCCCTCCAATCTTAATACAACCACAAATCTATCTTGCTATTAAACAGGTGAAGCAGTGATTAAGAAAGCAGAAAGATGGGCCGACATTTACACTCCTTTCTTTTGGAAAATAACACATTGCCACAGCCCCTACAAAGGTACAATTTCTCAATAGTATTGACATTTCTTCTGGGCATTTGATGGATTGAAACTTGGTTCCAGTCATCATTTATATTTAGCTCCAACGAGTTTACAAGTGCTTTACCATGGAAGAAAGGCATCCTTCTCTAAGACCCTGCAGCATAATGCTATATCACCCAGAATTAGGCACACAAGGGATGGGGCATGACTACCAGAACAGCTCAGACATTATAAACCTGTATGTGTCAATAAGTAATTTTGTTTTACTAGCCACAGAATCAGCACCAGAGCAATCTGTCCATGTGTGAGCTCCCTTATCTCATCATTCTTCATCTATTATACATGCAACATTCCCTTTTTTTCCTCCAGGAGACAAAGGGGGAACAGGATTAGGGGAAAGCCAGGCAGTTGGTATTTTCTGACAAGTTTAGGGTAGGAAGCCATCTCTCTGCCTTTCATAAAGTCCCCTTTCCCTCACGAGAGAAAAAGTCTTTCATGATCCCTTCCCATCGTAAGTCCGAACCCACTGGTGACAGCTCTTCCATCTCTGTTGCCTGAGAGTCACAGCACAGGATGTAGTCTTTTAAGCACTGGCTGCGCTGTTTCATTCGTGAGCCCATCCCAAAGTACATAAATCTGATCCTACCATATACAGTTCCGCCTATGTGGACTCCTCTTCCACAGGCTACAATGTCTTTCCAGGATCTCTGCTGAGCTCTGCTCCAAGTACGTGTGCTCCAACATCGTCTGCAACCTTCCAGCATGATCCTTCATCTCCAGCGTGGCCGCAGGTGGATTCTACATCTTTGCTGTCTCTCTCTTTTCCATGGGTTGCAGGAAGACAGTCTGCTTCACCATGGTCTATTCCACAAGCAGCAGTGAGACACCTGGAACACTTCCTCCCCCTTCTCTGGCCAGCCTGGCCTTGGTGCCTTCATGGCTGCTCAACATCTCACAGCTCCTCTCCAGCCATCTTCTTTGCTGTTTCTGGGTGTTTTTTCCCCTTTCTTTCTTAAATATGTTATCACAGAGGTGCCTCTATCTCTCCGACTGACCTGACCTTAGCAGGCAGCGGGGGCCCAGCCAGGAGCTGACTGGCATTACCTCTGTTAGTTAGCCCCTCCTCCGCTGCCAGAAGAAAAAAATCCCACATTCAAACCAGCACAAATACATATGCAGATTCTTTCATGAATATGTATCCCTTCAGTATTATGTCATGAATTTACACTTTGCTCTAAGCCTCTGACCAACCAGCTCTGATGTTTCACATTCCTTTACCACATGTTTTGACTAGAGTTCTGTTTATGATTCTATGCTGGGACACAAAGATTTTTACCCCTAATATTCAATCTTAATTCTCAGGCCTGGCAAGTACCTCTAACATCTACTAATCCTTCTAAATCCAAAACTTCTTGTGTTTACTAAAATCCCTAAATTTCTAAACCTCCAAATTATATCTATCTCACTAAAATCTATGACTTTCTAAATCCTCAAGTCACCAGCAAATGGTGGAGAAGTACCAACTACTGCCTCAAGACCACAGACAGAGAGAAAGAGAGAGAGAGAGAGCCCTGCCTGCACTGTCCATAGCTTGTAATCAGCCTGTCTACTTTTACCTATCTCCCGCTGTTCCTGTAATGGAAAAGTGACTCACTCAGTAGCAATAACAGGGGAGCCTTGTGAGTGTGTGTTGTGAGCCTGCAGGACCTGCCTCTGACCACACCGAGGGGAAAGAAATACACAGAGAGGGCAAGAAGGTTGGGTTTCGTGGGTTGATTTTTCTTGTTACTGCTGTGTCATTGTTTCTTCGTTTCATATATATATATATATGTATATATATACAGTGAATCCTCTCTGTATCGCGACTTCTCCTTCACAACCTCGCCCATTTGCAAAGAAATTTTCTCGCAATTACGATTCAGCCATCTGCGACCTGAGCTGGGNAACCCGGAGACGGCGCGAACACTGGAGTCGGGCCGGGCCGGGCTGAGGCAGAAGCGGCGCAGGGTTTGGGTTGCGAGCACACATGGTCACACAGCAGCCGCTCAGAAATGATTCCATTTGCTCGCCTGTGCCAAGAGACCACGGGAAGGAGCAGAAAATTGTCTGCAGAGCCCCGGTGTTCCGGGGGGTGGGGCAATGGGTGTGGCCTGCATGTATATTAACGATCCGCAGTTCTTTGCGAGTTTAGGGTTTCACGACGGCATTGGCCTGTCCCTTTCCTCGTGATGGAGGGGGTATAATTGTATATATATATGTGTAGTCGTGCCCCCCATATGGTGGCTTCACTTCTTAGTTGCATGATTTTTCAGCGATTAAGGAGACACTTTTTTACAACTGCACATGTGTAACCTGACATGCGTGAATATTCAATTAGGCAGTCTTGAATATGCAAATCAACCCAGCACAACCGGACACCTGTTCCACTCCAAGAGGGGAAGCTTCATGCAGTTATGAAAGATTTACCCACTCTCAGGTTAGACATGTTGTCCCAGACTTTCTTGAATGACTTTCTGAGACATACTCGTCTACCCACCTGGAGAGACTCCGGGACAGTGACACAGGTGGCTCCCCTACACTATCATCCCCAGCCGAGTGGTAAAGGGTTTTTTCCAGGCATGGGGTTGCCATGGGCGCTGGGAAACAGTGACATGCAGCAGAGCAGTGCCGAAACAGTGTCAGAGAGTCAGGGGTTGGTTTGAGGGTGTGGGGCAAATTTTCATATTAATGAGCTGCCAATGAACATGGAAGCCAGGTTTCATGGGAGATGAACAAGACCACAATACTGTGGTACAGGAGACCTGATTGTATATATATGTGTGTGTGTGTGTGTATATACATATATATGTGTGTGTGTGTATATATATACGTGTATACAGTCAGGTCTCCTAGATCACTCACCCGTGGTCCTAATTCGGACCCGCGTAGCCTGACTTCCATGTTGAATGGCAGCTGCATCGCCGCCACTGCCCATGATCCCCTGCAGCTGCCGCCGCCCCCGCCACTGCCCATGCTGCCCCCGCTGCCACTTGAGCCCCCACTGCTGCCCAGGACACTGCCCCGGCTCCTGCCCCGGCCGCCACTGCTGCCGGAACAGCAAGTCGCACATGCACAGTTGCGAAACGGGTCTCCTACTTCACTAAAAAATCATGCTGCTAAGATCTGAAGCTGCAATATGGGGAGCGCGAAGTGCAAGAGGGACGACTGTTTATGTATATAAGTAAATAATTATTGCTTCCTTTTTCTATGTTTTTTGACTGAAAGCCTCTTGATTCGAAGAATATGGCAAAATGGAGATTTTCTTCCCACTCCAAGAAGGTTTCCATCTTCTTGGAAGGTATTGTTCTATGCTGGGACAAATGAGAGAATCTTGCTCCACTCTTAGCTGTCTACTAGAGCTTTCATTTGATCCAAAGAAATGTTGTACTGAGACACTTAAGAAAATTTATAGATGCAGATTGAAACCATAGTGTATGGTCCAAATTAACCAAGGCACATGACAATCAATTAAGAAACTCTCCAATAAAAGCACTTGCAACCTGTATTGTAGGCTAAGCCAGTATTAACATAGATCAGAGCACTTCAGTTTGAAAAACACAGAAAATTACGAACTCCTTTACCTTGCTATACCAGTCAAAATGCAGAAAAAACATAGACACCAGGACTGACAGCATTGTAGACTTGTCAAAGTATTTGACAAGGCAAGGAATTGATTTCACACTATTAAAAACCCACAAAATGCAAGTCATGAGGAAAGGAGAAGGAAAAAATAGAAGAACGATGGTCCTAACACCATCAAAAATTACTTAAAGTACCTGGACAGCCACCAAAGAATTAGCCTCTGCAGATTATAACCAACTTGCCTTCGTTGGACTTTGTATATTTTTACTAAAAGTTAAGAAGACTATGCAGTGTGTTCTGCTGGCTTTGACAATGAAGTCAGAGCAGGAGGCTCATGAAGAAATACGTAATTCTATTCAATTCCTTACAATTTTTGCTATGAGATGATCATGTTTCACCCTTGCTGTAGGGATTGCTCTGCTGTTTTCCTTCTGGTAACAGCTAGTGAACAGCTCAGGAGCACTTCCCCAAGGGCTGCAGGAACCCAGGCTGGGGAGCATTTCTGCACACAGAAATCAGGGTTAACACTCCTTACTTTGCTGACATCTTTGCAACTTTGATGTTGATTCTGCCACTTTATTAACACAAAAAATCTGCAGTTATTTGATAATTTTAAAAATATCTTTATTAGCTTTTTTAAAGACAAGTATAATCTTCTCTAGTTTCGAATGATCATAAATAACCTAGACATGCCTACAAGTAAGTGTACACAAGATATGACATAGTCTGAAATATAACTGAACATCAGAGTGGCATGACTTTTTCTGAATTAAAATTACCCTGGATTTCATAAATATAAAATCTAAAGAAAGCTTTTTCCAGCAAAATATTCTTGCTGTAACCAAAAAATATTGATTTTACTGCACAAAAGGTACTAACATTTCCCTAAGTGGTTTTTTGAATAGTAAGAAGACTATTTGAAATGCAGCAGTTTTTAAATTTTAGGGATTTGGTTTCTGTGTTGCTGGTTTCTGGTTTCGGGGTGGAGTTTTTTTCAGAGGCAAATCCAGCTTTCTTTCAACACGGCTACAGAGTTAGACAGACCAGTTGTAAGTTGTCAGATTGAAAATTATGTCTGATTATGTTGAACAGGCATTTAATTTTGCTTTCATCTATTTCTATAAACAACATACAAACTATATTTCTTTTTTTATTAGGACAATGATATACACATAAGACTTCATCATAAGGAAGATATTTGCTCCTCATTTTTTTGGGTTTGATGTTAAAAACAGTAGAGCTAAGGGCTGCACATTACTTTATTTAAGTGTTACATTATTGAACATGTGGGGGGGAAATATAGATAATTAGACAAACCTCTATTTGAAAAGTCAAGGTTATGTTAGCACAAAAAATCATAATACTCAGAGTTGACTTCCTCTTTTAAAAACACCCTTCCTTGCAGCAGCTGCTCATTCACCTCCATCATGGTCTCATAGCCTCTTCCATAAGTCTTCTGCATCTTCTGATTTTTAGTGCCTGAACTGAAACCATTACCAGCCCCAGTAGAACATCACAGGCTGCAGAAACATCACCTCCTTGCTCTGACTTGCAGGGAAATTAACATTCATACTAGAATCTTAACCCAAAAGAAAGAACATTATTCATTCTTTTCTGTCATAAGTACAGGGGATATCAGATTTCTGTCTTGTAGCAGTTCCCATTTCCTCATACTTACACATCTATGGGCTGAATTTATAATATCTACTCCATATAAAAATGAAGTTTCCAGGAAGGCAATCTGTCATTCTGGACTATCCACATAACACCAAACCATTTAGAAGTTGTAGGTTCTCTTTAAGATCTAAGTAAGCAACATTGCATAATTATGATAGCATAATACAGATTGTTGTTGGTTTTTTTTTTTCTGGAGTTAATACATCTTAGCTCTGGCACTTAGACTTGTTAAACTCTGTGTGGATGTACAACCTTTGAAAAAAAGGGGACGTGAGTCAGAGTCTGTTTAAGGAAACTGTGAAGCGGTGCAGGAGAAAAACCAGAGAGGCGAAAGCCCAGACAGAGCTCAACCTAGCTGTCTCTGTCAAGGACAATAAGAAAAGCTTCTATAAGTACATTAACAGTAAAAAGAAAGGCAGTAACAGCCTCCACTCCCTACTGGATGCAGAGGGCAATATTGTAACCAAAGACGAGGAGAAAGCAGAAATACTCAATGCACACTTTGCCTCTGTTTTTAATAGCAAAACAAACTGCCCGCAAGACAACTGGATCAGCAGTGGCATGGAAGGAGCTGGGGTGCAGTATAACCCCCTTGTAATCCAAGAGGAGGTAGTCAGAGACTTGCTGAGTGGCTTGGACCCTCATAAGTCTATGGGACCGGATGGAATCCACCCGAGGGTCATGAAAGAACTAGCAGATGAACTCGCCAAGCCACTNAAGCTTTTTCCAGCAAAATATTCTTGCGGTAACCAAAAAATATTGATTTTACTGCACAAAAGGTACTACCATTTCCCTAAGTGTTTTTTTGAATAGTAAGAAGACTATTTGAAATGCAGCAGTTTTTAAATTTTAGGGATTTGGTTTCTGTGTTGCTGGTTTCTGGTTTCGGGGTGGAGTTTTTTTCAGAGGCAAATCCAGCTTTCTTTCAACACGGCTACAGAGTTAGACAGACCAGTTGTAAGTTGTCAGATTGAAAATTATGTCTGATTATGTTGAACAGGCATTTAATTTTGCTTTCATCTATTTCTATAAACAACATACAAACTATATTTCTTTTTTTATTAGGACAATGATATACACATAAGACTTCATCATAAGGAAGATATTTGCTCCTCATTTTTTTGGGTTTGACGTTAAAAACAGTAGAGCTAAGGGCTGCACATTACTTTATTTAAGTGTTACATTATTGAACATGTGGGGGGAAAATATAGATAATTAGACAAACCTCTATTTGAAAAGTCAAGGTTATGTTAGCACAAAAAATCATAATACTCAGAGTTGACTTCCTCTTTTAAAAATACCCTTCCTTGCAGCAGCTGCTCATTCACCTCCATCATGGTCTCATAGCCTCTTCCATAAGTCTTCTGCATCTTCTGATTTTTAGTGCCTGAACTGAAACCATTACCAGCCCCAGTAGAACATCACAGGCTGCAGAAACATCACCTCCTTGCTCTGACTTGCAGGGAAATTAACATTCATACTAGAATCTTAACCCAAAAGAAAGAACATTATTCATTCTTTTCTGTCATAAGTACAGGGGATATCAGATTTCTGTCTTGTAGCAGTTCCCATTTCCTCATACTTACACATCTATGGGCTGAATTTATAATATCTACTCCATATAAAAATGAAGTTTCCAGGAAGGCAATCTGTCATTCTGGACTATCCACATAACACCAAACCATTTAGAAGTTGTACGTTCTCTTTAAGATCTAAGTAAGCAACATTGCATAATTATGATAGCATAATACAGATTGTTGTTTTTTTTTTTCCTGGAGTTAATACATCTTAGCTCTGGCACTTAGACTTGTTAAACTCTGTGTCATTAAATTCAGCCCACCTATCCAGCCTGTCCTGGTCTCTCTGCAGAGCCCTCCTACCTTCCACCAGATCTACATAAAAGTAGATGTTAGAGGAAAAGACAAAGCAACAAGCCATCATCTTCTGTTAATTCTGTTTAATTGCAGTGAAGACAATTAAGCAGGAAGTTACTACAGAAATCCATGCCACTTCTATGGAAAAAGAAAGAGAAATGTATCAAAACGTACATGAAAGCAAAATCTATCATCAGACCAAACTCTGAAACTGCTACTTACTCTATCTGCAAGTGGTTTAAAATTACAGGTTTTAAAGCTATGATTTGGAAACAAAGTAAAAGCTACTATCATTGTTTGGCATCAGAGGGGTTTAAATGACTGGCGTGCCATCAATGAGTAAAGCATGTTTGCTTTAAAGCATATCAAATAGAAAATGCAAAGCAATTTACAAATTCAGGGGTGAAGAGAGGGACAGGGGGGATGAAGACAAAAAAAAGTTAGGCACCTCACTATTTTATAGTCGAAATACAAGTGTTGGTGTCAAGAACTGTTTTTCTTTTAGGGAGTTAAAACTTCACTGCAGAGCCAGAGTAATAGAGTTTCTTTTGGGAACCTAAAATTAAAATGAGGCCAATCAAAGAGTCAGATCAAATTTTGAGATAAAAACCTAGACCCAAAAACCAGAAAAAGATATCTCATTCGGACATTCAAAAATATTACTGATATGGAAACAGATAGAAGACGTCTAGATTACAGTTTATGAATAGATTAACCATTACCCCATTTTCCTGAGTATGCTGAGTAGTTTCTAGCAGGCAATAATGGGTTCAAGGTGAAATCCAATTCTACAGTGAATCCTCCCTATATCGTGACTTCTCCTTCACGACCTCGCCCATTTGCAAAGCAATTTTTTCGCAGTCCGACTTCCGGGGTCTGCGAACTTCCCCAGAGCACGCATGCTCAGTGCCTCTACTTGGCCAAGGGGCGGTGCTGGCTTTCCCTCTGAGATGGGATGGGCCCACCCCCCGGGGACAGCACACAGGGACGGAGCGCAGTTTCTAAGCCGGTTTCTCCGGCTAAGCCTGGCGTTTATAGCCCCGCGGGAGCCGCGGCGAGCCGGCAGCCGCGGCCCCGCAGCAGCCC
>WEKX01005031.1:25235-50446 GCA_013390025.1 Pitta sordida
TATAACTGTAATTACATTTACAATCACCAGTAGGAACTGTGATTCAATGTTGACACTTAAAAGCCAAAATACAACAAAAGGGTTTTCCTTGCAGAAGGGAATCAGTCATTAGACTGTAACTTTCTAAAAGAGACTGTGAGAAAAAATCTACAAAAATATCTTAGAATATGACCGCACAAGATTTATGAATATATATTATTCTATTCATTTCTATATTGACAGTAAAAGTGAAATGCGTAAGATATTCTTGTAGTAAGATATTCTTGTAGTAATAAATTTCTGCTTTAATGTATTCCTATTTCTTCATTATGACATTTTCAGATCTTCCTATGCCAATTGCCTTCCAGTCTGAAAGAATAGGTCTGGAAAAGTTGAGAAATATTAGCAGACAATCACAACTACACAACACAAATAATGACAAATCTGTGTAGATAATTCAGATTTTGTCTCTACTGAATTCTAAATTCTTCCAAGTGAGAGCTTTTCTCAACAACAACCAACCCCACCCCCGCCAAATTGGAAAAACATTAAGGTCCTAAATTAAGACCACGTTCTGTAGCAAAACTTAGGATGACATGAGGATTCCTGCGTGCATCCTGTTTGTGGTTTGACTACCAAGTAGATTTCATATTCTTTAAAATTTCAAATCCAGATTCTGTGATTCCTCTCTCAAATGGCTGGATTTCTAAGTAGTACCATGAAGAATATTTAAGGAAACACTTCAGCATTTCCGCAACTCTCAAGTTATCTTGAGAATACCTTGAAGAAGGGAAGAATTAATCAGAATTTAGATTAACCTTCATTATAAGTGGGATTAAAAAAAAAAAAAAAGAAAGCTAAATTGGCTGCAAATACCTAATATTGAGAAGTTATTAGCTGCATATCATCAGAGGACCCATTTGTCTGTTCTTCTGGAACTTGCCGAAGTCAATCAGTATTAACATTTTTAATCTGAAAAGTTATTTTTTTATCAAAATCTAAAGATTTATATACAATTATCATGTCTATATATCTCATTATTCTCCTACTACAGCTTATGACTCACATTGCCAGTCATGTTAAACAATGAGTACACAGTACAAACATTGACCTTAAATGGCAGGACAGCAGCTCAGAATGAATTTTCACACAGTGACACAATGCTGCAACAAGTGATTCACCCCCTTCAGGAAAGCAAGCCTTGGTAGGAAACAGTTGCATTTCTAGTGGCAGAGATACAGTTAGTGTCAGACAATGCTTTTCTGGTTGACAGGTACTCTGCAGCTTCAGGCAGAATCACAGAATCACAGAATCAGTAAGGCTGGAAAAGACCTTAGAGATCATCAAGTCCAACCTATCACCTATTACCTAACCTAGCCAAACCTGTTACCTAACCTGTTGCCATCCTGCTACCAACACACCATCCTACCTATAACACACTACCCTAATATCTAGGTCATGCCACCAAGTACATCATCCAACCTTTTCTCACTATATTTTGAGGAATCAAAAAAAAATTCTCCTGGAAAGAGCTAATGCATGTTACTCATGCATTAGCTAACCAATGTTAGCTAATGACATAGCTAGTATGAAACTTTGCCCTGTATCTTGCATTCCTAGTGGAAATCACAACAGCCTGCTTGGTTAACCCGAGCAGCCACTAGCCATTCTTATTCTAATTCCTTCAAAAGTCAGAACAACTCTGCAAAAAGGAAAAGGAAGCTAAATTAAGATGGGCACAACTCTAGACAGTTCTATATCTAAACGTCATCATCCAGCACAAGTCTTACAACAGCAACAAGAACAGGTTTCAGAGGAGAGCCTGTACATTTAGGTGGAAAAAGAAATCTTTATACAAATATTTCACTGTTATGACTGCTTGTTTTGACTTACTTTCTTCAGACTAAGTACAAGCTGTCTCTCATGTGTTCACCATCTTATGTTGCTTTACCATTTCAAAGTGATACATGCAAAGTAGTAATTTCCTACATAACACTGCTTTCCTCATCTGACTGTACTATACGAAGTTTAAGAACACCATACACCTTTTTTAAGTGAATTTCCATCTTAAACAAATAAATTTTGCGACATTCATTTCCATTTTTCTGAAAGGCTAATACAGTCACAAACTGCATGAAAGACAGCTTAAAATTAAAGCATTACAGTTCCACAGATTCACAGATTCACAGNCTAATATGTGATAATAAAATCTCCATGGTGACAGTCTAATCCCCTTTGCCATATTATACCTAGACATTAAATTTAGTATTTCTTATAATTTGACAGTCATTTAAGCAACAATAACCCATACAAATATAGGCACCTATTACATATGAAGGAGGTAGGTACAGTTGCAGAATCACAGAATCATAGAATATTCTAAGTTGGAAGGCACCCACAAGAATCATCGAGTCCAACTCTTAACACTGTCTCCCTGGTGGGAATCGAACCCAGGTCTCCCACACGCCAGGTGGGGACACTTACCACTGTACTAAAGTGGATTATATATGCTATAGATGAAGATCTGTAGATGAAGAACTGTGCTCTACAAATCCTCACATTGCTAGATGCTCAGTTTCATTTTGTATTTGGTGTAAACCCAGTAAACCTCAAAACTGCTAAATTCATAAATACCACCAAACTCAATTTTGAACAGGATAAAATCACTCTGTAATGACAAGGGAGAACTTAACTCCCAAGTGTTTACTCAAAATGCTGAAACAGCTCAGCTCTCATAGCTAGAGTTTCTGAAGGACATAGCTAAATTATTTCTGCCAGGTTTCATATTTCATGAGAACTCTGTTTTATAGTCCCAATTTAAATGTGTTTATATTTGGTTTTTGCCTGGATGTACCACACTGAAAATTGAGTTTTGATTTAGGACAATCATTTTAACTAAGGACAACACTAAACATGGCTCGTGGTTCAGGCACAGATGGACTAAGTGTGTTACCTCATCAGCTAGCAATGCAATATTAAGCCTGAATTTAAAATTCAAAGCTATTACTTTAAATATATTAATTTCTTCATACACAGAAAATCATACATACAGCTACTTTTGAACTTTTCTTGTCATCACAATAAATCCTGAACTTTATCAGAAAAGCAAGAAACTGGTGTAGGAAAGATTACCATTTGTAATCAACACATACAGTATATGTTGTTCAGATGGCAGCTAGAAAGAAGTAAATCCTGTGGTTTGTACTAAAAAGTGGAAGTCTCAGTTTTTTAATGATTCTACTTAATGTTTGGGTTTGATTTATTTTTTTAAATATTTATTACTCCTTACAAGAACAACATTCTTTTTGTTATACTGCCATTATTATTGCATAAATATTTGAAATTGTAAAACTTCGCCCTGCCAAATGAAAATATTATGGTTATAAGTGTATTTACTGAGGTTGCAAACCACAATAAGCATTCTAGCACCTTACATGAACATTATAAGCACAGAAATGCCTCAGCATCAGAAGTCCAGGCAATAGCTTCAAGATTAGTGTTTCCTAAACTCTGCATTCAAGAACTCTCATCATCAGCCATCTTGGCTTACGTTCATCTTGCACTGAACAAAGCATACAGCATCCTTGTCCTAAGAATCTCACAAACTGCATTTCATACTAATTCATGGTGTCCTAACAAACAGCTGTGAAAAATTCACAATTGGCATTGCTATTTTTGATTATGTTCTTCATAGCCCTCACCCCCTCTCCCACCTCCATTTACAATTCAACCAGAATCACACCAAAAAACAATAGAGGTTTCATACATTGCAGTGTAATTACCATGGCTAAAAAAAACAGTTTTGAAAGGTAAAGGAACTGAAATTTCAGGTGCCCTGTTTCACAAAGATAATTTTAAGGTGATTTGTTTCAAGATATAGTTAAAAGTAGGGTATGGAATCTTGAATATGTAAATGCATTGTTACATCTTCAACACACAACGTGACCATAGTTATAATTAATCTTTCTATATTCAGAATTAATTCCCTATACTCTGTGTGTCTATTAAGGCTTGTCTTTAGTTTTATATATTATACTTGCCTCAATCTCAAAGTGGGGAGATTTATCATGCTTACTTTTTGAAAGACTTTCATTGCTCAGGCTATTAGCTTGATTCATCCTCAAGTTTTTAAAGGTCAGCTGCAAACCCACAAACAGCTTGACAAACAACCAACCTTTGTAGATGAATATCAGATTTACAGGATATTATATCATTCTCATACTCTTGTAATTTGCAACAATCTACTTCATGACTTGTCCTTTGAAGATACACGTCTTATTAAATATATTGATTATTTATGGATTCAATCCATCGGTAAATTTTCAGAACTATCCTCCTTTCTTGGATACCTGTTCACATATAAATAATTTTAATTTCAAACAATCTGTCGAGGATTCAAACTGATGACCAGGATAACGTCTGAATTTGAGTGCTTATTGCTCAATTACATAATCTTCAATAAAGTAGTTCAACAAATGGTACTCAAATTAATTTATCCATATATTGACCATGTAACATTAATTAGTTACATATTGACCATGTGTTATTTGTGTCTGAAAGAAAAAAGAATACAGCATTATAGTGGATATAATTGTCTCTTAAGTGTGTATACACACACATACACATCAGACAATAGCCATTTCTCATACTCATTGGCCTTTTATTGCAACAGAAGAATAGCACATCACATGAAGAAAACATGACAACAATAACGCCGTGAGAATTTTCAGCTCACATTTCATAAACACTGGAGTTTAATTTAGAATGAAGAGATGTGACAATGGTGTAACCCATGTTTGTAGCTCTGACCCCAACAATAGTCTATAGAGTATTAGAGAACTCTACAGTAAGTAATTGATTCTACCTTTTCAAGTTTTTCAATAGGAAAACAATACCCTTCTATCTATATATGTTGACTGGGAAAGAGAAGCACATACCAAAAAAATTACCACTTTGTTTTGTGAAGTGGCAAGAGTCAGAGACTACGTATATATGTGGTTGCTGGAAAAGTCTCAAATAAGAATACATGGAAATTACTCATCTAAAAATATCTTTACCTCTTCCATTAGAATGGAATCACTTGATTAATTGGGATATTTACAATTAACAGTTTATTCATTGTTCACAGGTTCACAGGTTATTCCGAGTTGGAAGAGACCCACAAGGATCATTTAGTCCAACTCACAAGCAACCCCCTACCCAGGGATCAAACCTACACCCCTGGAGCCATGGACACCATGCTCCATCCATCCGAGCCTCCCAACGTCTAGACCATGTCACTGAAAATGCAATGCCTTGCGCCTGTACAGTGATTAGTATCTCTCATAGTACTCGATTTTTGTTTTCAAAAGTTTCTTGACTAGTTTCTCAGTATTGAAGAATGGCTTATTTATCTCACTATACTCTTGTAGCTGACATTTACCACTTCAGAATCCTTTGAAAGGGTTGTATTTCTTCAGTATAAAACTGATATCTCTAGACATTGTAGTGCCAAAAAAATTAAAAAAAAGGGAAAAAACCTGAAATCTCCACAAAACTACTACCAGCAACAACACCAGAATTGTTTTGGGAAGTCACATATCAGCAGGGTCTGGTGTATAAGGCAAGTTGGGCTTGGCCCTGTTGCCCAGGTGTTCCTCTCTCTTTTGACTCAGTATTTTTGCAGGGTTTGAGCTGCACAGTAGATGTGAGGATTGACTGTATTTACTGTCTCCACTAGTGAATATAAGACTAAGTTCCAGGTTCTTCACTTTGGACATAACAACCGCAGGCATCGCTATCGGCTGGGGAATGAGTGGCTGGAGAGTGGTGAAATGGAGAGGGATTTAGGAGTAACCATTGACAGGAACTTAATATGAGCCAACAGTGTGCCCAGGTGGCTAAGAAGGCCAATGGCATCCTGGCCTGTATTAGGAACAGTGTGGTCAATCGGACTAGGGAAGCTATCTTTCCCCTGTACTCAGTGCTGGTCAGACCACATCTTGAGNAAATGCACTTAACAGCCCTGAACTGTGGAAAATGAAGACTTTAAACATTAAAATAAGCCACAAGGCCAAACAAGTGGAAATAAATGACACCTTTTCAACCATCCTTCACATTACCTTTATATGAAGCAATTCATTACTTGCAAAAGAAACTGGAATATGGAATTTCTTTAAAAGCTCATTAAAACCATTTTATGTACTATTTGTCTCTCAAAGGTTTATACGTGCTTGCAACTGCTTTCTCACATGTCCAAAAGCTAGGCTGTTACAAAAGGAGAGGGAATGGAGAAAGGAATACAATACATTGATACTATCATAGTGCATATGCTAGCATTTATGGGTAATCCTATTTTGCACAGAGAAATTGATTTCCAGCCCGCCCTCATGTTTCTTAGAAGCACATAGGTGACTTGAATTTATAAATTTACTAATGTGCGTTATCTCACTTCACCCCTTTAAAATGCGTGGTTTAATCCTATTCATTATCAAGTAATCCTGGGACATATTTTCCATGCTAACTGCATGCATTTTCCGTTATAACTGCATAGTAGCTTTTATGGAAAGCAGAAATTTATTCTCATTTGCAGTAGGAATATTTCATGATGTAAAAGGTAATTTCAAAGTTCTTTATTTTCACCCACAGCAAGTATAACTTTCCAAAACTGATTATATTTATAGGAAATACTTGGCACTCCACCACTTTGTATTCCAGTACTTGAAATTGCTTCAATTCATAACAATTTTTAAGAAATAAATAAATAACATAGGGTCATGGGGTTTTGATTGGTAAGTTTCCTGAACCTCAGAAAGAGACTAACTTACTCAATATGACCAAGTTAACAGAAGTCACAATTATAAAGAAAGAAGACATATCGAAGCCCTGATTTAACTATTAGATAATACCTTTAATGCACGGTAACAGGATGCTAAAGTTGAGCTGGAGCTTCTAGAAGGTGTCATTTGCTTCCAGTTTTCTCTCACCATAAACTTTAAGCACAAAAGAGTTGACTTTGAAAAATAGGCCAGTCCTTAACCAATGATCTGAGGACCCAGTTGATTACATATTCTGTTAGTTCACCTTATCTAGGATGGCAACAATCCAGTTAAGGATACTCTTACTGCACATGTATTAGAGGAGAAACGCCTTGAGTTGGCCTTTCAAATCTAACAAATTTTGGCAGAATAGTCTTGGCTAGATATTAAGGTTATGAATGACAAAATATACCCTAAGGCTCAGGCAAGTATATGCATAGGGCAACTTATTGCTATTACAGAAATTGACAGCCCTGAGATCCAGCTGAATAAGGACTATCCATCTCCTCCAGTTTTTTCATTACTAGACACTCCAGATTCATTCCTTCAAGGCAGTCAAACTGTCTGATCTTTTGTGAGGAGCATCTCCATATGCTCCTTTAACAGGGTACCTTAGAAAGGCACCATTTTCATTGCAACTGTACCATACACTACCACCTTCTCCCTTAAAATACAATTTTTTTAAAAACATCTCTGAAGTACAAAGAACACAACTTGAAAGAAATACTAGTTCACCTTAAAACACTGTACAGAGAAAGAACCCATTCTGGAGTGTCACACTATACTATGTGTCTGCAACTGCTGCCACACCACTGGCCCACCTGCTGTTCAATTCCACACCCTGCTCTTTTTTTTGTGTTTTTTTCTGCACAACAGCAGTAGAACTAATGGAGAGTGCACTCCTGGCTCAGACACAAGCAAGTTATCATGATCTTAATGTGTTATGCTGCCACACTGAAGTAGCCATCTGCCTGCATGTTTTTAACCCACTTCAATTATGAGAGAACACAATTTAGCTTAATCTTCAGTGCAAGAGCTAAATGTAAGATAATAAGACCTAGTTCAAATTTGAAACTAAACTGCATTATCTCTCAATTTGACAGGCAAAGCATGCATCCAACTAATGGGTGCAAAGGTTAGCTGAAGGGAGGAAACTTGTTAAGCCATTACAACTCAATCATGCTAATGAAAGGTTTAATATAATGTGCTTTACAGCCTATCCGCAGGCGGTAAGTGCAGTAAAGGATGCATTCATGAATAAGTACTCTAGCTCAGATAAGGCACAATAATTCATGACGCCAAACACATCATATTTCATTCACATGTGTTCTACAGTGAAACATGGCTAGTTTGTCAGTAAAACAAACCTGAAGAAATATTCAACCACAGACAATCCTCCTTTTTTGAGGAAGCTATTAATCAAGGGTTCGTAGACTAATATATCACTTTCAGAAGATTTACAGTCATACCTTCAACTTTGCGAGGAACGGGTCTTGTCAGAGTCTCGAGAAACATCTAATTCGCAAACATGCACGAGTCACTAATACGCATACAGGGTATGCCCATCGCTCCACCCCCAGCCAATCCAGAGAGCTGGGGAGCATTTTCTGCTCCTTCCAATGGGCTCTCACAGCACAGGGGAGCAAAGGGAAGCATTTCTGAGCCCTCTCTGCCTAAGAAGACACCCAGAGAATCCCTGGGCTTCTCTTCAGCCATGCTGCCACTTCCGCAGCCGGCGCCAGGCTGTTGCCACATGCTTGCATATGCCTTCCATGGTGGGGAAGCTCCAGGGCCGCAGTGGGGAAGGGGTGTCCCTGGGCTCAGGTCAGCGCTCCTGGAGCCTGGGAAACCTTAAGTTGTGGGCACATCCCACTGCTGCCCCATCTCGGCACACAGCGCTTGCCCCACTGCCACCGCAGCCAGCCCAGCCCTACTTTCATGGGGTACTTTCCCAGGGGCTACATCTCCACCAGGTGCACCAGGTGCACAGTCTCCGGATACAGACTGCATTGCCTTCCCCACACATAGCCATAGAAACTATAACATGTGCCTGGTGGGGGTCAGTCCCCCAACTGGGCTTAGAGTAACAGGGTACAGCGTGATTTGTGTCAGTGCTGCGCTGGGGCTCACAGTGGCTGCCAGGGGCATATCGTGGCGTGAGCCTTCCACTGTAGGGACCCACCATGGAGACACACAGGCAGGGACTGGGGCATGGCACTGCAGGATCATAAACGCCTCGGGAGCATAAACGCCACCATGCGCCCTTCCCGCAGGTCCAGGCCAGTCCTGCCTCACAGGGAGCGCTGGCGCTGCCCTTCAGCGAAGTAGAGGCACTGCGCATGCATCGGCCAGGAAGCTCCACAAATCACTGAGGCAGATTTGTGGGTAAAATTTTTGTCAAATCAGTGAGATCACAATGGAGAGTTTGCAATGCAGTGAGGGAAGACTGTAACAGTGTTTATGAAATAAGCAGGCTTTTGTGTTATTTATTTTATTTACAGAACATAGCAGGGAACTTGTATGCTGTATAGTTCCATGTAAAAAAAATTTAAGTTATAGCCTCCATTTCTCATATTAATTGCCCAATTAAGAGCTCACAAGTAGGCTCAGTATCACTTAGTCTACAGGAATGAGCAGAAAATTTTATATTGGGTTCGGCTTTGGAAATACCACTTGGGCAACTGCACGTACTTTTGAAAAGAAAGCAGCCTCACAAGTGATCAGAAGTCACACATCATGAAATTTCATGCACTTAGTGCCATAGTTTAGATGATGAGATGGTGTTAGGCAATTGATTGGACTTGATGGTCATAAAAGTCTTCTCCAACCTAGTTAATTCTGTGATTCAGGCTATTTTTTTCAACTAACAGGGAACATAACCATGGGTAATTCTCTTTCTCTTCAGTGGATATGAAAACACTTCCATGCCCAGCATTAATTCTTAACTATTGTAAGTCTAGACTTTTCCAATTAATTGATTAAAACTTGTTTACATGACTATGTCCTTTTTGCCTAATAATGTAATACAATGTTTTACACTTCCCAAAGCTAAAAGGTTAATATAACTAATGAGCAGAATTCATCACAGCCTAGGAGGGACAGTCAAGTTTCAAACAATAGGACAAATTTAAGGTTGTTTAATGAGTATTTCTGGTGAACACAAGCGATAATTTTATTAGGTACAAGATAACCAGATATGATGATCCACTGGATATACATGATACCAAGACAGGTCTTTTGTTTCCAGATTTCCTCAATTAATTCAAGACAGGTAAAAAAAAGCGGACTTCAAACGTAGCTATTACATGCCAAATCCATTTGTATAACTTAGAATTTTAATATAGAGCAATTGGCCAAATTAAGTTCCATTTTGTCAAAAATCATTTTGTTTTATGAAAGCGTGACTGACCTTGAAGCAACAGAGCAGCTGCATTTGCCTTTGAATGCCCTAGTCAAAACGGATGTGCTGGTAGGAGCACCACTAGCATGGAAGTCAGCAAAGTCATATAAGATAAAGCATCTCATATAGTCTGCAAATATCAAACACCTGTCTTAAGGACCTTATTTTGGCAGTCTACTTTTACCCACAATTTTCTGGAATTTACCAGTAAATTTGTCTTTTCTTGCTTCTGTTTCTGCACACTGTGATGCATTTACTCCCAAAGAAACTTCACACAGTCCTTGCAGCAACTGGAGTTTAAATACACATGTGAAGGGAGTGAGGGGAGCAGGGAGAATACTCCATCTTAAGCACATCCCGGACAAAGACCATCTTTATACCTTAAATGGTTAACACAGACTATTCTACAGCACATTTCAGCAACTTTCAGAAAAGTTCCTTCTATCCCAAAATAAAATATTCAATGTTCACTTATGCATATATATATGTACCTTTGCAGGTACAACAAAGACTTTCAGAAATTCACATCTTAAACCTACACTCACATGTGGATTGTTCTTTCTAAAAATTTGATTACCCAAAATCTTCAATGAGAAATTCTCAACAATTTAGTGAATGAAAGTAAGTCAGCTATCTTCAACACCTAAAAACAAATTAGAATCAGGATTTAAAGGTAGTTGTAAAGGTCGCTTAAATCCTGGAGGGCTGAGTGAACATTAAGTGAGAAACCACCTCATACACACTTAACACTAAGCAGAGGCTTCTAAAGGATGGAATATATATCCCAGAGGACCGAATATAAAACAAGCTACAGAACTTCTTTTGGTAGAATTAAAATAAAGAGAAGCAAATCTGACATCATGAAATACTAACTGAATTGTTTTGTTACGTTACAGAAAAATAATTGCACAATGCAGTATGCAATCCATATATGTTTTATGAAGCACATGCAAGCACAGTTATTTTGCAATAACAAAAATTATATGCAAAATTCAAATTGTAAATAAAATGTGATAACATTGTTCCACCACTAACATCCATGAAAAGGAATTTTGCAGAAAATCTAGTAACTAATGCTCACGCTCTTAAAAACAGAAATACATCTCTCAGTTTCCAAATATTTTTAAAGGGACTAAAAATACTTGACCACATCAAAGACTAGTTCTGCTTTACTTATCCAAAATTCAGACCTAAGGCCAAAGTTACTGCATTGTTGTGTCACAATGATCACGATGATGTGATCCATTAATTTTTCCATATTATTGGTTAAAAGTCTTCCAGTCACTTTTTTAAATTATGCTTTTTTCTGAAAAGGTACTTAAATAGGAAACACATTTATTGGTGTTCAGCTTTGAAAGTCACAATGTTACTCTTTCAGAATGCCTTTTCAATTAAAACCTTCACGCCAAATAACTCACTTTAGTAAGATGGTTTCACAAAATTATCAATGACATACTTAATGATGATATTTAAAGTTGTTTTCACTGAAAAAAGTTGTCACATTTTGTATTTTCTCTCTGCACAGGATTTCCACATCAGGTGTCCTCAGATTTCAAGTGTAATTACTTTTCCCTTACTGATAATCACAGAATCCCAGAATCAATAAGGTTGGAAAAGACCATAGAGATCATCAAGTCCAACCTATCACCTATTACCTAATCTAGCCAAACCTGTTACCTCACCTGTTGCCATCCTACTACCAACACACCATCCTAACTATAACACACTACCCTAATATCTAGGTCATGCCACCAAGAACTCCATCCAACCTTTTCTTAAACACCTCTAGGGACAGTGTCTCCACCACCTCCTTGGGCTTATAACAATAAGCTGCCAAATTCAAACTTAAAGAATATCTTCTCTTGGATTCAGAAGATAAAAACAAATACAGTGATCCCCCATTACTCGCGGGCTGTTGGGTCTGGCCCTCTTCACGTGAGTCTTGAAATCCATGAAGATAGCGAACCCACTATGTAGTTGAGTATGCCACGCCCATAGCCACACCCTCTCCCCTAATAAGGTCTGGAGGACGGTCCTGAGGGCGGGGCTTGTCTCAGTTGCCTGGGGGCTGCCTGAAATGGCTGTGCTCCAGTGAGGGGGGCGAGCGGCTGCTGCGTTTGACAGCAGGGTGAGTGGGGCGGACGCAGCCCCTGGGCTCTGCCGGGCCCCAGCCACAGGACTTGATTGACTGTGGGCACAGAGGAGGAGGGGTGTGGTGACTGCACTTTCTGAGCCTCCACCAGGAGCTGTGGGAGGTTTCCCCGTGCCAACCCTGGCAGAGGGTCGGAGGGACAGTCCCAAAAACTGTTTCAGATTGGGGCTATGGCAGTGCCACTGCAGATCCGGCTAGCGCGGGGCAGTGGCCAACACGGGGCCAAGTCCCGCCAGCACAGGGTCACGGCTGCCACAGGGCCGGGTCCAGCCGGCGTGAGGTGGCGGCAGCCGCCAGCGCGGGGCCAGGGCCGACCGGTGCTGGCCCATGGACCTGCCTGACTGTGGGCATACAAAGAGCACTGCAAGGGTGGGGGGGAAAAGGTGCCCCCCTGCTCTCACGTACAGACACACACAATGGCAGCCCTGTCACCCCGTCTTGTAGCCCGGAGGAGGACAATTCCAGCCATGCAGAAACACATATTTACACTAAACACAACCCGGCCATGCCGCGGTGGCTCCCGGCTGGGAGCATTTACATAATCCTGAGCAGACTGGGTTCATCGTAGGTTCTGCACACGCACCAGGTCCCACAGCTCACTTGAAAATCAGCAGCGACTAATCAGATCCTGCAAATTACGGATCGCGACTATGCGGAGGATCACTGTAACACCTAAGACCCTAGAAAATATACAGCAACTACTTTTTCTTTGCTAAATGTATAGCTGTTTTCTATAAAGGATACCAGTATTTAGAAAATCTACAGTGGAAGAGATTTACAGAGGAAGGACACTGGTTAATCAAAATTTTAGTTCCACCAGTGAATTTATGCTGATGATTTATGCGTTCTATAAGATAGCCTACAAAACAGAAGTTTAAATATGTATATACACCAGTCAGTCTTTTCTTTGGGACTAAAGAAAATTTGGACTGTTCCAAAAAGTACAGCAAATTACAGTATGAGCTTAAAGACAGACATTCTCTCAGTCTGGTTATATCTATTTTTCTGAAAATTAATTATAGAGTATGATATGTGTTTTCCATTGCTTTGCAAATATTACACAAAATCCATGCATTTTAGACATCCAGCTGTTCACTAGTTCTCTAGCATCAGGATACCATCTCAACAAGTGCTATGAACTAGATCTGACTGGACCCTTTCCCCTGATGGTCAGTTCCCAGGAATAACCCAAAGGATTTGAAAAGGAAGAAAGAAAAAGGAGGAAGGACTGTCACTAAATTATGTTGCAATAAATGGTTTTGCAAAATACAGTCAACCCTTGAGTATCATGAGGCTGTGGGTCTCCGAGGGTACTGTGAAGCCCTTGCTCTGCGAAGACAGGGAGCTCATGGATATGCAAATCAGCCCCACCCATTGCACCACCTCCCTCAGCCCCAGTACACTCCAGCGTTGTCTTGGTCCTGCCCCTCTCACCTCAGTGCAACAGGACACTAGGATCCCAGCCCCTGCAGGAACGCCATGCTGGAAAAAAAATTTCCCTTTGCCACTGGACAGTGCACACTGATGCTGGGATGAGCCTGTCTGACCTGCTTGTCCCGGCACCGGAGGACCTGCCCACTCCACTCCCCCGGTGCTGGGGGAGCCACCTGCCCTGCTGTGTCCCAGCATGTGTGTCAGCAGCGAGGCTGTCAGCCCCACCAGGCTGTGTCCCAGCATGTTTGTTGGCAGTGAGGTTGTTGGCCCCATCTGCCCCACTGTGTCCCAGTGTGTATGTCGACAGTGGGGCTGTCGGCCCCACCCTGGTGAGTCCCACTGTATGTGACAGTGGAGGGGCTGTTGCCCCACCCTGCTGTGTCCCAACACGTGTGTTGGTGGCAGGGCTGTTGGCCTCACCCTGCTCTGTCCCAGCATGTGTGTCAGCAGGCCCCCTAAGCCATGGCGTGCTCCAGTGTGCGGGTCCCAGCACCAGTACGCACAGTTGAGTGGAAAAGGGAAGCAGGGATTTTTCCCGCCACGGCATGCCCACAGGCACCGGGAGCCTCCTGTCCCTTTCCATTGAGGCCAGCAAGGTGGGGCCAACACACTATCAGAGCATGCCAAGGCTGAGAGGGGGCCACCATCACACATGCCAAGACACAACAGGGTGAGCAGGACAGCCCTGCCACCAACACACATGACCGTCTATCTTTGCATATTCATGACAGTCACTCGACTCATGTGTAGTCACGAATGCACTGTGAAACATAGGGCTGTCTTCGTGGAGAAACACCCTGTGAAGAAGTGAACCCAGAAGAATAGAACCACAAAGTAATGAGGGTTTACTGTAATCTAAGCCACTAAAGTAGCACGCAAGTCTGCCCTGTATCCCCTCTAGAAGGCATTGCTAGTGATGGCTTGTTTGAAAATACCTCATGAGATTCCTTGGATTTTATCACCCTGGAGGTTCCCTCATCTATTCCCAATCCTTAAGCTCCCCAGATCTGTTTGTCCCTCTCCCCTCAGAGCCTGAACTCACAGATTTTTGAAGTCTCTATCCCATTCCCCATCAGCATTCAAGAAGCTCTCCCACAGCATACACAACTTCTTCCCACTCACAGAAAGGTCACCCAGCCCAGCTATTCCAACGTTACTAAACATACAGACCAACACCAAATGGCATTGCTACAGATGTGCTCACTGACCAGCAGAAGGCTCTCTTTTAACACAACTTTCATTAGAAATTGATGTAGGGTAAAAATTAGGACTTTATTCATATCTCTTAAGGTTTCAAATAAGAAACCTTGTCCTTCACTGTCACAGGTGTTTCACATAAAAGTCAGAGTTAACCACCTAGAGATATGGAAATTGGTCAGCATTCAAGAGTTTTCCTTTAGGAATGTAATATCGGATGGTAAATACTGAACTGTTGGTATTTTGGCCAGATACTTTAATAAAAATGCCTCAAACCATACAGGTAATTACAAATGCATTTCAGTTTCCATGAACTTTATATCTACTCACAACCTAGGGAGTAAGTTGTATTTAAGTTCAGCCTGAATAAATTCTACTTTAAAACCTTCCTCTCTCTCTACTGCATTGTCTCACAGTTCAATGAATTAATACACAAAGTGCATACAAAGCTATTCATTTTTGCATTTGTACAAGTATGAAGGCACAGAACGTGTAACATGGGTTGTGCCCTGGCAAGTACCATGAAGAGAGTGGAAATGGGACCCCTGCTCTCAGGGGTTGAGTGGGTGTCCTTGGTGAAGTTGTTCAAGATCATTAATGCTCATTAGTGCTCTTAGGCCACTCATCCTCATCTGTGTACCTATCAATCAAGCAAGGGGTTTTTTTCCACCAGAGGGTTTTTACAAAATATACATTGGATTTCCTTCTCATAAAATTATTTTGCTCATTTCATAACTTGCCCCCTTAGTTCAAGGGGAAAAAAAACACTTCCTGCTAAAGTTAAAATTAAAAAAAAATAAATCGAAGTGTGCTATGTCTTTATCATCCATGGAATGATAGTAACCTTATAGTTATGGTAGTCCAGAAAAACACTGTAACTAACATAGAAATTAAATGTAATGACACGGTATGTTTCCGATGCTACACAAAACAGCTCTGGTCATTAGAATCATTTTTCATAGTTTCAATTGAATTTTTTGATTTAGTCCAGGTCATCAGTATATCTATTCACCTTCCTCTCAAATGAGATGCTTCTACTGGAAAAAGAGGGTTCAGAGTTGAGATTGGACTTTGTTCACTTTCTGGGTGGATCAGTTACTCCTCCATGCATGTGAGTCACTGCCGAGACCTGACTGTCCTTCAACAGGCATTTCCAAATGAAATGAAAGAAAGAAATATGAAAAAGAAAAAAGGTTGATGAGCTTTTTGGTTAACCTGAGAACTATTATTGAGCTTCCTCTTCTGTCGGTTCCTGCTCAGTCTACATTAGTGCTGTTACAGCTGGTGAACAATGCCTCGTTTATGAATAATAATCTTGGTAATTTTCATGACAAATGTGAGTAAAAGGTCACTTAAGCTTTGAAAATAATGTTGTTTCCTTTCATCTATTGTAATATAAACTTCAACTGATACAGAATGTAATTTAAAAAGGAATATTTTTTTTACATAGTTGAAATCAAAATGGTATTTGGCTTAAAATGTAATTACTAGATGAGAGTAAGGTTATTCTACCTACTGTATTATAAGAGTAAGAAGCTCAAATATCTTATGTAGTAGATTTTAATTATATGCATTTTTGAAGAAAGAAGAAAAGAAAAAGCAATAAGAGGTGAACTTTTGCAATAAAATTTTGAAAGGGTAATGTCTGTATATAACATATTGAAATTGCAGTAATACCTTGCTATTTCGCACTTTGAATTTTGCATTCTCAGTCCTTTATGGGTTTTCACCTAGGGTACATCCGCAGTGTTGCTACCACCCATCCAGGGGCGGTGGCACGTCGTGGGAGCACGGAATGCATCCCAGTGCATTCTCAAGGTAGTCATTTTCTTTTGTTTGGTTGGTTGGTTTTTTGGGTTTTATAAGCAACTCCCCATCCCGTCATCCTATTATCTAGTCCATGACAATGAGTTCCTCATGCAGTCTTTTCTTAAACACCTCCAGAGATGGCGACTCCACCCCCTCCCTGGGCAGACCATTCCATTGAGAGATCACTCTCTCTGTGAAAAAGCTCTTCCTAACATCAAGTCTAAACCTACCCTGGCTCAGCTTAAGACCATGTCTTCTGGTTCTGGTGCTGATATTCACCACTACAATGGGGACTATGAGCAAGAAAAAGGGCTGACTATTATGGTCGTGCCAAGTTTTTATCTTATTTGGTGCTATTTTTTTTTCTCCCCAAATTAATTCATAATTTCTAGCTCTTTTTTATAAATTAGAGATACAAACAAGTGGTGTTCCTGTGCAGAAATCCCTACTCTGACTGAACTGTAAACACATCTAATTTTGACACAAATGAATTCTACATTTTTAAAGAATGGATGCTTGAAATGAAGAACCTTGAAAATATATGAGGGATCAAATAAATTTAACATCAAAACATTTAGTTATTTACTTTTGAAATAAATGTAATTACAGCCAAAATAGACAATTAGGTATACAAATATAGAGATTTCGAATGCAAAGTAGTTTTAGCAAATATTTTAATAGAAAAAATACAATATGTTATAAAACTGTACTGCAGAGCACATTTGTGCTTAGGTGAAAATGATTCAAAACACTATGTAGGTCACCACGATTGCTGACATAATTAAGGTTAACAGCATAGAAGCTCAGCATCAGCCAAATGAGCACATTTTAAAAACACATTGCAGTGCACTCTCTGTGAAGTAAGGATATTTCCATGTGATCTGCATAATTTTAGTGCTTTGCATTATCTGTCACCTACACAGCTGCCTTTCTGTCTCATATATATGTTTGATAGAGGGACCTTCTACAAAATGAAAATGTCATTAAAAAGTAATTGCTTAATCAAAAATAATTGTTCATGTTCTTCAGCACAACAGTTTTCTTGCAGAGACAGACAGTTACAGACAAGACATTAAGCTAGAACTGCAAAGAAAGTCACAGGTCTTGTGTGTGGTCTGTACAGAAACCCCAAACAAATTAAGCAAAACAAAAAACAGAACAACAGCAACAACAAAACAAACAAACCCACAAAACCCCCACACCCATTTATAAAACCACACACATTTATATTTATTAGCCCTAAGTATAAAATCAGGCATTTATATTTGAAATTGCTGCCTGTAATATCCGTGTAAGAACACACGTGACTGTAACTGATCTCTCTCCCTCTGCAGCAATGCTCCTCCTGTGGTAGCAATGTAATAATGCTTCCCCTCGTCTCACAAGATAGAAAAGCACTCTTTTCATTTGCTACCATAATGTGTTTTAAAACCAGATAAATATTTTGGGAAACATTTCCTAATCCTTGTGCAACCCACAACAAACTAAGTTCTCCTAACCCTCTGGAAGTATCAGAATGAAAACAGTGCACAGAACTCTTAACTTTTTTTCCCTTTGTCGGTGCAAACTTTATAAGCCCTCATGCTCCCAGCCCTCAAAGAATTGTAGAATCAACTAGTTTGGAAAAGACCTCTGAGATCATCATGTATTACATTTGACCTTGTCAACTAGACCATGGCACTTACTGAACCTATGAATCAGGCATGCTTATTTGGGACATTTAATTAGCTCAGAATTTTAGAGGTGCAGTATGAAAAGAATAGCCTGACCTTGAGGAGAGCTTCCCAAGCAGGAAGCATGTCTCTCAGCACATTTAGTGCCTCAACCTTAATTCTCAGTAATAAGTCAGTTTCCTTTTTAATGAGACATTGCAACACAGCTAAACATAAGTTTATGTTCACATGGCCCACCTTCACTAATATAAATACCTTCACCCCATTAAGAGGTGGCTGACTTTTCTGAAATATAAAAACTCTGTGATTTCCCCGAGAGCCTATTAAAGTTGAAGAAGGTAATCTCATGACAAAACTGTCAGTATTTGGCTTTGATAATAAGATTGCTGTCCTTCTTACATCCTTCCTGAAAAAACAGCCTTACCTATTTTCATCATTTAATAGAGTTTTAAAACATATCAGAATTCTATATAACCCAAAATGTTTTTATTGTGGTGTCACAGACAGACTTGGTAAATAAATTCCTTCTATCAAAATATTGAAAAACAAATTTCTTCCTTTCAGCAATAGAAACAAAAAACCAAAGTGAATTAATTCATACTGCAAAAGACGAACATGAGTCTTCCCTTTCCCGCTGGAATTTTGAACACATTAGTTTGCTATTCACCTAGAAATCCCCTCTGATTATGTACCCTGCATTCTATTTTTTCAGGTAGAAACAATGAAACATTTGTAATAAATCCATGCCAAAAAGGCAGTTTATTATTGTTAAAATAACTGGAAATCTACATTTCGTCACTCATTTACATACTTCTTATTATCTGTCATAGAATTCAGAAAGTTACATATTTATGACCAAAACTGGCTCTCTAGATTTATATACTAAATGCAATCTCCTCCAATTTACAGCTTCAGTCAACACATTTAAAGCCGTGCATGCAATTCACAGGTTCACAGATTATTCCGAGTTGGAAGGGACCCACAAGGATCATCTAGTCCAACTCCCAAGTGAATGCAATTCCGATTATTCTTCCACTGTAGCAAAGCAAATATAAGCTAAGATAAATTAGCTGCTAAACATACAGCCCAATCCTGTGCTCAGAGCTTTGGCTAGATCACCCTAGAGAGAAATTTATAGATCTAGTTAGCTGACTAGTAATTTATTTATTTTAATTTTTTACAAGTTAATTTTGCCAAAACCAGGAATACATCTGTCTCAGTTAATTCAAGGTAATTCACCTATACTTATTATCCACTCTGAAATGACTCACCAGTTTCAACAAGTGTTCCTTATTCATGCTGTGTGTAGGAGTAATCCCATAATCCACATCAGAAAACCCAGCAATATAACAACTGAACTGTTGAAACATCATTGATATTTGAAGGTCTGGTCTTAGACTTAACCAAAACCTATTGAGAATGGGGGAAGGCGTTCTTTCCAACCTTCACTATATCAAACCATGAACATTAACATATTTTCTGGAAAACACATAGGAAAGTGTATCTATCCGTAAGCCAATTAACATGAACAGCTAAGAGATTTTGTGTTCAATATTATGTTGTGCATTACCCAAATAACTGGACTGTGCTACAAATCTCTCTGGCTTTCTGTTCCCAGACTAATATTTTACCACTTACATCTTTTATTCTCACAAAATATGGTTTCCTCAAAAGTATTTAAAGACAAATCCTACTCACTTCATTACCAGTTCACAGAGTTTATAATATGACTAGAAATGTGAGGGCAGGAGAACAGAAGCAGCACTTATGCTATGTGGAGATTTAAGTTCTTTACATCATAATTCAAATTCACTTTACCTAGGTTTATATGATTTTTATAACAGCAAAATAAATAATTAAAAATTACTAAAATGAAGGAAATACAGGACCTTGCATGGCAATCAAGAAGGAAAGATTCTCATTCTCAAGAAAGAGATTTGTTTTTTCAGCTTTAAAAGTATACAAAAATAATACTTCTCTTTTTTCCCAGTTAATTTCAGAAACCTGAAGTTCTTAACATACAAGATGTTTTCATTAACACCATTAAAATCTGGAAGTTGTTTTTATTTGCCAGATACTTGAAGGTACATTTACATTGATATATTGCAATTATCCTCATGTAAAAATCAAAGCATGTCAAACTAATACAAATAATCTTATTCCAATTCACGCAGTTTATGTCAAAGACTTTTATTATATTTCATGGCAAATCCTTCATAATTCAGTTGAACCTTTTTCAGCAAGGGTATGATAATCTGCTTTTTTTTGCTCAGGAATTTTTTTCTCAACTATTTCAACAACAATGAAAATGACATTTTGAAGTGTCAACAAAAACTAAACTCCAGTCATAAAAGTAGCAACCTGTGAGTCAGAATAGTTTTGTTTTATTCCCAATTCTTTCAGTTGCCTTCCCTGCAAAGTAGGGCAAGTCACATCAAATCTCTTTTTTCTTTTGTTTGCTCTCTTCATTTACCCTTCTGGAAGCTCCTCTGAGATCAGACTTTCCATATATCTACCAGTGTCCCAAGGAGGCCTCACTCTCACTGAGGTCTTCTGGGTCTTTCGTGTCAGATTCTACATATTAAATAATGAATAGGAAATACTATTCGTTTGTGATTTACAAATACGCATGGGCGAAGCGTTAACTTTTCACTCCAAAACAGCTAGGTTTTTCAGAATCTGTTGTAAGACTACCACTGATAAAAAAATTATTCAACTTGGAGGAAAGAAACTCAAACCCGAACAGTTAATGCTACTGCTCTAAAGGGGTTCTTGTAAGAAAATTGGAGATATAGGGAAAGGAAAAAAAGTAAAGTTGTTTACATCTTCTTGTCCTGTCCTTGATGGTGTAAATAAATATTACAGAGGAAGGAACAGATCTGAGATTCTGTTTATATTCCAGCACTAGAAACAAAACATAGGTTTAATATTGTGTTACAATGCAGTGAAGAAAATTTTGTGCCAAAAAATAGGAAGGCAACCATTCCTGTTTTAAAGGATGTGTACTACTGTACAATGTTTAGATCTCAGTTAGGGAATACGCTGATTGTTCACTGAAATTGGAACATTTATCCTTTACCCAACCCTCAGATTACAATTTCCAAGGAAAACCTCAGCTCATATCTATTAAGGCAAACTAAAATATCTTACACAGGCTAAAAGTAATTTAAGATGTCTCTTGATATAGCAGTGGTGAGGGGAGAAGAAATACAGGTAGAGAAATCTCTATATTAACTCTGTCCACAGGAAAACTCTGAAAACAGTTATATTCTCATCAAGACTGGGAAGGAAATATTACTTCTTGTATATAACACAATAAAGTAGCAAAATTTTAAAATTCACTTGACAATTCAGTAATATATTTTCTGTCATCAGGTACAATTCAAGGAGATGAACCATTTGCCTATGGTACATATCAAGTGTTTCTGCACTAATCTTTGAGGTATTTTCTCAACTTCCAAAATACGGGAGACCTGGTTTAAAGACAGTTTCAGAATCTTCTTTAATTCTTAGATCCAAATTAAACAAACCCTTACATATACATTTATTCAGAGTATTCAAGAGCATTGAATCTAGTTTAATATAATAAAAAGAAGCTAGTGAAAGTAAGCTGTAAATACTACTGGTTTAAGATAACTTATCCATTATGAAAAGCTGAAAATCTTGAGTATTTTCTGAAAAAAAGAAACACAGTTGAAAAACATTTTCAGTGAACAGCTGAAGAACAAAAACTGAGCAACAATTTAAAATAGCATCACTTCCCCCTCCTATTTAAGTTCGATGCTCAAACTTTAATAAAACAAGCCAGAGAAAATCAATAGTGATTACCTGGCATCTTATGTATGAAAAGATTTGTAAAACAATACAAAGTGACAGGCCTAAAAAATTCCAGAATATTGTATCCAGGCATTTTTTTTAACAAATAAGTTCTGATATGAAACAGAGGACATTCCACAACTGGGGAGATATTTTATAAGTCTGGGGTGAGCAAAAGCAATCAAGTGTGGCTCAGACAAGAACCCAAAGAAAAAGAGGGAAATCCAGGGAAAGGGATTGAGTAAGACTGCTTTAGTACCCAGAGGTTTTTGCTCGGATAGCAGAAATAGGTGATAAAAAGGCAGCAGCAAAGTTTATCCAGGGTTAAACAGCAAGGTGCAGCAGCACAACCATGCTGAGTGCAGGATGAAACGGAGTCAGACTGCCTGTGGGAGCAGTAGCCAAGGGACTTGAATTGCACAGCCTGCTGCTGCCAGCATCTGGCCTGGGGTGAGCGGTCAGGGACCTGAAAATCACAGACTCAGAGAAGAGGCTGAAGCAGTGGGAAGCAAAGAGCAGCCCCACTAATAGCCTCGCCAAGAAAAGGACTGCACATAGTTTTAGGTTTCAGGAAATCAATTTTAGGGATGGCGAATCATCTCATTGCACCGTAAATTATTCTGTTGCCTTTCCCCCTTGATAAATTACTTCTCCTCAAATCAATCGATTAATGTCTGAAAGTGAAAAAAAAAAGCAACTACCTTACTGAGCTCCAGACAGCCCAGTTTCATTTCCCCAAGCTTCTCAGGAAGGTTGAAGCTGGCATTTATCAGTGATCCACAGAATTTCAAACGGTTATTCTTGCTGCCAATCAAGTTCTAGATTATTTATTCCCAAATCCATACAGTGAGAAGGAACATTTGATTCCTTCTTAAAAATAAGGCCTTTCCATTGAAAAATGAATATCAAGGCAATGTGGGCAGAATTCAAATATTTTTACTTTTTAACTCTGTTGTTCCTGGCCACTTAAATTTTCTCTTCTTTACTTGCAGCTATGCACCTTGAAGTGGAAGAGCCCACAGTGCCTTCTTGCATCTAAGTTTGACTAAGATCTAAAATAAAACAGTAAGTGTTTTGATGTCACTTTTAAAAAAAATACTCATGTGCCCTGGTAATCACTTTTAGACTAAGACTGAAATACTAGTTCAGTATTAAATACCGCAAGGGGAACCTGCTGCTGTTTCTCCAAACACAAGGACGCATGCCCTCCTTTTAGCACTTACCCTGGAAATGAGGGGGAAAATGTTCTCACTTCAGTTCATGGGAACTAAATGCCTTGCACTTCCCTGGAGAGAACCTAGCACCCTCTCCTGACCAAGGCATAAACTTCCACTATTGTTTTTCAGTATTTCCCAGTGCAGAAAGCAAGTTGGTGCAAAGCTGGGTGCAAGTGTGATTCCCTAGCCCTTACGACTGAAAAGAGAGAATTTTCAGCTCAAGACCCCTGCATTACAGTATGTGAGTAAATGAAACTAAAGCAAGTTGAAGTAATACTAACAGGTGAAAGGGAATTTTTCTCCAAAATATTTCTGTACAAATGATGAGGAAGATTCTGCAGCAAAATAAATTGATTTTGGATTTCTTTCTCTTGCTTTGCAAAGCTGTTAATCTGGAGGATGGGGAAAGGCGAGAAACTGCAGTCTGGCATTTTCTTCTCTAGTCCCATTTTACAAAATTATACAATCTTTTCTTTAGATAATGGTGACAGTTGCTGACTTTATAAAGGTACTCGCAGGCTGTGAATTCTAAATGTTGTGAAAACACACCTTCCTGCAATATAAGTGCAATACCCAAATGAGTGAATTTCAAAACTAATCCAAGGAAAAGCACATGCATTTTTATACGTACCTTGGGCACCTCATGGTACTGGAACTTATAGGTTTCATTTCTGCCTCAGATACCTAGCAACCAAAGGCTCCAGTTTAGACCTTTCATAGTGCTAAACATTTATTTTAGGTTTTCCTCAGTTTGTCAGGAAGCAAGATGAGCAGTCTAATTTGCAGTGGAGGCTGAGCTAGGAGGTGAGGGTGACTCAAATGCAGGCCATGCCCTCCCTAATGGGGCACCATCTGTGCCAACAGCCCAAGGATAATTACATCCCTTATTACTGTCATTTAGGAATGAGAGAGAAGAGTGTATGCGAAGATCCTCTTCCTCAACCCAGCTCTGCTGAAGTAGCAATTGAGTGATATGCAGGTATGTGTAAAAAACCTATACAAGAACTTCATATTGATTTAGATCTGTATTGCTGAGATGAATTGGAGCTGAAATAAATTATAGATAAAATTTAAGCCTCTGGAACTCAGGCTCAGGTTTCTTCTACAGTCTTCACAGACCACTGATAAACTGCTATAATGAGGAAAACAGATCCATTTCAGTCATTTATAACTGCCCCTATTCTAGCTAACAATATTGTTCCCTAAAAAATAGGAGGCAAAATAAGAAAGTATAAAATACAGAGGAAACACAAAAGATAGAAGAAATACAGACTAAAGAGACTGGCATGTGAGAAAATATCAAATACTATCATAATTGTATTAATTTGAGATGTAAAAGTGCTCTCTAGTGAGAAAGATAAAAAAGAGTCAGTGAAAATCATAATTGAAGTGGTTCTCTTGCTGTGGCTGGGGAAAAAAAAGACTTTCAATGGAACAGAGTCAAGCCTTGATAACTTACATAGCTAAAATTACAATATGGAGACAACTCCAGGAGAAATCTTTCTGGGCTGACGTACAGCAGTCTGTTCAACATTTTAAATAAGGACATAAAGTTCCCAAAATAGAAGACTATTTGGTCCTTTTCATATCTTCTTTGAAGATATCTACATCAAAGAAGTGTGAAAATTTCTTCAATTTTTTTAGTACAAATCACACAGTAAAGAACATGCATACAGACTTTGGACTATTTAAGAAATTAATTGGAAGGGTACCTGTCCTGGTTTGGACAATGTTGGG
>WEKX01005034.1:378-11989 GCA_013390025.1 Pitta sordida
AAGCAGCAGGAGGATTCTTGCTCTTAATAAATGGCTTAAGGGCTGGTGCCACCAGAAAAACATTGGGATCTATGATCATGGGGTGTCTTTCACCAAACCACGGTTGACAGACCCTGGAGGGCCGAATCTATCAAATAGCGGCAAAAGGGTTTTGGCCTAGGGGCTGGCAAAACTCATTGACAGGGCTTTAAACTAGGTTTGAAGGGGAAGGGGATCCGGGAATCACTCAAGAGGGCACTGGAATTGGTAAGAACGAGCCAAAAACATATTCAGCAGCACAGCTTAAGTGCATGTATACCAATGCACACAGCCTGGGTAATAAACAGGAAGAACTTTAGGTTATGGTGTACCAGGGGTGATACGATAAGTTGCCATCACGGAAGCATGGTGGGATGATGCGCATGATTGGAGTGCTACATTGGCAGGCTACACACTCTTCAGAAGAGACAGGAGAGCACGCAGAGGTGGGGAGGTGACCCTATATATTAAAGCAACCCTTGGTACTATAGAACTTGACATCAAGGATGATCAAGTAGACAGCCTATGGGTCAAGTTAAGAGGGATTCCCAATAAAGCTGAAATTCTGCTCGGGGTATGTTACAGACCGCCAGATCAGGAGGAAGAGGTCTCTAAGCAACTTGAGACAGCCTCAAGATTGGCTGCCCTAGTTCTTACAGGAGACTTTAATCTGCCTGATATCTTCTGGGAACTTAACACAGCAGAGAGGAGACAGTCCAGAAGGTTCCTAGAGATAGTTGATGACTGTTTCTTGATGCAGCAGGTGAGTGAGCCCACCGGGGGGGAGGCAGTGCTCGACCTATTGTTTACTAACAAGGAAGGGTTGGTTAATGATATTGTGGTTGGAGGAAACCTGGGATGTAGTGACCATGAGGTTATGGAGTTTTCAATTGGCAGTGTGACAAGAAAGGGCATGAACCAAACCTCCATGCTGGATTTCCGGAGGGCAGACTTTGGACTGTGTAAGAAATTAATTGGGAGGGTACCGTGAGAAACAGGCCTTAATGGAAGGGGGGTCCAGGAAGGCTGGACATACTTTAAGAATGAGCTCATGAAGGCGCAGGAGCAGGCGGTCCCAATGTGCCGAAAAATGAGTTGGAGTGGCAGAAGGCTGGCCTGGGTGAGCAAAGAGCTCCTGAAAGAACTAGGGGGAAAAGGGAGGATGTACAGCCTTGTTTCCTAGTTTTCATTTTTAAGGTCTTAAAATTTTCTAATTTAAGTTTATAGACAAACTACTACTATCTTCAATGGGATTTTGAATGAATCATCTAAAAGTAATGTGCTGTTTCACATATGCTTTCCATTGTCAACATTGAATTTTGCTGCTAGTCATAATGCTCTGTCATAAGTGCGGATTGCGGGGGCATCATAGCAGTGATGCACTTTGCTGAAAACATTAATTCTGGGCAAATTTGTGCATGTTTCAATAAATTCTAATCATTGAGGTATCATTGTGACACAAATACTTTACTTATTTTCTTCAAAGTAAAAACCAGCAAACTTTTTACAGTTAAGTGAGTTAAGCAGGGAAAGGAGTATGATAATCAGTTTGCCTATATGCAGTGACTCATAATCAAATAAACATATTTGTAAATAAGTTTGTTCAACCTGATCACAAATGCTGTTTTTATCCCTTTTCCAATAGGATTTAATTTGCCTGCAAGAAACTTTTAATTCATCCAGATGTTTTGGAATAGCAGCAGTATTGCCCCATGTAGATTTGTAGTGGACTTTACAATGACCCATTTGCTTTGAAGTCAATAAACCCTTGTGTTGTTCTCATATTATCTTTGATGACACCAATGGACTAACTCAAAATTAGCCCTCTCTGGAGTGGCTGATTGTATCTGTATCCCATAGTGCTAGGACTTGAAAATTCACTTTCGTATAGTGGTGAGTGTCCCCATCTCTCATGCAGGAGACCAGGGCTTTGATTCCCACCAGGAAGGCAGTGGTGCTGTTTAAGAGTTGGACTTAATGATCCTTGTGGGTTCCTTCCAACTCAGAATATTCTGTGATTCTGTGACTCATGTCACCCATGTGGCACCAAGACACAATTCTAAATATATTTCATGTTCTGGATAGTGAGAGGGTTGTACCTGTGTACCTGGTTGATAAGATGTGAGGGTTTTTCCTGATTGCAAGTGAAGATCGTGCAAGTCCTTCTGGGTTCAGGGTAATAGAAATACTCTGAAAGGGGAAAACCAAACTAACTATGCATACATACTGTCATCTAAAGGGAACTCTACAACAAATGGGGCTGTCAGCTGTGCTTGTGTTTCCTGGGAAACTCAGCTGACTTTGAAGTCCTTGCCCTAAGCTGGTTGGATCACTCCAGCAGTGATCTCAGGAATATTAGAAGTTTGGCACTACAGCTAGTCAGGAAAGTGGGGCCTTGAACATGAATCATAGAATTAGCCAAGTGAATGTTGTATTTGCACAGTTATGATAATCTTATTCTGTATCTCAGGAAACAATGGTTCTGGAAGGAGCACTGGGGGAACCAAGCAACTATGATCTATCTGCCTGTGCAATATTGTGACAAAAAGAACTAGTGCAATCCTTAGATGTTGAAACAGGGAAATAGCATGAAGGATTAAGAAGAGTGCTTGAAGCATACGAGCACTGAAAATACTGTTTAATTTATCCATGATTTTAGAAGAATGTTGGAAAGTTGAAAAACAGAAACAAAAATTTCTCGAAATTTGGAAAGTTTTAAGAGTGCAGGATTTCTGTTTTATCAAAGTTTCAAACCTTGATAAGAGCTTTAAAGAATTTTCACATAAAGATTTTGCTGAACTGTGCTCATAGTAATTACAAAATAGCTATACAACTTTATGCTTTCCTCTATCTCCTCTGGTATTAATCAGATATCCATCTTTACAGGATGTGATTTACCCTTGTGGCTATGAATATCCCAACCAATCTCCCAACAGGGTAAGAGAGAAAGAGAGAACAGATGGGATTTAAAGAGTATGGCCAGATTTGAATTAGCACTTGAGTAACCACAATGCTACTAAATTATAATAAATTAGAAATGGATTTGGTCTTCCAATAGGTACAGTTCTATGAGAAAATAGTATGGTCGGCTTAACTTATTTCTAGGTTAAGTGTTTTAAATGTTTGATTTTACTCTCAAAGTAGTATTCCTGCAGGAATCACTAGGCATACTAGGGAAGGCAAATGTTCCACATTTTTCAGAAATGTAGAAAATATTATCTGAAATGGTTGAAGGGCCTGCATGGGGGCTCCCAATGTGGCTGAAATCTGTGGCAATGGACTGATGTCGGTGATTTGCGTGTCTTTAGAATTTATTTTATATATTGAGAAAAACCAATTATGATTAATAATTTAATATTGCATCTGGAATATAGGCAAAAGATACTTTGTAACAATTGCCAAACAATAAAGTGTTATTTTAAACTCAGGACTTCCCCTCCCCCAGAGTGTTCATAATAATGAATATGGTATATACAGTTATACCCCGTCATTTGTGAGGAACGGGTCAGGCCACGGGACTCGCGAAAAGCTAAACTCGCAAAGAAGTGCAGGTCATTAATATGCATGCAGGCCATGCCCATTGCTCCGCCCCTGACACTCCGGAGCGCTGCAGACAATATTCTGCTTCTCCCCTCGGGCTCTCTGAGCACAGGGGAACAAAGTGAACTGTTTCTGAGCCCCCTCTGACTCTGGGGACCTGCCCTCCCCTCCGAGAATCCGCAGGCCTCTCTGGGCTGCCGCGACCATGCGCTCACAGCCCAAACCCCGCGCCGCTTCCCCCTCCCCCCAACCCGGGCGCTTGCACCTGGGTGCCCTAGCACCGTGGCCGCGCCATGCTATCAGCCTGCACCGGCAGCCCCTGCAAGGTGTACTGGCCCTGTGGCTGTGCCACGCTGGCACCCCGCGCTGGCAGCCATGGCGAGGCGTACTGGCTACTGGCCCTGTGGCCAGCATGATGCCAGCAGCCCCTGTGAGGCGTACTGGCCTTGTGGCCATGCAGGGACGCCCGGGCATGGGCCGGGGGGAGGGAACAGCAGTGCGGGGTTTGGGCTGTGGGCGCACGGTCGCAGTGGCCGGGAGAGGCCCGTGGATTCTTGGGGTGGGGGGGGCCTCTTGAGTCAGAGGGGGCTTGGAAATCTGGCTGCTGCAACCACTCATACTCACCATTCCTCCGCAGCAGGGAAAGGGTGTCCCCGGGGGGGCAGGTCAGGTCGGTATCAGAGTTTCCTTCCCTTTAACATCCACACTTCCTGGGAGAGGCAGCGCTGCCCATAGGGTCCCAGAGGGCAGAGACAGCTGCTCCCTCCCATCACACAGTGCTTGCCTGACCTCACTTGCCTCACTTTCGTGGGGCAGTTTCCCGGCTCAGGGACGGGGGCACGGTGCCGCCATTGCGAGCTCCCTCCCACAGGGTGGGGTGAGTCCTGCCCCACAGGCACTGCAGCACTGCCCCTCGGCAGAGCAGAGGCACTGCGCATGCGTCGTCCAGCTAAACTCGCAGACGGCTGAATCAAAATTGCGAAAATTTTCTTCACGAATGGGTGGGGTTGTAATGGAGAGGTCGCAGTGCAGCGGGAATTCACTGTAGTGGTTTATCTGAGGCTCTTTCAGTGTACTAGAAGGATTCCGCTATTGAAGGTGACTGCTGCTGCTAAGTAGCTACAAGAAGAATAGGGAACAATTGGGAAATATGTCTTAGGGTAAAATATTTATTTATTAAATTACTTAGAGTGGCTCTCAGACTACTTAGACTAATCCTACCCCTTCTCAGTGCAATTTCACATGATTCAGCTGCAGATCCTCCAATGAAATACAGAGACAGGTGCCTGGATTATAGTGCACCTAGTACCTTCTCCTAGGCTTTTGTCTCTGTTGAACAGGAAGCATTTCCATTGATCTTTACCACCTGTGAGCAGCAGATTCATGATTCCACAGTTGGCTGGTAGGATTATCAACTGAATAGTTTCTAGTTTTCAAAAGTTGCCTTATTTCAGTTTCAGATTTTTTAGAATTTTGGATCCTGCAAAATTACATTCTCTGTAGTAGTAGCTTTGAGTGATACACTTTTGTAGTGGTTTGACCCTGGCTAGATGACAGAGATTCACCCACAACCTTTCCCTCACTTCATTTTCTCCCCCTCCCCCCCTCCCCCTACAAACAGGAGGAGGGAGAAAAAAAGGAAAAAACACCTGAAAACGGTTTATCACAGGCAAAACAAGCTACAAGTGGGGAATATAAAGGATTTATTTATTTCTAACAAGATCAGAGCTTAATGTGAGAAGCATAATTTTAAAGGCAACCTTCTTCCCCCACCTCTCGTTCTTCTTACAACAGGTATCATATTCCCTTTTTTCCTTCAGGAGACAAAAGGGGGAACAGGAGTAGGGGAAAGCCAGGCAGTTGGTATTTTCTGACCAGTTTAGGGTAGGAAGCCATCCCTCTGCCTTTCATGAAGTCCTCTCTCTCTTACTTGAGAAGAAGTCTTTAATGACCCTTTCCCAAAAGTGAGTCGTGACCCAGAGGCAACAGCTCTTCCATTCTCTATTGCCCGAGAGTCACACCACAGGATGCAGTCTTCTAAGCACTGGCTGCGCTGCTTCATTCGTGAGCCCATCCCAAAGTACATAGATCAGATCCTACCATAATACAGTTCTGACACAAAGCATGGGGCTACAGATATCTGTCCAGGATCTCTGCCGAGCTCTGCTTCAAGTGTGTGGGCTCCAAGATATCTCTGCAGCTTTCCAGCATGATCCTCCATCTCCAGTGTGGCCGCAGGTGGATTCTGCATCTCTGTTCTCTCTCTAATCCATAGGTTTGCAGGCAGACAGTCTGTTTCACTATGGTTCATTCTACAAGCAGCAGCGAGATGCCTGGAACACTTCCTCCACCTCCTCTGGCCACCCTGGCCTTGGTGCCTTCATGGCTGTTCAACCTCTCACAGCTTCTCTCCGTCCATCTTCTTTACTGTTTCTGCTTTTTTTCCCCTCCTTTCTTAAATATGTTATTGCTGAGGTGCCTCTATCTGCTTCTGACCTTGGCCGGTGGTGGAGGCCCAGGCAGCAGCTGGCTGGTGTTACCTCTGCTAGTTAGCCCCCCTGCTGCCAGGAAAAAAAACCTATGTTCAACCCAGCACAACTTTATTGATAGATAATATTCAGTAGGTAAAGAAAGTGGTAACTATTATTGCTTGTCTAGGTTTCGTCCTACCTTGTAATTAAAATGGTATGTATTTGACAAACCCTTCAACTTTCCCGTGTTGTATAAGGAAAAATGTTAGTAACACTTAATGTTTGTTACTGTTTGGAGTGCATTGTCTAATGCTAGTGTATAAGATGTAGTGGGAGACTGAGTGGGTGGGTGAAGTGTTATGCACACACAAGATGTATATGAGGTTAGGACACAGGGAAGTGAAACATTTTGGAAGTGTCAGACAGGGAAGGGTCATGGATGAAATATGTTTTTATTAATTCCCGCAGCCTTCTTTAATGATAACAAATAAACAAACTAGGAGCAAACTATCTGTTGTTTTTCATGGCATTACGGCACTAGAGTACTTCTATGATACATCAGCCATGTAATGACAGGTACACATACAATAATCTCTTGGTACTTTGCGCTTAAACATTTGCAGGTGGGTTTTTTCCTGCGCTTTTCTGTCTTTACCATCTTTGCTGCTATTTTGCGGATTTCACTTATCGCTGCACCTTTCTGGAACTGACCCTCCACGATATTTGAGGGATTACTGTGTAACACTAAGCTAAACTGAATGATGTGGCAGATTCACTTGAGAAGTCATATGTTTTTATCACTCACCAAAATATTAAAGTTATCCTACTAGTTTAGGCATAAAAATAACCACTAGTTGAAAACTAGGCACGAGACAAATCATTAGTGAGGATAAATATTCTGGTGAAAAAGTTTGTTTTTCAGTTGGAAAATGGTAATTCATGTAAAAGTACTACCTTTACCCCTTTACACTTAAAATAAGAGAAGACTAAGTTACTTTGGTATGTTTTGCATGTGTTAATATCATTATGCTCTAGGACCATAATAAGAATGTGAAATGACCGATTGTTCCAGATTCTGCCTGTTTCACAGGTGGAAACTTTGTCTTAATGCTGCCAAGGGATGGCTATGTACCTTGTACTAGTAGGTTTTTGAGCCGCTTTTCTCTGTTGAGGCTCCTAGCATGTATGTTTTTCTTGAGGCTGTTTGAGCTTAAATAGACCTCAAGAGAAATCATTAGTTTTCCCGTTTTGTTTAGATTGTGCACTTCAGTCTTCATCTAAAACTTATAGTGAGTTTTATATGAAAGCAGACTTTGAATAAATCACATATAGTTTTAGAAGCATGACCAAAATGCAAGTTTTCATCTTCCCCAGTGAAATTTCTAACGAATAGACTCAAGTGCCTTCTATTTATACTTTCATGACCTGAAAAAAAAAATTAAAAAAATAAAACAAGCAACTAACTTTTGTTAAGCTTTCCTTTAGTGTATTAGACATGCTCAGAGCACTCCTACCAAATTTTCCACAGAGAATTTTAATGTTTTTTGCCTCTTCTATGTATCCCAGCCTTCCTGAGTCAGGAAACAGGGAACCAGTTGCTAAGGGAGAATGACTTCACTGCTGTACCAAAGGAGAAAAGTGATCATTTTTCCGTTAAAGGAGCGAGATATTTAGTGACTTTAGGTTCTTCTGGGGGTTTTCAGAATTGGTTTCATGGGTCTTTTGGATAGGGACTGAGTGTTCAGTTGTTTTTCTGAAAAGAGAATGGGTCCAGACCATGAAGAGAAACTTCAAAAAAGCAGGTTCAGAACAAGCAAAAGGAAATTTCCTATGTAGTAGACATCTGTGAGATTCTCTAATGAAGGTTGTTATGGATAAAAACAGTTTGTACAGGTTGAACACAGAATGACAACAACTTGGAAGATAGCTCCACTGAGGATTAGATAGATAGAATAGATAACTGGATTAGATTCAGCACATCCTGTGAGCAGAAAATAGAAGCTAGGAGAGTATGTAGGAGAAATATCATGTATGCTTGTCCTATTCTTCCCATTCCCTGAACGTCCATTTGTATCTGCTGTTGCTGAAGAAGGTATTAGGTCTGTGGGGATTTGGGTCTGCACCAATGTAGCTATGAAATATTTCTGTCACTTCTCCTCCATTCCACTTCCAGTCTGTTCTATTTCTATCTAGTTGTGCTTTACATCCATTTAAACAGCATTGTTGAGTAGAGGTTTCTAATTTGGGTACCAGTTTTTAACTAGTCAGTGATATACTTTTCCACAAAGTACTAACTTTGCATATCAGATATTCTCATGCCTTCATATATACTGCATTTTAATCATGTAAGGTCAGTAGTTCTGAACCTCCTTGATGTCTCCTTGATGCTTTTGTTAATTTTTGAAATCTGGTAGAGTGATTAAATTTTCTTGCAATTTGTTTTGAAGATCATATCTTTCAGTCAGTTGTAGATGATCAGTAAGTCACAAAAGAAAATACAAATTGGTGTGAATAACTGAATGGAAAATATTGACAGTAGCCTTGAAAAGGAAAATGAATGCTTTTATTCTGCCGTTGATGTATTATATTAAAATACCACAGAAAAGAACTCCTTGTCACATTTCCGTTTGTACGTTATTGAAATCCACTTTAGTACAGTGGTGAGTGTCCCTGCCTCTCATGCGGGAGACAGGGGTTTGATTCCCGCTGGGGAGGCAGTGATGCCATTGAAGAGTTGGACTTGATGATTCTTGTGGGTCCCTTCCAACTCACAGGTTCACAGGTTATTCTGAGTTGGAAAGGACCCACAAGGATCATCTAGTCCAACTCCCAAGCGAATGCCCACCCAGGGATTGAACCAACAAGTTTGGAACCATGGGCACCATGCTCCATCCGTCCAAGCCTCCCATCATCTAGCCATGTCACTGAGTTCCTCATCCAGTCTTAACTTAAACACCTCCAGGGATGGCGACTCCACCACATACCCTGGGAAGACCATTCCAATAAGAGATCACTCTCTCTGTGAAAAACCTCTTCCTAACATCCAGTCTAAACCTCCCCTGGCACAGCTTAAGGCCATGTCCTCTTGTTCTGGTGCTGGCAGTCTGAGAAAAGAGATTTACACCCACCCAACGGCAAAAAGTCTGCCCATTTCTCTATCCTGTCAAGGTCTCTCTGAAGCGCCCTTCTACCCTCTGGCAGTTCAACATTGGCCCCCAGCTTGGTATCATCCTCAAACTTGCTGATGATGGACTCAATTCCCTCGTGCATATTGTCAATAAAGATATTAAACAGTGCCGGGCCAAGCACTGATCCCTGTGGGACTCCACTAGTGACTGGCCTCCAGCTGGATGCGGCACGGTTCACCAACACTCTCTGAGCTCGTCCATCCAACCAATTCCTAACCCAACATAAAATGTTTCTATGCAGTCCATGCTCCAAGAGTTTCTCCTGAAGCTTACCATGGGAAACAGTGTCAAATGCTTTGCTAAAGCAAACACAACTTCCACAGCCTTTTTATCGTCAACCAGGCGAGTCACCAGATCATAAAAGGAGATCAGGTCAGTCAGGCAGGTCCTACCTCTCTTAAAACCGTGCTGGCTAGGTCTAATGTTGTGGTTATTTTGCAGGTACTGCATAATAGCGCACAGGGTTATCTGTTCCATGACTTTGCCCAGGACTGAGGTCGGACTGACAGGTCTGTATTTACTCACATCATCTTTCTGGCCCTTCTTGTGTATGTGTGTCACATTAGCCAGCTTCCAGTCTTCTGGTACATCTCCAGTAACCCAGGACTGTTGGTAAATTATGGAGAGTGGCTTAGGAAGTTCATCTGCCAGCTCTTTCATCACCCTAGGATGGATCCCATCTGGTCCCATGGACTTGTGAGGATCCTAGCCACTCAGCAAGTCTCTGACTACCTCCTCCTGGATTACAAGGGGGTTATATTGCACCCCTACTCCTTCTGTCAGCCCATAAGTCCCGTTGTCCTGTAGGCAATCTGTCTTACTGTTAAAAACAGTGGCAAAGAAAGAAGGTGTTATTTCTGTCTTTTCCTCATCTGTACTTAGCATATTCCCCTCTGCATCCTATAAGGAGTGGAGGTCGTTGCAGTCTCTCTTTTTACTGTTGATGTATTTGTAGAAACTCAGAATATTCTATGATTATCAGAATTTGCTATTTTTAAAAGTAAAGTGTGCTGCTAATGCAAGAAGAAAACAATTTCTGTTTGAAAAGGTAAAAAGAGATATGTATCTATTTCAGAAACCAACACATTTTTTTCTTCAGGATTCTCATCAGTACAAGTTACTGATGTGGCAAAGCCAAAAGATTCAGAAGTCTGTCTTTGGCAACTTAAGCTGGTCCAGAACTGGAGAAAATAAAAATTTTGTTCATGCAGATTTAGATATGGAAAATATGAGACTAATGAACAATATTTTCACGTGTTCTAAGTGCTCTAAATGTTTTACATGTACAAAAGTATTATGTTGTTTTGTGACTCCTTGTTCACATCTAAAAATTCTGACACTACAGTTTTCCTTAAAATGCAGGTTATTCATTTGATTAATTTTTTTTGGCATAATATGTAGTAATTACCTTGTGACAGGCTGTAAAACGAACAAGATTTGAGTATGTAGCTAGAATTAAAAAAGGAATTCATGTGGAATTCAAAGATTCTGTGAAGCAAATGAGATGATGCAGTGACAAGTAATACTAACCACTTAACTGCAGATAGGCATCTTTCTATTTATTTGAAGAGATTATGACCTTGGCAGTGTTTTCAAGCCTTCAGCTTCTGGGAGATGACCAGGCCTCAATTTTATCGAAGCTGGTCCTCCATTTCTGTCTTGAAGGTAACAACCTGTTCTTTTGGAGGCTGGTTTCTATTATGTTACATGTGCTTCCATTTCTTTGAGATGAGATTATAGCATCTAAATTTTCATACTGAGACTGTTCACAGTGTTCTACTTTGATTGCTTCTTTCTGAATTATACATTTAAGCAACATGAATCTATGAAGATTTACTTGAGAAAGTACTTCACATTTTGCATTGGTTCTGCTGTGGTTTCAGTCAGGAATGATATGTCGATGGAGCAACTTTAGCTTAGGAGAAAGAAAGCTGGTTACATGAAACTATTAAGTAACTTACCTAAAATACGAAGTAAATGGCTCAACTGCTTGTGTCTCATGTCAGATGTATTGACATGTGAATGTTATTGCAAGATCAGAATATGAGGTTGTTGTGGTTTGACTCTGGCTGGATGCCAGAGATTCACTCACAGCCTCTCTCTCACTTCATTCTCCAACCTGCCCCTTCGCCCCCCCCCTCCCCCCCTCGCCACAGCAATACAAACAGGAAAAGAGAGAGGAAAAGGAAAAACCTGAAGAGTTTTTGCTACAACAGGAATGAGGACTACTAGAAATCTTTACTGTCACAGGCAAAACAAGCTCCAAGATGGGGAATGTAAAAGATTTATTTCTAACAAGATCAGAGCTTAATGTGAGAAGTATCATCTTAAAGGCAACCTTCTTTCCCCACCCCTCCTTCTCGTACAACAGATACCACATTCCCTTTTTTCCTC
>WEKX01005034.1:12891-39656 GCA_013390025.1 Pitta sordida
CTGATCCCTGGGTGGGCATTCACTTGGGAGTTGGACTAGATGATCCTGTGGGTCCCTTCCAACTCAGAATAACCTGTGAACCTCCTCCCCCTCCTTCGGCCCTGGCCTTGGTGCCTGCATTGCTGTTGCAATTTCTCACAGCTCCTCTCTGGCCTTCATCTTTTTGCTGTTTCTCTTTTTTTTTCCTTTCTTAAATATATTATCACAGAGGTGCCTCTATCTCTCCTGATTGGCCCGGCCTTGGCCAGCAGTGGGCCCAGCCAGGAGCTGGCTGGCATTACTCTGCTAGCTAGGAGGGAGGCTTTTCAGCAACTTCTCAAAGAAAAGCCTCCTCCATAGCACCCCCCTACTGCCAGGAAAAAAATGGCTACAACAAACCCAGCACAGAGGTGCTTTAGAAAGGCTGAAAAAATTATGTTTCAAGGCTTTGCCTAAAATCAGCATTTTTGTGGCGTGCTAACTCAGCTTCAGACCCTGGTTTATTTACTACAATGTTTGTAGCTATAAGCTTTTTTAAGCAATGAACTCTATGTTGATGGTTTTCAACATATTTAGGTAGAAGTAAATAAAATGCTCTAGGATGAGGTAGTTTTTGCCTCTAAATCTTTTCTTGAAACTTGATGGCTTTTGATATATAGACTGTTTTATTTTTACCAAATATGATTGTAAAGTTTCTATATCTGCTAAAGGAAGAGAGCATGAAGTGCAAATGAATAAGTTTTGTTGTTTAATCCTTCAAAGCAGAAACTGTGCAACTGAGAAAGTAAATATACTGTATATCCTCGCTGCATTGCAATCCCTCCATTGCTACCTCACTGATTACTGATTTGCAAAGAAAATTTCTCGCAATTTTGCTTCAGGCAAAGGGGATGTTCTCCGGCAGACGCATGTGCAGTACCTGTGCTCTGCTGAGGGGCAGCGCCAGTGTTCCCTGTGGGGTGGAACTGGCCCAGCCCTGCGGGGAGGGCTACAAGTCACACTGTCCCCAGTTATTCTAAGCACAGTCGGGAACTGACCTCCCCACCCCGGGCACGTATTACTGCTTCCATGGCTACAGGCAGGGAAGGGAAGTGCCCCAGGCAAGTGGGGCTGCCTGTGGCGGGAGTGGGGCAAGCGCCGTGTTCTGGGGCAAGGCAGAAGTGGAACATGCTCATTTATGGTGATTTTTGTTTTCTTTTCTTTTTTTTCTTTTTTTTGGCCTGAATTCATAGAATATAACTAGTCAGTGAGAGATCTTGTGTAAAACCAATTGGTAATTCTGTTAGTGAGGCTGTGTAACAGCATTTACTCCTGTATTTCCTCAGAATCATCATTTTAAAGTAGAAATCCCTAGCAATGGATTTTTTTCCCTTTAATAAAAAAAGACATATTATCCTAACATGGCATTATTGAAAGATCATTTGAAGATAATCCTCCTAATCTTATAGGGCTTGCTTGTTTATTGATTTAATGAGGGCACAGTCATGCTCATCATGCAAATTTGTCAGTTACTCTTTATGTTTAGATAAACTCCATTCAGTTTTATCAAGAGTGCAGTTTGCAGTTTGCATATGCAGTTTGCATATGGTATGCAGTTTGCATACCTCAGATAAAATAAGAAGCTATCTGCATTCAGTATATACAGTTATACCTCCTCCATCGTGAGGAAAGGGACAGGCCAAAGGCATCGCAAAACATTAATCTCGCTAAGAAGTGCAGATCGTTAATATGCATGCAGGCCATGCCCATTGCTCCACCCCCCAGAACTCCGGAGGGCTTCGGGCACTTTTCTGCTTCTCCCCTCGGACTTGCTGAGCACGGGGAAGCAAAGGGAACTGTTTCTGAGCCTCCTCTGACTCAGGAGACCCTCCCCCCTTGCCGAGAATCTGTTGGCTTTTCCAGGCTGCTGTGGCCATGCTCCAACAGCCCAAATCCCGCGCTGCGGCTCCCCCACCCCGACCCCGATGCATGATCCCACGGCGTCCCAGNATCCCACGGCGTCCCAGCATGGCATCTCGGGCCACCGGGGCTGCCACAGGGCTGGGCTGGCTGCCGTGGGGCGGGGGCTGCTGCGGGGCCGTGGCTGCCGGCTCACCGGGGCTCCCGCGGGCCGCTAAACACCAGGCTTAGCTGGAGAAACTGCGTGCCATCCCTGCATGCCCTTCCCGGGGGGCGGGCCCATCCCACCTCACAGGGAGAGCCAGCACTGCCCCTTAGCAAAGCAGAGGCACAGCACATGCGTGCTCTGAGGAACGTTGCGGACCCCAGAAGTCGGACTGCGAAAAAATTGCTTCGCAAATGGGCGAGGTCGTGAAGGAGAAGTTGCGATATAGGGAGGATTCACTGTATTTGTTTTGTCACAGAGCAGATGTAAATTTTTAAAAGTGCTTTTAATTTTTGGATAAAAGTGTGTTTCATGTTATTTGATCATGAGCAATGAACAGCAAGAGTACAATATAGTGAAGAATGGGTTGAACTTCCTGGGAAAATAAGCTGTGTCTGGAGTCATTAAACAAGAATTCTCACTGGTAAAATTATATGATGGAAATTTTTGAAGCATGGGTTCCACACCGTGAAGTTGGAGATATCTTTACAAGTCATTTGTGTTCAACATACATTGTAGACTGTTAAGCAACTATTTTTGTCTATTGCCCAGAATACAACCTGACAGCCATTGCAGTCTCTATGCATACACAACATCTACACTTGACTTGGAACTGCTGTAGTACTGCTAAGCATAGTCAAATTAAATAATAGGGAAGAATTTAACTCCTGTCTCATTTCTAAAACTGATAAAACTGATTTATGGTACAAGCTCAAGAAAAATTGCCTAATACTTGGCCTTAATTCCTTTTTTCCAGTAAACATATTTCAGAACCACACACAGACATTCAGTGGATCAGTTTCTCAAAAATACTGCATTGAAATATTTATAAACAAACACAAACTAAATTTGGGTGAAATATTCACAGCTAGAACTGTGAATATCGATGAATAAGGTTTTGAATGGAAATAGTAACTTTTACATCTGCTTCCAAATGTTTTGTTGAAGTATACTATGTGTCAGGATCCAGATTACATAAGAAAATACATACTTGCACTTTTTAATATCTGAATACTGAAATGTGGGGATTTATGTGAGTTGTCATGTATACTGTGTATATGCTTTCTGGACGGTGCAGATTTTGCAGACTGGGTTCATTTTACAGGCGTGGAAGTCGTATGGTTAATGAGCAGTGACCATATGATGGTGGAAAGCAAAAACAACCGTTTTTCTTCTTCAGTAGCAGATGCAGGCTGTCAATGATAGTGTGATAATAAATATTGTTGTAGTTTGATCTACTCATATTCCATCTTTCTCTGAAAACCCCAAACATAAGCATACAGAGATTGCTGCTCTATTAGAGCAAAGGGATCTGGTAGCCCTAGTATTTTGTCTCTAATAACCTTTTAAATCTCACATGAAAATACATTTACCTGAACAAAAAGTCTTAATTTGCTTAATACTGGTAACAATAATACTTAATTATGATAAACTTTTTGATCTGTCACACAACCTGTAATTTTCAGCTATTGAAATTAACTCTATATTTATTTTACGTAAAAAAAAGAATATTATTTTTCTAGATTAATATTTTTCTTGTATAAAAAAATGTCAGGACTGTGTCATTGAAAAATTGAGTCAAATAATTTCAGCAGTAGTTATTTACATTATTTTTTGGTCAATATTGTCTAATTACACATGTTCAGAAATTCCTCTTAAGTAGTTTATCATGCTCTTATTTTTTTGCATAGAAATGTGGAAAAAAGTGAACTTGATCTCAAGCAGAGAGCACTTTTTCTTTTGCAGGTAATATATTTTTAGTTAAAACGAAAGTACATGTATGCATTAAGGACAGCATAGTGTAATACAGATAATAGAAAATAAATAAGTTGTGTAACAGGTCTATGTAATCCATGATGTATTTTATTCAGTTTCCTCATAACCAATGTGAATGTGTGATTTCTCTTTGACAGTTTATATCCTTTCTGTTTTGGCTTTTCTCTTTAGGTGCACTGTTAAATTAATTAAGGGCTTGGTGCTGTTGAACAAGGTGATCTCCATCTTCATTCTGTGCATATGTTCCTGCAGTTTCTCCTAATCTGGCTCAAGAGCTACACCAGGGTGATGCCTTTGAAAAACTTTTTGCCAATGTCAGTGTCCAGATTGGTTGCATGGAAAGAGTCAGGAATGTAAAGGCAGAAGGAAGGCTACAACAAGTTTCTCAACAGTTCACTGCTGAATCACTTGAATTGTATTGCAAAACTATTCTTTTTAAAACTCTGAGAAGCACGAAAGATTGACTTTACAGGCTGGCTCTCAGGGAGGTGAATTCACCAAACACTGAAGCAGGCATATATGTCCTCTGTGCCTTCCAAATGCTCCCTTGACCATTTCAGATCAGAAGTGTCCAATGACTCACTGTGTATGCTCAAGTCATGCTGAAGCTGCTGGGAGTGTGGCATGCCCAGGCTTTAGCAGACTGGATTACTTTTGAACTTTGTCACCTAACAAGCAGGTTGCAAACCAGTCTTTTGGACCAAATCTAAAATCCAGGATTCTTTAGCTATAAGCATAAATGAAATACATGCAACATTATTCCTCAGCAGTTGGACCAGTTGCTCTGGAACAGCTTGCATCTGTGCTAATAGTTTCCATAAAGTAGTGGATGAATGCAAAATAAATAGTGGTAATGGTTCTGTAATTTTTTAACATCTCAAGCTCAGGAATAGTTTAGGGTAGGGTTGTCTGGCACATGCCAAACTTACCTTATGGATTACAGTAGTACCTCACTGCATTGCGACTGCTGCCCGCCCGTGCCATACGGGGCCGCACCTGATCACCCTGGATAGCATGGGCACGGGCACTGGGGACAGGGTGGGGGGGGGCAGCAGCGCAGGGTCTGTGCTGCCAGCGGGGCCCTGCCGGGGGCAGCGGTGCGGCAGTGAAATGGCAAGTCGTTGCATCAGTGGGGAGCACTGTTCTGCTGGGTCATACGGGCAATACTGCCTCTTCCGCACTCGGAACTGGGAGATATACGTGTTGTAGCCACCACAGTTAAAGGGAAAGAAACTCCAACAGCACTCCCCACTGTAAGGGGCCCCAGCTGTCTCAGTGTTGCAAAGTTTAGGTTTCCCAGGCTCCAAGAGCACTGACCTGAGCCCGGGGACACTCGTTCCCCACCATGGAGGAAGTGCAAGCATGCGCCGTAGCAGCAGCCCAGCCACAGATGCGGAAGAGGCAGCTTGGCAAAAGAGAAGCTGAGGGATTCTCTGAGGGGTCTCCCCACGCAAAGGGGGCTCAGAAATGCTTCCTCTTGCTTCCCTGTGCTGGGAGAACCTGTGGGGAGGAGCAGAAAAGGTTCCCTCGTGCTCCAGAGTGGCTGGGGATGGAGCGATGGGCATGGCCTGTATGCATATTAATGACCNGCAATACTGCCTCTTCCGCACTCGGAACTGGGAGATATACGTGTTGTAGCCACCACAGTTAAAGGGAAAGAAACTCCAACAGCACTCCCCACTGTAAGGGGCCCCAGCTGTCTCAGTGTTGCAAAGTTTAGGTTTCCCAGGCTCCAAGAGCACTGACCTGAGCCCGGGGACACTCGTTCCCCACCATGGAGGAAGTGCAAGCATGCGCCGTAGCAGCAGCCCAGCCACAGATGCGGAAGAGGCAGCTTGGCAAAAGAGAAGCTGAGGGATTCTCTGAGGGGTCTCCCCACGCAAAGGGGGCTCAGAAATGCTTCCTCTTGCTTCCCTGTGCTGGGAGAACCTGTGGGGAGGAGCAGAAAAGGTTCCCTCGTGCTCCAGAGTGGCTGGGGATGGAGCGATGGGCATGGCCTGTATGCATATTAATGACCTGCATGTGTTTGTGAATTTGACAGTTTGCAAGACCCTGACAAGACCCATTCCTCGTGAAGGTTGAGGTATTACTGTATTACAAACAGTTTAATTGTACAACTGCAGAGAACCTCCAGGTATATCCTGTTTTCACTGGAATAGAAACAGTCTTGATCTTCACTGACCTGTAGCTTACTAAAGACAGTACTTTCCTGAGGAAGATGTTCTCAGAACCTTCCTTGTCACCTATTCATTGCTCAGTCACCTCTGATGAGGATAGCTTGCGCTGGCCTCTGCATTCTAAGCTTCTTGTGGGGGCTGCAGCCTTCCTTGTGTCATGCACGAAGTCACAACATTAATTCTGGGTTGTAATGTGTCACTAGTCCATATAGCTCTAATGAGGACAGGACGATTTGTACTCAAGGGAGAAGAATCAATAGGGTCTACACTACACTACACAGAATAGAGCATTTCTATTTCTTGCCAAGAAGCATTTCTAAGCTTACTTCTCTTATTTGATGGTAAGTGATAGAGAGAATTGTGCAACATCACTGCCTGAATTAGTTCATGTATGACACAGCACAGAGGTAGTAACCCGGTATAGAACACAATATGACCACATTAGCAGTATGCTATCTGTAAGCATGGCACTGTCTTTCTCCGTGTTTCAGAGTCGAGTAATGTAAATGTGGGTTGAGAGTCTATGTATCAGTTGTCTTTGCACTGTACAGATCCGCTCTTTCTCTCTGTTGTGTTACCCAAGTAATTCATTGCTGAGGTTTTGATTATGTCAAGATCTCATTTAGAAATTATTAGGAATAATCTGATATCTTTTAAAAAATACAAGAAACTAAAGTTACTGGTATTTCCCCAGGAAAAAAAAATCACTTAAAAATTTAAATGCATTTGCCATGGGTGTAAAATGTCTATGGATAACAGCGTTTGCAGCTTTTAAAGGTTTTGCAACTGTAACGTCACTTCTCTGGAAAAATAGCAACTACTTAATATTAACTCTTGTTTTCCTATAGTTTCAAATATAATCAAATAAGTATCAATATTCTTATATTTGACATTTCTAATACCAATGATTGCTATTCATTTCTTCTGATTTTCCAATTCATTAATAGTAACTTCTGTGGCTTGTAGACTGTTGTGCTAAATGAGTATGTGGAACTGTATATTTCACAAACCCGTATTGCTCTCATAGACTTCTGAACTTATAGAGGAGGCTGTGTTGCAAAAGAACCACTGCAATAAATTATTGACTGCTGAGTTTTAGGAAGAGCTCCATCTTGTTGCACAAAACAATGAAAATGGTGGAAGAACAAATAAAGATAGGGGTATGCTGAAATAATAAATAACTTTGACCTTTTTTTTTCCCTTTTGTTGGCATCCAGTGACTTCCTTTGATCTTCCCTGCCTTAAACAAGCTAATATCTGCCAAGAGCGCGCAACTGTTACTGAATCACTAAGCTCCTATTTGTTCCGCTTGACAGATGACAATGCATTTTTGTCATCTGTGAAGCATAGAACTGACTTTGAAAGCTTTCTCCACTTTTCTGCACTGATTTTCCTTTTTTTGTGGGGGGGCGGAGGGGTGGTGGTGGTTTTATTTCCGATCTCCTTGAGATAGTGAACTGCTGCTGATTGTGTCACCATTTTCTGTTTGAGCCTGCTAAGATAATACTGAAGTTGTATGATTTTGTTGTTGCTCAAGATTGTTCTGGCAAGAACTGAGGCCTTCAGTAGCTGTAGCATATATTGATGCTTCAGTTACATTATGATTAGTTTGTGAGTGTCCTGTGCAGTTGCTTACTTTGTAACTCCCTGATTTTTTTAAAAAAATTGCTGTTAGTGCTAACTCATTCATTCTGTATAGGTTTTGTGTATTTTTAAGTGTTGAATTGTTTGATAACTTGATTAAAAGATTTTACGTTTAGGTTTGAGAAAATAAATTTCAATTTTATTAAACAATGCAACCTTGAAATGGAAGAAGGTTATACATCTTCAGGTTTGTTTGAATTTTGTGAAGAAATGGAGACACTCGTTCTTTAAGGGTGCCGTTTTCAGTCACTGTTATAAGCCTGGATATTTAAATCTGGGCTATTAAGTAAACATTCTTTGTTCTAAGCATACATTGTACTAAGCACAACGAGAACCTAATTTGTGATGGTGATCTTAGGTGTTCCTGAGTACAAATAACAATCTCTATAGAACTGGATGTTTTGCATTGGTGTTTTGTTCAGATTCCATTCACCATTCTTGTAGGCTTGTTAAGTAAGTTTTAAAATTCTCTGGAGTAAGGGGGATCTGTTGTATCACAGAATCAGAATTTTGTAAAGCTTGCAAGTTAGTCCCAAAGAATGAGATATAACCTCCATGACTGTTAATTTTGGGCTTCTCTGATGGCTAGAGATGATGTGTGAGTGAGGATCAGAGACTTAGGCCCTGATCCAGGAAAGCACTTAAACTCATAACTTACGCCAGTATGATCAGTTCGCCCAAAGACAACGACTGATTCAAATTATCATAGAAGATATATAGCACAGTCTTATTTAGGACTATGTATTTAATACAATCCCTATCACATTTTCAAATGAAAAATGTAAACATATCAGAAAATGCCTTATAAGGATTCATTTCAAGATCTTTCTGGTCCTGCATGTCTTCACTATAACAGTTATGAAAGAAGCAAATAATTAGCACCAAAATGTAAATGACACATTAATATAGATGGCACATTTCTGCTGTTTAAATGGAACTGTACCCTCTGTCTGAGGAAGCCTCTTACTGAGACTTCTTTTGTAGAAGGGCTGAATTTTTGTTAGAATTAAGCATTTTGTTAATTAATGATAGAGAATTTTTAAATGTACATCAGAACTGACAACACAGATCTGGGTTATAGAAGTCTGCTGAAGTAGCAACATTCTCCCTACTACATCTACCACACTTTTTCTCTCTAGAATACTGAATTTGCTCTTTTGCTTTGTGTCTCTCCGTAGGACAACTACAGCTAGTTCCTTCCTTGCTAAACATGAAAATTTTAAATGAACACTTGCTCTCTTACTGTGCTTCTCTAGAGTATGTGCTAGACAGATGACCAGTGACAACAATGAACCACTCAGAGGGACTTCTGCTACCAGTATCTGATAAATAAGAATGGGATGCTGAAAGCACCAAGACTTTCCCAAGCCATTTGGGTAAAGAGTTATCTAGGGTCACAATAAATATAACTGTTTGAGGTGACAGGGTTAGCCTCACCACAGAGATCTTTCAATTGGAGGATCAACTTCTAGGAAGGAAATGTGAATATGTAAGTGTTAAAGCCAAATGCACTATTTGCTTACTGTTACTGGAGAGTAATGAGTGAAGAAATTAGATTATGTCATAAGATTGATTTTACACTTTTTCCTGTTTTGGGGTTAAGCTCTATCCTCTAAAAACTTGGACACTCAGATCACTTTATTGCACATGTCCCTGCATCATATGTATACATGGAAAAATATTGACACAGAGAAATAAGCCCATGGAATGTCACTTAAGAATGAATCTTTTGATGGAGGCAGCCATTTCCATCAAAAAATGGAGTGCTGATTTTATTTTGCGGAAGTCACAGAAGATGGCTGATTATTTATCACTGCAATCTTAGTGAATGTTCAAACATAGGTTTTGACTGCTGAGGACAGGTGTGCCCATTACTGAGGCAATGGGCAGCAAATATATCTTGTTTAAGGACTGTGGTAGTTTACAGAAATGTTGAGAAGGTATAGTGAGGCCAATGGAGATATTTCCTTCCTAACTCAAATTATTATAAGGGACTGAGACTAATGCATAGTTCAGGACAGTAAGCAGATAAATTGAGGAGAAGGTTTAATTTGCCCATGAAGCTTCAATAATTCCTGATTAATCTTGGGATAATAACAAACAAATTAGAAAGGCAGATCTCTTGGTGAAAGAGCAGCAGAAAGATTGAAACCACGAAATGTATGGGACCTTGGAATCAGGCATCTATGGAAAAGGGGGAAATAGACTATCATCATCAAAGGAATTATTGTCTTCTGAGTATTTTGTTGAAGATCTGTATATTAAACACATAGAATCCCTGCTCCCCTCGGCTCGGCTCCGAGCGAGGAGGCTTCATGCAGTTATGGAAGATTTACACACTCTCAGGTTAGACGTGGTGTCTGACGCTTTCTTGGGGTAGACGTCTACCCTGAGTATGGAGAGACCAGGTTGACCCACCTGGAGAGACACCAGGCAGCGGCGCGAGTGGCTCCCCACACCCGTGTCCCGGGCTGAGTGGAAAAGGGTTTTTTCCTGGAGTGGGGTCACTGCGGACACCGGGAAGCACTGACACAAACACCAATACACAGCAATGCAGTGCTGAAATTTCCTTATTAATGAGCTGTCATCTACGCGGATGGAGGGCTCTGTGGGAGATGGACAAGACCCATGGTACTGTGATAGAGGAGACCGGGCTGTAGTCCAAACCTGTGCTCAAAGAAGGCTTAAATCAGGCTACTTATGGACTTGTTCAATAGAGTCTTGAATTCAAACCCGAGTCTCATCCTCACAGGACAGAGTCTGTGAACAGCCTCTTCCAGTATTTAACCACCAGGTAAAATATTATACTTAGTGTCTAATCAGAAATCCCCATAGTCCAAATTGTGTTGTATTGCCCCTTGGACTGTTGCTGTGCATCTCCAAGAAATGTTTGTCTCTCTATTTTCTTTAGTCTCTGCTCAGACAGTTGTAGATAGGAATAAAGTTTCACTGAGCCTTTTTTTCTTATAAGCTGAGAAGGTCTGAGGCTGCAATGGGAAGGTCTGAGGCTCTCCTTATACATTCTGACCAGCTTGGGGTCTCTGGACTTCAGGAGAACTACAAGGATGTCATGAGTTTATGCAGGGAGAAAATTAGAGGGGCCAAAGCCCAAGCAGAGTTTATTCTTTCTGCTGCCGTAAATGACAATACAAGATGTTTCTATAAATACATTAGCAAAAAAAGGAGAGATCTCCTTGTTTTATTGGATGCAGGGAGGACAAAGAGTGACAAAGGGGGAGGAAAAGGCTGAAGTACTTAATGCCTTCTTTTCCTCAGTCTTTAATAAGTGGTCCTCGCTATTACACAGTTGTTCTCAGGATACTCAGCCCCCTAAGTTGGACACACGGATTGGGGAGCAGAATGTAGCTCCCATAATCCCAGGGGAATTGGACAGTGACCTGCTTCTCTATGTAGACACTATCACATCTATGGGGCTTGATGGAATCCACCCTACGGTACTGAGGGAACAGACAGAAGTGCTCACCAATTTCCTTTCTGTCATTTATCAGCAGTCCTGGGTAACTGGAGAGGTCCCAGTTGGCTGGAGGTTGCCAAATGTGATGCCCTTCTACAAGAAGGATCAGAAGTTGAATCTGAGGAACTACGGACATGTTAGCCTGACCTTTGTGCAAGGTCATGGAGGAGAACATTTTAAGTGCCATCACATGGCATATACAGGACAACTAGAGGATCAGGCCTAGCCAGCATGGGTTTGTGAAAGGCACGTCTTGTTTGACCAACCAGATCTTCTATGACAGGGAGACCTGTTTTGTGGATGAGGGAAAGACTGTGGCTGTTGTCTACCTGGACATTAGTAAAGCCTTTGACACCATTTCCCACAGCTTTCTCCTGGAAAAACTGTCTGCTTATGCCTTGGATGGGCATGCTCCTTACTGCATAAAAAACTAGCTGGACAGCTGGGCCTAGAGAATGCTAGTGGATGGTGCCACATCCCTGGCAGCTTGTCACAAATGGTGTTTCCTAGGGCTCAGTACTGGGGCCAATCCTGTTGAATATCTTTATCAATAATCTGATTTTGAGTAACCCCTCAGTCAGTGTACCAATTACATCAGGCAGGGTGGGAGTGTTTGTGTGCTAGAGGATAGGAAGGCTCTGCAGAGGGATCTGGGCGGCAGCCATTTTTTTTACTAGGCTGCTTTCTGAATGCTAACTCATGGTGATCAGTCCCTCCAATTTTTCTTTGATACAAACAGAAAATATCATTTTTATATCATTATCAAAGAGATCATTCTTGTTTTTGTATGAAACTAGAACTATGAGAAGTATTCTCTTAGGATGCTGTGTTTGTTACTAAGAGGGAAAATTGTTTAACCTTAAATTGTGGTATTGTTGTTTTTCTAACAATGGACATTGTTCACAAGTGGTTAACATTTTGTGTAGGAAAGCAGAGAAATGTCTTTTTCCTTCTGTTTTTCTGCATCCATGAAAACATCTGCTAACTCTTTGAAACATCAGCATTTGCTAATATCTTTTGAGTTTGTCCAGAGTACTCAGGTATTTTGGCCCATTTTTTGTATCTAGTAAGTAATTTATTCTGTATGACTTGGGCAAAATTATTTAGTCCTATCCTCTCCCATCTTAGGTGCAAAAATCTGAAAAAATGCACAGACTAATTATATTACAGTCTTCTATTTCTTTAGAAAAGGGTATGTTTCTACATGTTGTTTTCTAATGCTGAATTGAAAAGGAAGATGATGTCCCATTTCGGTTTCAGGAAATTCAGTCTTTATGTATTAATAGGGACTGAAATTCAATCTTATAACTGACACAATAATCTGCACTTAAGCCCAGACTTACTCTGACCCAGAGGAGAAATGAAAGTGGAAAACTTTCTGGATCTATACTAGTTTGGACTCTAGCATGTCATTCACTGTTTTGGACAGTTTTGTGCCCAGTCGAGGCAGGACTAAGATCTGAAAGAGGAAGCTCAGCCAGGAAAGAGCTTTTAGAAATTTGAACTCTAAAAAAACTTGCAATTTTTTTCAATAGTTGAAAAATTGGCCAATGTAGATGGAGTTTCAGAAGAATAGCAAAAGGCAGCTCTGTGACAGTTGCAGCTCCCTGACGGATTCAAAATTCTTGCTTCAGACTCCCAATTTACTGCAGCAAAAGGATTTCTTGTTTCAAAATAGAATTTCTAGAAATCTCTAAGGAGGGAAATGCAAAAAATTTCTTTTCCAATTGACTCAGATACTTCCAAATTATTATCTCTGAGCTCATCTCTGTTGTACCCCATTTCCACCTGAATGACTAGTCTTACTGTATCACAAATACCTGTAAACATCCCAGCCTAATTTTTCTCTTGTTTACACAGATAATTTCAAAGTATATACGTAATGTGATTTTCACATCAAGTATAGGCAAAATTGAAGGTATATTTAAATGTTGTAAATTAAGAAACATACTTGTGGAATAATTGGATTCGCAGTTCCCTGTTTGGAGTAAGAACTATTTTGACCAAATATTTTTAAAGTCCCTACTTATATTTGACATGCAAAAGCAGAAGTGCTCCTTTTAGAAGTAAACGCAAACTAAACAAAAAATTTAGTACTAGAAATCTTAGGTCTAGCCTTTCAATGCCGTGCCTAGTTTTGGTATGTTTTTTGAGGGTAGAGGAAAAAAAGAAGTATATATCTTTGTATCTACTTATACAGCTTTATAATGTTGAAATCCCCCAATAGCAGCATGAAGCACTTATCTCTCCTTAGATTTAAGCATGCCTCTTGTTTGCCTAGTGGTGTCAAGGGTTTTAATATTTTTTGATTTTTTTCCCTGCCAGAGAATATTTATAAAGCAGTGGGGTAGATGGTGCTGTTCTCCAACTGTCTATCATGAGGAGTTTCCTCACTGGGCTAAACAAAATATAATTTCTTTGTAATGTTTCTGTGGAATCTTGGAGAAACATGATGTTCCTCCTGTTATGTGCAATAGAGTCTTCTTTAATTGCAGCAGCTAAAAAAAGCTATCTTTATAGCTGTGGAACCAAAGCGACAAAGTTTATGGTCTCTCACTGTCAGCAGATTTATGGAAAATTTATAGTACGTGTTCTGAGTTTACAATTTTTTGTTGCAGTACTTGCTAACACTAGTGCTGAAAAATGTCTGTTATGGGATGGAGTTTTACTATCTTTAGAGTTTCCTGTAATTTTAATACTCTTTGTACAGTACTTTCCTTTTCATCGACTTTTCCCTCGAACTATTGTTTTATCTTGTCCAAAATGAAAATATGTTCAGGCCGTTTCTTCCTCCTTTACTGTTCTTCCCCCTGGCCTCCCCTCTCCCCCTTTTTTGTTTGTTTGTTTTGTAGGGTTTTTTGTTTGTTTTTTTCCCCCTTTTTATTCCTTTAATCTGAACAAATTTTGTTACAGCCCTGACTGACTTTCAGGGCCTGTAGTCTAGAGGAAATTTCTGGTGCTCATGGCATTGGAAAATCCCCAGCTTAGTTCTAGTTATTCCAAAAAATTAAAATAATATTTTCTACATTTTTAAATTATCTCTACTTTTCTTTTTTCTGTTTCTGAGACCACTTTATTGGTACCACAATATTTGCCATCAGTGGAAGGAGGCTACATATTTTGGTTTTTTTAGACTATGTTCTAGTTTTCAAGTGTTGGACTGATGGTCCAGTTGAGACAAAGTGCGCTATACAGTTTAGCAGATTAAATCTGCTAACTTAATCTGATCACTGTAGTTGTTTGTCACCAAATAAAAAACCCCGTAAACTAGAAGCAAACTCTTCATCAATTTATCAAAATAAGTGAAATTGCCTTTTGAAACACATCAAAATACTTTTCAGCTGTAAATGATGCTAAATTACCCACAGAACAATAGAAACGTGGGTTAGTTTTAATGTTACCACATTTGGCATTTTAGTGTAACTTAGAATAAATTCCCCACTCTGGAAAACCTTAGTTGGGCAATGGAACTCTGGCCTATCTAGAAAGACACCCAGAAAGGTTGACATTTTAAAAAGGGGAATAAAGGGTTTAATCAATCACTTTAATTTATCTAATCTACTAATTTCTCATTTTCATGAGGTTAGTGTCTGAAACCTCACTGTTTCATCTCAACTAATTCTTAATAAAAATCTCACTGTATGAAACGTAATTTCTGCTGTGATCTTCCTTTGCTAACTTGTCTGTAGTGCTCCTCAGTCACAATGGACTGGTCCCTCCTATTCCTTCAGTATTCATTAAATGCTGTTCTCTTTCCTTCTTTTTAATGCGTAAATCTAGATGGATCAAAGCTCCCAAACTTCAGAAATACAGCAAACCCCCCAATCTATCCTGATACAAATTTAGCAAATCTTCAGGCTTTGTAGAACCAGTTTCTCTCTCTCTATTTCATAAAAATGTCTATGATAGACAACTTTCTCGTTTCGTACATGCTCAGTAACTCCAAAAGAATATTAGACCTTCATTAAGGTGAGAGAAATAATAGGGCAGCATGGCTGCAGTTGAATGCACATTAGTGGAGATATTACCAGATCTGAAAAGGTAGACTTCCCATTAGCTGTTTTCAAACACTGTCTAACACTGGATATGAAGATGCTGTAGCCAATTAATGCTTTTATTTACCCTCTGTTGTTACTACATTTAATAAACCCCCCCAACACCACAGTGAATGAGGCAAGCTCTCCTGTATGAGATCTGCATAGTTTTCAAGGCATACATGAGGTGGGATTTAGCAAAACCAAATCTTTGCATAAACTCTGTGTTAAAACTCACCAAATTTTATTGCTATATCCTGTACACATTTCCATATTGTAATATTGCCATATTCTTGAATATGTAAAATCTCACACGTAATGGATTAATTAAACCGAGTGATGAAGCAGGTCCTGATCTTGCAACACAAATGCCAGGTTTTAGAAACCTGAATGTCATTTTGCTGTGAGGCAAGTCCACAGGCAGATGCATCTAATGCCATCACTAAAACAAGGTAAAGTAGCAGTGTATGTTTATTTGGAGCAAGCAGCACAGTCTTTATCATGTAGGACAAGAAAAAAATGCCGTCTGATAATTTTTTGCATTTCATAGTTTTTTATATCTAAAAATACCACATATGGTATGCAGAATAAAAGCCTGATTTTTCTTTCATTATACAAAATTAAGAAATTTAACTTCTTCATGAGATCTGACTTTACTGCCCCTCCTCCCACCCCTTGCCCTTTCTTGCTCTCTCGCTTTTCTTCTACAGGAAAAGTAAGCCAGATATATTACAGAATGCTGTAACAGAGGTTTTCAGCCAGTCGCCAAGATCTTGCTGGTGGCACTCACGTATTTTTCTTTCGAAATGTGTACCAGGCTGTGTGCTGCACAAATAGTGCAGCTATCTGTTGCTGAACTCTTTTTAGTGGGAGGACTGTGGCTTGTGGAAAACTGCTCCTAGGGTCCCTAGTTACAATGGTAGGGAGCAGAAATGATGGTTGTTCAAGTTAACCCTACAGTGCATTTCATGCTGTTTGCATGTGATGGAAATTTTAAATATTTGTCTCCCTGAAAACACAACACCCCCCAAAAATGATTACTGAGATTTAAAAAAATTGCATGTAAGGAACACTGAGGTCACATAGGATACACTCAGAAGTCACCTATCTGCACACTTCTGCCTTCCATTTTCTGCCTATCTATTATGCTGGAGCATTTTATTGCATGTCAGTATAGTAATTCTAACATATCATACATGTTGAATAATGCTTTAGATAAAAATTTAAAATCCAGTTTTAAGCACACTATTGGAGTGTACTTCTTATGGCAGATTTACATTAGTTCTCAGATTATACATCTTAATAACACATGCTTTTTCAATGTATTAAAAAGCAGGAAATGAAATGTGTAAGAGTGACAGACTTAAACTAGGGACTGCCATTCATTTCAGCCTGTGTAGCCCTGCAGCGTGGCTGCTGAGAGCTTTCCTTACTTGCTGTTTTGTGAGTCTCTGCAGATGCACAGTCGCCCACTCTGAGAGAACATGCACACACTCTTTTTTTTCCTCTCACACTGTCTGGCATACTTTCAGAATAACCCTTCGAAGACTTTCTGAACTGCTGGGTATGATCATCTGATTATTATTTTTTTAACTGGGAACATGTTTAGTCCAGTGTTATTTAAACAAGCTTATCTCTTTGATCAAAGTCTACAATCTGAAATTTGAACAGAGTTAGGGAGGGTGGTTGGCAGGATGAGGAAATGTATCAAGTACATACTTATGTGTGTGTTGCTGTGTGCCTGCAAAGGTAGATATATATATTGCTTCAGAATAATCTTGCAGTCTTGCAAATATAAATAACTTTGGCTATTTTAGTAGAAGTTCTGAAAACACTATTGTTACTAAAATAAAACCGGTTTTAGTAAACTTTCCTTGAAGCTTTTAGTGACCTGCATATTCAGTATTTCAGTTACTTGGGTTTTTTGAAGGTTGAGCCAAATAACTGTGGAGTTTTTTAAGTATAGCATAGACTTTGCTAGTATTCACAGCATACTAACTGGAGACCATATATTAATGCATTTAGGGTTGGCATAAACCCATTTAATTGACTGAACCACAGACCACAGCTGTAAAGCTAGAGAGCTTGAAACAGTTTCTGGAGGTTTTCATTTAGCTCATTCAGGAGAACTGGTTTGTGCGAGCCTAAAATTATATGGAATGAGATTGCAAGAAGAAGCATGCATGCCACACCTTTTCATTATGTTCTCTCTTTTTTTTTTTTTAAATTTTTATTTCTAAATATAACCTTGAGAGGCATTTCGGTTTATTTTAAAGGAGATAACATTTGATGATTTTAGACTACATGATTATCTAGTCTGATTTCAAAATTCAAGTTTGCTAAGGTTTTGTTCACAGCACTAGGAAAAAGAATATCCTGAATTTAATGAATGTGTCATGCAATTAAATAATTATTTCCCAACTGTAGCAAAATCTGAATGTTTGTTTCATAATTTTACAGCCTAAAAAGAAGCAGACATAATTTTCTAGGCTAGTTTAAAGCTTTTTTTCCACTTTTTAGCGTTACTCTTACACTCTGGTAACTCCAAGTTGCTATTGTTGATGAACGTATATTAGAAATCTTTTCTTCTGCATAGATATCGCACACACTTTAATTTTGTTAGCTGGCTTTATTGATTGAGGCTTGTTACACACACACGCAGATGCGTGCGCGTGCACACAGAGATTCTGCTTTGCCCTATCTCGGTTACAGCATAGTCCTACCCAGGGTCGTTACAATGTACACATTACATATTTCTAACAAACATGAAAATGAATCAAACAGGAGGAGAGATAAGCACAGATAGATTGGAGCCTGCTGAGGAAAAAAGGCAGTAATCTGCCTGACACTAGACTAGTCTTCCTGGTTGGATTTAAGTGTTGTTTCCCGTTACCTGTTGTAAAGCATTGTACTCTGAAGTGTACAATTAAATGATTAGTAAGAATGCAGTAACATTTAGAGGGACAATTATTTGGTATAACTCCAAAACTAATTGTTTCTGAAGTGATGTTTAAACCAATGTCAGCACAAGGCAAGAGTTCCTGGCTTGCAGCCAGCACCTTGTAATGCATATTAGCACAGATGAGGAGTTCCTAAAAGTTAGAGAGAGGGAGAGGGAGGGAGGAAGAGAGAGAGAATGTGCATTTTCAGTGCTCACTATGTGTTTGTTTGTATCCTCCTCCTTGCTGAGATTAGAGGAGTACCTGTGTAGTGCTGCTTTATTATGATTTTTGCTGAGCCTCAGAATAGGTTCTGGTATTTTTTTTAGGTGGACTGCCAGCTGCCGATCTCACTGTTGACAGTAACAGCAGATATGTTCCTTGCTCACTGCCGTTAGCACTGACCATGACCCTTCACACCAAAACCTCTGGAGTTACCCTGCTGCACCAGATTCAAGGCACTGAACTGGAGACACTGAGCAGACCTCAGCTGAAGATTCCCCTGGAAAGATCGCTCAGCGACATGTATGTGGAGGCCAACAAGACAGGAGTTTTCAACTACCCAGAAGGAGCCACTTATGATTTTGGTTCTACGGCTCCAGTGTACAGCTCTACTACGCTCAGTTATGCCCCTACTTCTGAATCTTTTGGGTCGAGCAGTCTGGCAGGATTTCACTCACTGAACAGTGTTCCACCAAGCCCGGTGGTGTTCTTGCAAACGGCGCCTCAGCTCTCACCCTTCATCCATCATCACAGCCAGCAAGTACCCTATTACCTTGAAAATGATCAGAGCAGCTTTGGGATGAGGGAAGCTGCTCCTCCAGCCTTCTACAGGTAAATGCTACAGATAATTTTTCTTCCTTATTTAAGCAGATGAACTAGAAATACTAGAATGTGGAAATCTATTATACTCCAGTATTTTTTTGTGTGTGTAAAGGAGCATGTGATTTAGTTGAATCATCAACAATATCTAGACCATAGAAAATGTCATAGAATAAAACAAAACTGTAATTCACAGCACAATATGGCTGTAGGCTATAAATCTTGAAAACTGTAACTTAAATAGGAAACAAATCAGATAATGAGTATAAATATTTCTCAGGAACACATGCAATCATAATGGATTAAAGAATTGAAAACAATCTCACTGTTGTAATATATCAGAATACTGTCTGAAGTATACTAAGAAGAGTTCCACCATCACACATTTCTATGTGTGAGAGGTTGCTTGTTCAGCTCGTAGCTGATAGTAAGAGTATTTTTCTCCTCTGGCTTCCTTCACAGTGTGAGAAGTGAGGCTTGTATAGGAAGTAATTCAGAAGCACAATATCCTTCCTAATCAAAGTGTTAGAGTTGACTCAGTGACACTATTCCAGTCAGTAATCACCTTCTTGAGCTACCCAAAGAGCTGTGTGTACGTATTAACATACATTTTTCATTAGGGGGTTAAATGTTTTAACTGTAAATCTGGCATGCTGCTTTTCAAAAGGTAGAGTCATGTTGGGGTGAGAGGGGTTGTATTTTTGTCTCTCAGTAGAGGGTAGGGTTTGTGTTTTGGGTTTCCCCCCCCTTTGGTTTTCTTTTGTCTCGAATTGAAAGATAAAAGCATCTTCGAAGGGGGGGGAAATAAATTTCCTTGGTTTAAATAATTATTGTCAGTTGTGAGAACAGTTACACTACTTTGAAGTATATGATAGAAATTGATAGAACTATACCTTAAAAAAAATAGTCACGCACATCAATACCCACACTGTTAATGTTTTGTGCAGTGTTTACAGCACAGTTTTGGATGAGCCTACTATACTGGACTTCAGTGAATCAAAGTGAACAGTTAGATGTAATTTTTTTCCCTGAACTCTGTCAGTCTCTGTTATTTGAGAAATACAGGTGTGTTTCCTAGAAACAGAACAACTCAGAAAAAATAAAAGCAAGTAATTTTTTTCATTTTGAGGTCTAACTCTGCCAGACTTACTTGCACAATATTACATGTTACTGTGAACAGAACATATGCTCTTAAAGGCAATCTAACTCAGCCTGACGAAGAATCTGATAGTAGAATCTGGTCCCAAAACCCAAATAATGATTGCACTTTTTGCGAGTGATTAATCAGTTTTGGGAGAGGAAATAAAGACTGTTAAAATGATAGATGATGGTTACATCAAACTATCCAATACAGTGACCTGTTAACTGAGTATTGTTTCAAACAAAATTCTTTTAGTGCAACCAAATACAATGCCTCCTGGAAGAATGAATATATGTCAGAGCATAAAAATCTTGAATGATTACTAGTGTCTTGAGAGTGAAACTGCACATTACACTAGATTAAAAGGCTTTTTTAGCATGAATGTCCAGTGCAAACCTATAGTGAAAAGTGTGCAAGTGACCTTAGATAAGTAAACACTGGAGTAGTGAGTTTGTGAAGTTGAAATAGACAGGCAGAAAATGTTCTATAGTCAGGTATTTACTGCAGGAGGAGTCAAATCTAAGAATCAGCTGGAAATAGAAGTTGAATTATGGGAGTAGTGTTCTTTTAATTTTTAAGCATTGAGCAAGGCAAGACCCTTCAAATTAAAATTAAAGTACTCTTTTTGTTTAACTACTGGAGTAAATGTGTAGGACCAGTGCTGTATTCCCCATTTCTGGACATTTCTGAACAAAGTTGGGTGTCACTCTTGAAGATGTGTATTAGCCATATGCAACTGCTGAGACTTAATGCAGCTGTAATTAGGTGAATTTATGATCAGAGATATGCCAGGAGGTTTATCTACATACAGTGTTATACAAATGATTTAATGGCCCCTTCCAGCCATAATTCTATAAAGTGCATCTTATGTGGTAATAAGAAATGTGTTTCAAAGTGCTTGCTATTATTATCTTTTGTTAAAGCTGTAGTCCTGTTGGAATGAAATTGATAAAAACATTGCATCTTTTTATTTTAATTTTTGTGAGATCGAATTTACAAAGTTATCACCCTCATAACATTAAATATTAGGTCTTTTTTCTTGTGTTTTGACACAAATCAAACCACAAATAATTTGTCAAAAGTAATTTTACTAGGTGTTCTGTGCCTGAGAAATATTTAAATATCTACTCACTGGGTTTAAGAAACTTCCAAAGTTAAAAAACTTCCAATTTTCTTTCTTTATTTGACTCATTGTTTTCACTTGGGTTATGGGAGAAAAGAAAACATAAAGCAGTGCAATCTGGAAATGAATGAATTGATGTTGGAGATGGAAAGACATCTAACTATCAAAATGGTGAGTTTCTGGAACAATCTAGCAGTAGGAGTGGTAAATGCAAAAATTCTCTAACCAAAAGCCCTAATGAAATTTAAAATGGATCATGATCAGTTTTTGATATGGCTGCCTGCTTCTATAATAATTCATGCAAACTAAGACCCAGAAAAACTCCAGTACGATTCTCGTTTACCTACCTGTGTAACTGAATTGTGCTGTTTGGCTTTTAGGGCAGAAATACTTGCATTGCATCACCCTGTTATACTCTGAATTTGACATGCAAGTGCTGCATTCAAGTGTTACAAGTAAGCTAGGACAATAAATGAACTTTGTAGGTTGAAGCTGGAATTATGTTCTGTCTAATACTTGAATAAAATGTTAAAAATCTTCAGTCATAAAAGTAAAAAATTACCATATGTGGTGAGGAAAACTTTTAATGTCACTTGATTTTGTTATTAAGTGTTCAAAACCATACTGCCTATAGATAGATGTGTGTTAATATGTGTATAGCTACATGTCTGTTAATTCTAAACTTTTATTTCTTTCAAATAGTGTTTCCTTTTCAAAAAGACTTTGTTTCTGCAAGGTAATGACAGGCTTCTATATCTAGCTGAAGAACATAATGAAACATAAAAAGAATGATTTTGTAAAGCATGCAAGAAGTATGTCAATCTCTTTTCTGTACTCTCTAAATCCTAAGGCATCAGAATTCGAGAAGAAAAAAAAAGGGATCTTAATGAACTCAAATTTTGTGCTGTGTTTTCCTAGACCCCTTTTGCATCTGATCTTGTAACTATTTTTATAGGTTACCAAACTAAAATACTTTTTCCTTATCTAAGAATATAAAATCTCACTGATATATTCTTTTATTGATAATTTTTAGTAGTATTTTTTGTATTGTTAAATGCTGGCCAATGGTTGATTATTATTATGTGAAATCTTATACTCATGACTACTGCAGTAAATGAATGGACATATTTTATTAACTATTAAATTTGAGTTCTAGTAATTTCTGGTTATTTCCTCATGCTTTTCAGCAAGTTTTAATCCACTCAGGGAAAATCCAAGAAGCCTTTCAGGAACTAATTTACCTCATTAAATTCCTAACAAGCAACAGCAAAAATGAATCCTTTTTGCTTTACCAGTGTATGACATTGCAGTGTCATCACTGCTTTTGCACTTCTCAGATGTGAAGTAAAATCCTGCGTATATTTAAGGCTCTCTGTAGCCTGTGCTTGTTGCTGCTTCCAAATTTGGCAAAAAAACCTTGTAAAAATGTACTGCACCTACCAATTCCCTGATGAGGAAGTTGTCTCTCTGTCTGTAGTGAATGACGAAGACTACCAAATTAGTGTATAAACAGAAATAACAGACAAATTGCTCCCTCACTTTTAGTGGCTAGTTTGTATCTTCTCATACCTCAGGGTCTATGTTTAAATTAAAATAATAAAGTATTAATTTAGCATTAGTCACAATTATCATACTGAAATTGACTGAGTAATTTTAATTCTATTACAGTCAATAGTATCTCAGTTTTAATTTTAATGCTTGCTAAAATTGAGAAAGATTGCAAACGTAGATTGAGCCCTCTTCTTTTTTAATTTATATATCCAGCAGTCCAAACCATAGTTACTTGACCTTATATATTTTTTTTAACCTTGTTTGATTCATTATAAATCTTTCTAATTGCTCATGTTGAGTTCTAAACAAAGATTTTTTCCAAATTTTTAAATTAAATGTGTTAAAATAAATGCAAAGTTCAGATATAATTTTTTGATTAATGCAGCATGAAGTATTCCATAAATGGATTATGTTGTAGTGTAGTGTTTTGGTTTGGTTTTTGCTTATTTTTCTCTAAAACATCAATATGCTCTGAGGTCTTCTCTTGAACAGTTCAAGTGTTCAGGCAGTTTCCTGAACACTTGGAGTGTTCCTGTTTCCAGCGTTTGTGCTGGTATTTCTGACAATTTTACAGCAACAGATGACTGTAACGAAAGAGACAGGAAAACATGGAGTTACTCATAGATGGTTTCCTATCTCATGGGAATGTTGTAAAGATAAGCCCATTAAACATTCTGAGATGCTCACTCATTACTGTTATGAGGGACTTGTATGCACAAACTTTGGTGTCCCTCCAGCTTTTCATAGACAATGTGCTGATGTGGATCCCACTGCAAGTGTGCTTGCACCATAAGGCCACCCACCCATAATGCTAGGAGCACATGTGGTCCGTGCCTCCTTGTGCCCTTGAATAAGGGAAGACGATGGTGGAGTGGGGGAGAGGAGCTGTTACTCTTCCTCATTATCCTCCTTTCTGCTAATGCACTTTGCTGTCTCTTCTTATGGAAAAAAGCTTTCTTCACTTCTTTAGTTGTTACATGTTTTGCATAAACCACAGACCTAGGAAGTGTTCCATATACCTAGTCCTTTCCATGTCGAAAGGCAAATGAAGTTCATCTGATTAAGTGTAGATACCTAGGTCTGTATTCATTTTTCCATTCATTAGGCATCTGGTGCTGTTTGAGAAATCAGATGGGTTTAGCGGGTATGACCCAGGAACTAGTGAGTAGCTGTATCGTTTTGAAGCAAGAGGTGTGTGTCAGTGACAGTCATCACCCGTACCACCTTAAATAGCATACAGTGTTGCCAAGAGCATCAAACCTTCACATGGATTCCTATCTTACTCTGTGGAGACACAGAAAGAAAGAGGCACTGTGAAAACACATTGTCTCTTTCTAAATTGCCTGTTTAAAATGGACCTGATGCACTAGGCTCTATATTATACAAGATGGCTACATTCTGGTACAGAATCACAGAATCACAGAATATTATGAGTTGGAAGGGACCCACAAGGATCATCTAGTCCAACTCACCATCTAACACCCGTGCAGAGACTGAAAGCCCATCCCAGAGTGGTAGCACAACCTAGTTCCCTCACAGTCTAGCAGGCCACTCCGAGCCCTACTTGATGAAGACAGATGCTCAGTGATATCCAAAGTTATGTGAAATTAATCCTACCCATACATCTCCTGTAGAGAACCAGACCAGTCATCATCTGTAATGTCCCTTCACATAGACACTGCAGTATGTCCCTTGAGACAAAGACGGGGAATTGACTCTGTGTCACTGGCCTTGATCACTCTTGCTCTGAGGATACTGAAACAACAAACACTGCTGGCCATATCTGCTCTGATATGGAAAGCATTAGTTGCTGGCACAAGTTCCTTCAGCAGTTGCAAAGTGAACATCAAATGCCAGCATTTTTTATTAAACCAACAAGATAGGCCTACCAGATCTAAGGCATAGCTCCAAACAGACACAGAGGAAAAGAGTCCTGCAACGAAGTGCATCCACATTTTCCAACAAATTGAGGTTTTGGTAATTTTTGTAATTTCAAATTGTTGACAGTGAAGCACTGAAACTAATCATGAGCTCCCTGGTCTGTCTACAGGGAGTTTTCTATTATCTGTTAAGGCATCAGAACTGAGATTAGAGCAAAGATGCTGTTCTTCAATATTCTTATTTTAAGTGTTGCTTTCATTGCATTCATTACAAGCATTGTTCATAAAATTTGCCGTAGAGAGAGAAGTCGTATCTGAGTGGCATTTCCAGTGACTTCCAGAAGGTCGTAATTTACCACAGCTCATTAGGAACCCTGATCAGTGTGACACTGGCAAGGCAAGGCATTCCTGCTTTTCTGCCATTTGCTGAGAAGCTTCTTACTTTATCTGACTCAAGATGTTCTTGTGCAAGACTATGAATGTATGAGTGATACCTGTTAGAGAAAAAAAGATCATAAATCTGCAGGATAATCTTCTTCCTTGATAAGATGTAATAACAATATTGGATTCAGAAATGATGTAGGTGTTTTATTTTAACTCTTTACTAGCAAAAAGAAATATGGTCCTAAGAAAATGCAGAGCATAAATACGACTGTCTTAAATATAAATCCTATCTGATACTCATGCATAACAATTGCAGTGGTCTTCCAACAATTATAGTCTTAACTAATGACACTACAGCCAGCACCTATATAAATAAGAAATAAGAAAAGATGCCTCCCCTTCCCTCACGCATGGAAACCACTAGTAAAAGTGAAAAATAACAATAAAGGCTGAAAATTAGAGGTAACTAAGAGGACTTCTTAAAAAAAAGCAATTGATGACCAACAGTGAACAGCCACGGTAGTAACCACCTCACATTCAGTAGGTCGTGTGCAACTGACCAAAAGTGGAGTCCATCTTGAATTAGACAACATGGGAAAAATGTGTTTTCATGCGCTGCTGTCTTACAATGCTGCTGACTGCCAAAACTCACCTCCTCAGGACCCAGGCAGCAGAATCTGTGCAAAGCAGCTGTTGAATGCTACAGGGGGGAGCCTCCTGTCCATCTGAGTTTGCCAGACCAGTGAGAATCTAGGCACCACTGTGTTGCACTTAAGTCACAGAATCACAGAATCACAGAATATTATGAGTTGGAAGGGACCCACAAGGATCATCTAGTCCAACTCACCATCTAACACCCGTAAGGAGACCGAGAGCACATCGCAGAGCATAACACCAACCTAGATCCCTCACAGTCTAGCAGGCCACTCCGAGCCGGAAGGGGCCCAACGTCATCCAGCCCTACACCTCCCTGCTAGACCATGTCACTAAGCTCCTCGTCCAGTCTTCTCTTAAACACCTCCAGGGATGGTGACTCCACCACCTCCCTGGGCAGCCCATTCCAATATGCGATTACTCTCTCTGTGAAAAACCGCTTCCTAATGTTAAGATTGAACCTCCCCTGGCGTAGCTTGAGGCCGTGCCCTCTCGTTCTGGTGTCGTCAGCCTGGAAGAAGAGGTCCACACCCATCTGGCTGCAACCTCCCCGCAGGTAGTTGTANTGCCCCCAGCCTAGTATCATCCGCAAACCCGCTGATGATGGACTCAATTCCCTCGTCCATGTCATCGACAAAGATGTTGAACAGTACTGGGCCCAACACTGACCCCTGTGGGACTCCACTGGTGACTGGCCGCCAGTCCGATGTTGCACCATTCACCACCACCCTCTGGGCTCGCCCTTCTAACCAGTTTGTAACCCAGCATAAGATGCTCCTTTCCAGCCCAAGTTTCACAAGTTTCTCCTGAAGCTTATTGTGTGAAACCGTCCATGCATTTCACTTATTTTGTAATAAGATATGTGGCTAAGTCATGGGTTTTTTCATCTTGATCATCCTAATTAGTTAAGGAAACTTCTTTTAACTGATCTTCTAGCGAAAAGCCGTATTCCTTCTTTGAAGATGTTTCCAGTGTCGCAGCAATATGCAGTGCAAATGTCCAATTTGATTGCTTCTTCTAGTCTTCTCTCCCTCTTACTTTGTTACTTGCTATCATGTTGTCGTGGGGTAGTGTTAGAGATT
>WEKX01005035.1:2302-24171 GCA_013390025.1 Pitta sordida
TCTTGTCTGTCCGCACAAGAGGTTGGTGGGCCACGGGATTTCTTCTGAGAAATCTCGGCGTGCGCACTTTCAGGAGATCCCCTGGCCCTACCGGTCCTGCAGCTGGACAGAGAGTTTCTTGGACGGGCTCACCAAAATTGATTTGTAAAAAAAACTCCATAGCTCATAAGAGTTATGAGATAGGTATGTTTATTAGCAGCTCTGGAAGCAAGCGGGATAACTCTTCTAAAATCTTGCTTACCTTACTGGTTTTGGCAGTGCCTTATATGCTACAGCGTTATACAATAATCAGTAGGTGAGTCATACAATATTCAGCAGGTGAGTTACATATGAATCTCAGTTCTTACCTGGGTCATGGCTGATATCAGTACATCTCTAACATTCTGCTGACAATCGGTGGTCTATGGGTGCACATTCCTTGCTGATCAGTGTAGTTAAAGCCTAATCCTCTTAGCTCACTTCTAACTTCTTGCTGTCAATTTTTAGTCTATCACTCCCTGTGTATTACCCCATGTTTCCAACTTAATTTACTTTTTAGTTTATTACTCTTTATGTTCACAACTCAGTAGCTACTTTCACTATTTTCTGAACATTAAGATTCTGCAAATGTCTGCCTAGAAAAATATCCTTTACTTGGATCTACCCATGAGACCGCAATTCTTAGAGGAAAATCTGCAGGGTAGGAACCTGTAACAAGATAAGGGTCCTAGCTGCCATTGTCTCTTTTGCCTTAATTTTTTGTGGTGGAGGATAGGAACTCTGAACTTGTTTAATTGACTTTTATATTTAATAGACTGCCTTCCATTACATCAGTCTGCCCCTCAGGTCCTGCTGAAGTACTGATTAGTTTCTAATAGCTTTTAGAGTTAATACTGTAGCCTCCTGCTATTTTTCTGTTCATTTGGTTGATGTTTTACTCTATCGGTTTCTTAACACATACCCAGACAGTGAAAGAGTTTGAGCATTTCTGATTGGGAAACACTGCAGGGAGGGAGAGAAACACCCAATATTGTTTTTTACATAGCTTTTAATTGGAAATGTCAAAGAAAAACATAAAAGCTGCCTAGAATAAGTCATCAGTCCTGAGGACTAGGGACTAAGCCCTAGGATATTGTTAATGCACTCATAGGATCTAACAGCTCCAGCCGTGTCCAGAAAAATCTGCTTTTACTGTTGCTTCTTTTCTCTAATCTGTGAAATTTTTGAAAGTCATCTATGGTTCATATAAGCTTCAAATAAAATTCTACTTGTGACTGAAAGAGTATCCCCTCTCTCCCTGAAATTCCTGCTCTCCTGGCCATGCAGCTGGTGTCTGATGTTTATGGTGATTCACTTACTGGTACCTGGATTCTATGCGAACATAGAATCATTAAGGATGGAAAAGACCTCTACAGTCATTGAGTCCAACCATTAACCTAACACTGCCAGATCCACCACTAAACCATGTCCCTAAGCATGCCCCAAAGCACAACATCCACCTCCCACCCTGGAGAAAGTGTTAGCAACGCACATCATGCCTGGAAGCTTGCAAGTGATGTGGGATGAGTGTATTTATCCAGTATAGGAGGAGCTTGCTGAGTGCTGATTGTTCCACTGAGAAGAGAGGAACGAAGCAAAAAGGCCTGAGCTCAAGTTTGGCCTGACGCTGATATAGTCCAAAACAATCTGTGGATTTTTGGCTGATAAAGCAGTTCTTCATACTGACTGACACCTTCTCGGTGCTGGCAGGAACAAGGAGCAGATGTCTGTGAAGCAGCTGGCAAAGCTGCCTGGAACTGTTCCTGGCCAGATTGATGCCAGGCTGCCCATGATGGTGTTTGTGTTGGATGTTCTGTACTTCAGTGGGGGTCACTCAGCTGCAGCCTCCCGCTCATATCAAGCTCCCTCCTGGCTCATGCTCCATCCTGCTGAGCCAGGTCTGCCTGCTGTCCCTGGGCAGCTCTCAACACCCAGTCGGAGACTGGTGTTGGGTGAGGCAGGGGTCAGGCACAGCTTCCTTGGTAGCTCTCCCCTTAGATTGCTGCAGCTTCCAGTTGTCTCCACTTTGATTAGAAAATAAAACAGCTTTTCTCAGTTTGGCGCTTCAGCCCACGGTTCCCACACATATCTGCCCTTAGCAACTGGTTTTTCTGCTGCTAATGGTATGACCTCCACCAAAATCTGTCTCCTTTCATGATAACAAGAGAGTAACTCTGAAAACCTGACAGAGACTCATGGCTAGCTTGGTAGATAGATTTGCTTCTCTGTGTTTTTAAAACACAGTAAAATAATAATTATCTTTTCCTGTTCCCTTTATCGTTCGTTAATACTGCTTCCATTTAGGGAAAACTATCTGTTAAACGCAAACCACACAGTGAGTCAGTGTCAGAGCCAATATTGGAGTTCGGGAGTTTTGGCTTTTGACCTCATGCTCAGTCCATTAGGCCACTTAACTTCATTAGGAAGCAGAAAACTACCACTTAAGAAATACTTATAATGAGATGCATCAAGATCTTCAAGAGGGGAAATAGCAGAAATCTACAAGAAACAAAACAATCTCTTCTGTAGCTGTGAAAATCAAATATCCAGCTAGTTATCCATTTGCATGGGGTCACTAGGCAGTTGATAAATGATGATATTGCCAGTTAGCATAGTTCAAAACAAACTCTTCATTAAGGTTTTGGATGCATTTTCTCTGCATTTCTGTGGCTGTTTTCACATATTCTTATGAAATGTTGTGCCATAGTTTTATGCAGCCACAGGCAAGATACCACTGCATGACCTTGGGCTGTATGACACGTGCCATATTCATGCCAACACAACATTTTTAATGGAGATCACATTTTAGAGTGACAGAGTGGTCCTAATATGGCAAGTTACAGTTCTTCAAAATAAGCAATAAAATGTATGCTAGCATTTTGTTTACAATAATGCAGCCTGTTGGATTGTGTTGCTTATTAAATTGTCCTGGGATTGTACTAACAAAAAAACCCCAAATTCCCCAAACCTCATTTTAGTGTAACCTTCTGTATGATATTTTAAGCTAACTACAGTCAGTAAGTCTGACTTTGAATTTTCCATGATGTACATAGACAAGCCTAAGCTGAAAGCAAGGAGTAATAGCAAAATCAGGCAGAAAAAGGATATCACTTTACATAGATCTTGAACTATTTTTCACTTTTAACAGCTTCTTAATTTCACTGTTAACATACTCTTTTGACAGAAAAAAATAAACTAAATTAATATATGATAGCAAAAATCCTAAAATGCTTTATATAATATGCTTTTAAAGGATTCAAGCAGATGCAGAGCATTGTTTCAAAGCTCATACCTTTACTTTCAGCAGTGTAGCCTTCCTTGTGAAGACAAATTAGCTTTTAGAAGTCACATGATCAGAAACATATCACTGAAACTTGGGCAAAGGTTAACCTCCTATAATGCTTGTGAAAGCATAGGATCATTTTCTCTGTGATTGTGTTGTAGCATAGACTGTTTGAAAGGGTTATCCATTGCTGATGGAGATGCATGACCATAGATTTGCGCATTTTGTGTGATAGAAGACTTGGGTGTTGGAAAGCATGCATGGATTAAACATCAGAAGCATCCAATTTAATGTTTTTATTTCCTTGAGACTGTGTTTTTAATCTTTGTAACAGTAAACAACTGCAGTTCAGCAAAGAGAAGCATTTACAGACAAAAGAGAAAAATAAGGCAGTGTAACTGTCTTTCAACCCTTCCCCCTCATCTTCTCTGAAGATGGTTTTGTGTGCTGGGATGGATTGAAAGCTATGCTTTAAGAGCATAGATATGTAATATCTTTTGTGGAATGTGTATATGATATTCCTATGTATCACTGAGTGGGAAAGAGATGTTTATCTCTTTCATCCATGCATCACTTGACACCACTGAAATAAAAATTACAAATATTTTTAAAGATAAATGTATTCCCAGAAGGGTTTCCCGTCCTTCATAGCTCAAGGTCCCTCTTCTAAATTGATCCAAGTCAATTCTTTAAACTAACAGGATCATTCTTTTTCTGAGGGAATTGTAGATGGTATGCATCACCATATGGAACACTAGTAACTCCATGAACAAATATTTTTATAAAAATCTAAATAAATAAATCTTCTTATTTGATTGTGTCTCTCCTTGGCTAAGAACTTGTTCACAATCTGGCTGAAATGCTTTCGGTTACAATATAGGGCACACATATGGTCTTAAACATGACTCTTCCCATTAAATTTCAACATGGGGTGTTGGAAATTTATTATTATTATTATTATTATTGTCATATATCATATGGAACCACATGTATAATTGGGATTGTTCAGCCTGAAAAACATGAAGACTTTGGCATGACCTAATTGTGGCCTTGAAGTACCTGAAGGGAGCCTACAAGAAAGATGGAGAGAGGGAATATTTACAAGATCATGCAGTGAAACAACAAGGAGGACTAACTTCAGGCTGAAAGAGAGTAGGTTTAGATTAGATACGAGGAAGAAATCTTTACTTCTGAGGGGATGAGACTATGGCACAAGGTGCCCAGAGAAGTAATGAATGCTCCTTCCTTGGAAGTGTTCAAGGCCAGGTTGGATGGGGCTTTGAGCAACCTGGTCCAGTGAAAGCAGCTCTTGCCCACAGCATGAGGGTTGGAACTAGATGATATTTAAAGTCCCTTCCAATCCAGGAATTCTTTGATTCCATGATTCTATGGTTCTGTACTTTTAAATAGATACATATTCATACGTGCATGTGTTCTTTCTGTTTGCATTTTTAAACATATGAAATTGTTGCTAAATATTCACCCAGATTCTGCTGGATGGCCTGTAGTCACTGGATACCTAGTTGCTGTGAGGCTTGTTATATTCATGGATTGATTCTTGGTCAATGCAAGTACACATTGCAGTTGTGACAGAAAAATTAGAATGCCTATGTGGCTATGAAAATACAACCTCTGAACTCACTGGAATTCAGATCTCTCCACAATTAAACCAAGAGGGATGCACTGAAAATATTCTCTTGTCATGTTTTTAGGTACAGTATGCTTGTATACTACTGTGTAGGGTTTGCATGACAAGGTTTTTATAGTGGGGAGACTACAGGAGTGGCTTCTGTGGGAAACTGCTAGAAGCTTCCCCTATGTCTATGTCATGAGAAAAGGGAGATTTAGCTCAAGACTTTGAGAGCGGAGATTTTCTCTACCCTCAGTAATTCATTTGTCGGTCAGTGCCCCTGGAAAATCAAAAGGGAAGCCTGAGCCAACAGAGCAGGGAGGTCCCGCAAAGAGCCTTCCTAATGTGTTATCCGTTGGCAGCCACTGTACACACCTTATTAGAATGACTCTTAACAGTGCACGGAAAACACACTTTTTATTAATACAGATGGGTTGGTGTTGGGTTACAGGTTGGACTTGATGATCTCTAAGGTCCCTTCCAACCTTGCTAATACTGTGATACTGTGATACTGTAGATCGAGACAGGTTAATAAGGTTCATAAGTAGTTGGTGATAGTGTTTATGTGCAAAAATGTGTGTAAAACAATCTACCAATACTACAAAGAAAGCACAAAGACAAGCTCCATTACAAAGCAATATATTAATATACTTACAAAACAAACACGGGCTCTAGTCCTAAAGCAACATTTGATGCATGTAGAACATGGTTCTTATTCAACAGTTGTCCATGGGGTGATGGGGGAGAGGGAAGGCAGAGAAGTTCAGCCCATTGATTCTTTCAGCAGTGTCAGTGGGAATTTTTCCCCACATTTGTAACTTATTTTTATATGATTTCTTTAAGTTTTCGGTGGAGTTTGAGTGACTCTAGTCATAAGTGCTTGATTGTGTAGTTGTCCTTGGAATCTATCTCCCTTGGTGGACAGACCCAGTATGGTCTTTGAACTTCAAAATGTCACCACATTCCCCTCCCTGCAAGATGTTTGGGGAAGGATGTTGTAGTGCTTCCACACTACTCCTCTTTCTATCTTATCCTCCATAGTAGGTGTTTTATCAGTGTTTGGAGAACCTTTGTGTCACAGAATCACAGAATACTCTGAGTTGGAAGGGACCCACAAGGATCATCGAGTCCAACTCTTAACACTGTCTCCCTGGCGGGAATTGAACCCAGGTCTCCCACACGCCAGGTGGGGACACTTACCACTGTACTAAGTGTATTCCATCTGGGGAGCAGCAGCCCAGAAGCAGCAGCCACTTTCTACCTTCTAATCCTTCTCTAATTTTTAACTCTCCATCTTCTGACAGAGTCAATGCCAGATGAATCCATCACTGGCCTAGGCTGAATCCATCAGCAATTGTGGTGGTGCCTGTGGCATAAGATGTCTGAGAAGGGTGAAAAAATGCTCTGTAGTATCAGCAAGCAGAGCAAGTGAAAATATGTGAGAGAAACGTTCCTGCAGACACCAAGGTTAGTGAACAAGGCGGAGGAGGAGCTGCTGCAGACACCACAGCAGAGCCTCTCTGGCAGCCTATGGAAAGGCCATAGTGAGGACAGCTGTCATACTGCAGTCCTTGGTAGAACATCCCATGCTGGAGCAAGTGAGTACCCAAAGAAGGCTGTGATCCTGTAGGAAACATAAGCAGGAGCAGGTTTGCTGGGAGGTTTGAAGTCAACTCAGAACAGGGCAGATTTTCAGCAGCAGAAATATAAATCTTTGTGAGTGATTACTGACACTGTAAGTTAGAAGAGGAAATGAAGGACTACAAGGGAAAGACAAGGTACTCAGAAAAGAAGTTGGACTGCCATGTGTCCACAGTCTTTACTCTTACTCTGATGGGAATTTTGAAAAATCTGTGGGCGAGGGTTCTGGAATATTTTCGTACTGACCCTGCAAGTTGCAGGTTGGTAGTTGCTGGGCTGTTTATATCAAAAAGGAAAAGCATCAACCCCAGGTGGTAACTATGGAAAGGTAGTAATTTTGAGTGGGAAAAAGAGTCCTCTGAGTCTAGACTTCAGTACAATTTTCTTCTTGCCCTTGCTTAAAGTTTCTCTGCCAAGGAGAAATACTGAATGTGAAAAAACTAAGTAGAATGTTTGAGCTGTTCTCATGCTGACTGTTACCAATACCTCTTTTATGAAATATTCACATCTCTATGTGCACATCTCCATATTCTCTATTTGTGTGTTCTGTGAGATAGCACTATTACTCAGATTAAAGGAAGGTCATGAAGTGAAACCTCCATAGGTCCGTGCATTTGTTGTTGTTTTCCTTCCTTTATGTATTTTGGAGGGCAGTAGGATTTCACTTACAATGCTTCTAAGTTTAATAGTGTCTCTGTGGACTCTATCTATCTGATATATGCACTGCTTAATAGAAAACACTCACTGTATCTCTTCAATAATAACTGGTACATTATCCTGTAGAACTTAAATTTTACAGAGGGACTGAAAGTGTTAAATGCTTCCTGAAGAAGAACTAATATTTACACTCCAGGAAGATCTTCTTGACCTATCTTATTCCACGCTACAGAGATTGTCTGGTGAAGAGAAGCCAACATTATCAGGCCCTTTTATTGCATGCCTATTGAATGTATACGTGATATTTAAGTACTGCAGCACACGAATCTAAATTTTCACAGGAGACTTTCTGCATGAAAAGAACATGAGAAATGTGTACCTGGAGGGTTGCAAACAATTTGTCTGTGGAAGTGTAATTTTTTGTTTCTGTCTCAATTTTTGTAGTTGTATAATATGTTGAGAGAAATATTAGAACTTTATGTAAACTTAAAATATATTTTACATTAACTTGGCATTTGCAATTGATTCTACGTAGTTGTGGCTCATTAACAAACACTGCAGGCCAAACAAGAATTTTTTGTTCCATTTCATTTTAGGCTACTTTACTTCTCTCTCAATGTATTCACCCTTTAGAAATGTTTATATATTTTTAACAGATGTCTGCAAAAAAAAGGTTACAGTAAAAAACTTCTGACTAAGTAACTAATGATTTTAACTTAGGTTCCATTGTGGCTTAAAAACAAGTGTTTATTTAGTAAATGCCTTCAGGAAGGATATACTTTGGGATTTATTATATGTTACAGATTAAATTATTTCTTGTTTTTCCCTTCATTTAAAATGCATAATTAATATTTCATAGTATGCGTAGACTAGTAGTTACATTTGATTATTTACTTAAAATTAATCTAATGTAATCTTAGTGAGACTTAACCTTAGTACTCTCAGAGCACAGCCCATAAATCAGGTTAAATGTTTGAGTCAGGGAGCTTTAAAGCTGTTTTTGAATCCTGAACATGGGCAAAAAATACATTTTATCTGGGACAATTCTATCTTGTCACTCACTGATAATTAACATCACAAATGCAATAGCTTTAAAAAACCACATATCTGGAATCTTTAAAGGCATCTCCTTATTAATTGCTGGAGATTTAAAATCTGCAAGGTTTTAATTATTCTTTTTTTAGAAGGAATAATATACTTTATCTTCACTTTATATTTTTTTAAACAGAAAACATTTTGCAGTCATTTTCTACACAATGCCACATAAATTGTTAATGTTTTCATAAGGGTAAAATGTAGCATTTGTTTTTATTGGATTGTATCTCAGATTTGTAGACCACTTTTCTAATTTTTCATTCATTTTGATATCTGGTACCATTCTCTAATACACTTGCTGGTTGAAAACAACTCTTTCTAGCCTGGTGGTGTCCTTCAAGCTTATAGGAGTACAGCTTATTGTCATTCAGGTGATTGAAAAAATACTAATGGAGAGCATTTTACACCCTTTGTGTACAAACAAAAAACAAGCAAAAATTCATGGCACCAAATCCTCCTGTTGTACAAAATGGATATTGAGATGACAAAGCATATATCTTCTGTATGTGCAGTACTCCTGAGTCATGTGATATCAATGTTTATACTGTTAAACTAAGCTATCTAGGACCAGGACTTTATTATTGTGTGATCTCTATCTATAAGATGTAATTGGTTTTTCTCCATGTTGACTAGTAGCATTAAAGATAAAATGTAAATGTAATTTAGTAATTAGTCTCAGCCATGGACCACTCCTAATAGGCAGCTTGTGTTAAGCAATAGGTGGGATATAGTTATTTCTTTTGGTGGGAAAATTTTCCCCATGTGTATTACTAGTCATGCCATGTTGCTTGCCCATGGGGTTATAGTTAGAGCCTTGCTCTGCTTTTAGCCCTTATAGCTAGCTGTCTTGAAAATGGAAATGTTTGGTTCCAGATGGGGTTAGAAATAGCTGCAAAACCCTAAAACTCTTGTTTCCTGTCAGGCTAGCATCATAAGAAAATGCAAAAGCAGCTGGTGTGAGAGCCTAATCTGACATAAAGCTATCAGTATCCTTCCTTTGTAAGTAATACAGAAGCTTTCATTCACATCAAGTGAGTTACAAAATTAAATGAAAATTATAGCTATGAAGTCATGTGTTTGGAGGCACTTTTTCACCCTGAAATGGGACGGTCATCTTGAAAATGTTACATGTGACACCACCTTCTGCATGAAATTTGAAAAAACCCAACTTCATATCTGATGCATGTAATATGCAATTTTTGAAAAGGATTATTCCTGTGCCTGAGTGGAGACTGGCTTTTAAAGTAAGGGAACATATTGTCTTCAGTGGCTCTCTGTGTCATTAGTTCATACTCGCTGAGCATCATAAAGCTTTGAATTGTAAATGTAATACATTTTTATGTTAATATTTTAATGTTAATTTTTTTCACAATTTATGTAAAGTAATTTCAAAAAATGTTGCTGGTTAAATTTGTAAGGAACCTCTGGTGTACTAAAAACAAGTATTTTATGTGATGGTGATACCATTACATTCAGGGTTGGGTGGATGGGGGAATTAAAACAGTTATTTAACAGTAAGTTTTACCTGTTAGCCTGACCTCAGTCCTGGGCAAAGTCATGGATCAGATAGTCTTGTGTGCTATTACACAGTAACTGCAAAATGACCATGACATTAGAACTACTCTGATTTAAGGAAAATCAGTCAAGACTCAAGGTAGTTGCATGCATACTACAGAAAAAGTTTATTGTTGGCCCAAGAGCCAAGGAAAGAGGGACAGCAGTGTCCCCTGCCCTGCCAGTTGCCAAAAAGAGAGCTGCCCAGATGTGTCACCAATCTTTAAAACCTTGCCTTATGCATATGCAAATCAATCCATGAATATTCATCATTTCAACATTATGTCATATACCAGTACTTTGCCATGAGTTCTTCAACAAATTAGCTTCAATGTTGCTCATTCTTTTCCCATTGTTGTGGCTAACACTCACTTTTGTTTATCTTCAGAGACTGCAGAACAGCATTTTTCACCCTTAATATTCAACCTTAACTCTCAGGCCTCCTGAATGATTCTGAAGTCTACTAATCCTTCTAAAATTCACTAAATTTTTCACTAATTCACTAAAATCGCGAAATCTCTATGCCCTTACTTAACTCACTCAATTTGTAATTTTCAGAATCCTTAAATAAAGTCAGCACACTGCTGGCTCATATTAAGTTTCCTGTCAATCATTACTCTTAAATACCTCTCCATTTCACCACTCTCCCCCACTTCTCTCCCTCTCCAGCCACGCATGCCCCAGCTGATACAGATGCCTGGGGTTGTTACGTCCAAAGTGAAGAACCTGGCACTTAGTCTTGTTAAATCTCATACTGTTGGAGTCTGCCCATTTCTGTAGCCTGTCAAGGTCCCTCTGAAGGGCCCTCCTACCCTCCGGCAGTTCAACATTTGCCCCCACCTTGGTATCATCTGCAAACTTGCTGATGGACTCAATTTCCTCATCCATATCATCAATAAGAATGTTGAACTGTGCCAGGCCCAACACTGATCCCTGTGAGACTCCGCTAGTGACTGGTTGCCAGCTGGATGTGGCACCATTCACCAACTCTCTGAGCTCGTCCATCCCACCAATTCCTGATCCAGCATAAAGTGTTTCCATCCAGTCTGTGCTCTACGAGTTCCTCCTGAAGCTTATTATGGGTAATCGTGTCAAAGGCTTTGCTAAGGTCCAAGTACACAGCATCCACAGTGTTTTTGTCATCGACCAGTTGAGTCACCAGACAATAAAAGGAGATCAGGTTTGTCAGGCAAGACCTGCCTCTCCAAAATCCATGCTGACTAGTTCTAATGTTATGGTCATTTTGCAGTTGCTGCGTAATAACACACAAGACTATCTGTTCCTTGACTTTACCCGGGACTGAGGTCAGGCTGACAGGTCTGTAATTGCTCGGATCATCTTTCCTGCCCTTTTTGTGATTGGGTGTCACATTAGCTAATTTCCAGTCTTGTGGTACATCACCAGTAAGCCGGGACTGTTGGTAAATTATGCAGAGTGTTTTGGCGAGTTCATCTGCTAATTCTTTCATCACCCTCGGATGGCTCCCATGTGGTCCTATGGACTTATGAGGGTCCAAGCCACTCAGCAAGTCTCTGACTACCCTAAAATGAGCATCTGTTGAGATTAATATCAACTTCTCTTCAACACTCTCAGTTTACCATGATAATATGAAAGGATCCTTTCTGTGATTGACAGATTTATTTTCCACTAATATCAAGTTGTTTCTTTGTATGCTAATGCACATAAAAGATTTAGGTAGGTATTACAGTCTGGCAAGGTGCAGAGGCTTTGTTCTCTCATTAGCCTGCTAATGCCTCTACTTTGTCAAGTAGAAAGCAGGCTTCTCGACCAGTAGAAACGAAGTTTAAGGGTTACATAATATTTTCTATAGAACCTTCCTACAACACAAGTTTCACTTTCAATCACCAAAAAACAGGTTTCATTGCTATTAATATTCCTTATCAGCATTATAAAAAAATTTGTAAGTCACTTAGGATAATATTCTACTATGAGAAAATAATTTATAATTCCAAAGTAATGTCTTCTAATTTGACTTTAAAAGATGCATTAAGTGCCAGAGCAAGTTTTATCTACATAAGTGCAAGAAACCCCTGTTAACTATGTATCCTTGGGGACAACTTCCCACTCCAGACAGATCTGCAGAGCAATTCAGCAAAACCTGAAAATGCTGTTTGCAGGTTCTGTCTTACATAGTTTCAAATAATGACTCCTTTCATAATTTTTAAACCGTCTCCTGACTTACTGATCATATAGTCAGAATTAAACTCATACATATCCACAAAAGTCAAATTGAACTAAACAATGCCACAGAAATGCCAACACTCTCCCCAGTTACTTCCTAAAACAAAACCATTAAAATCCATAGGTCCTACACTTGTTCAGCCCAATCTGTGATGTACTCATTTGATGGAACAAATGCCCTTGTGAATGCAACATAGGTGCAATTAAATGAGTGCTATGTGATAGAACGAGCTCACTAAGGCAACTTGCAAATGATAGAAATAGCCACTTAACAGTAGAACAGGATCTTTCATTTTGTTTCCAACTACTCATTCCTGATCCTCTAAGGACTTCTACAGAGTACCTTCAAAAGATGAACCCACAGACAAAAATTCTTAACTCTTCTTGTTGCTAAAAATAAAAGGATCAATAAAGACATTGGTTTAATGGCTGTTACAGTTTTACAGCTAACCCATTCCTCTGATACTGATTCTAACATCCCTTCTCTGGCTCTGTTCTATATGAGCTACTTACCTTCCTGTTTTTGCTCAAGTAATCTGTTTGATTAACATAATTTCTTTTTTCTTGAAACAGTTACTCTTTTTTTTTCCAATTTTCAGATCTGATGAACACTAAGAAAATCCTGGGTCCAAAATCTTGCCTTTCTGTTTCTCTCCATGTTTGTTGTTCCAATAGAAGATATTAATTCTTCCCATAAATACTTTCATGCTAAAGATTAAGTTTTTGATAACAAAATGGGCAAGTAACAGTAAAAAATAGTACATTGACTTGATATCAAGAGCGTGATTGTGATATGTTGATATCAGGTTACAGCAGGTGGGGTATCAGGTGTTAGGTTAGGTATTAGGTCTTAGGATAGGTGTCTTAGTTGGATGAGGTTAGACTATGGCTGGACTGGATGACCTTTATGGTTTTTCCAACCAAAATAGTAATTCTGTGTAATTCTGTGTAAAAAAGAACTCAGGAGTCCTATTACCACAGCCCTCAGACCTTATTTTTCTGCAAAAGAAAAGAAAAGGTTTGTTCTTGAGAGTCAGATTATTTTACTGTGATTTTTTGCTTACTTGACCTAAGCAGAGTGCTGAAAGCCAAACACTGTCTGCTGAGGCAGTAAGTTAAACAGCTGAAATATTCACTGTCTGACAGTATTCTAACCTCAGTAGGGGCTTCTGGTTTTACAGGCCTGGAGGGTAAGTTCCAGCACTTGAAAAACTGTTCAGTAGAATCTCTGGAGGCGACATATTAATGACCAAAGGTCTTAACGGTCTATAATAATTGATGAGTGTATATTTAAGTTCCTGTGAAGCTCAGCTGGGAGAAACTGATGAGAAGGTACTGTGTGAAGGTAGTTGTTCCAGAGATAACATTCATTAGGCATTTCACTATGTTTGAAGAGGAAAGCAAGGATGTAAAATCACAGACAATGTTGATCAAGATACAGTCAAGAGTAAGCAATACTTATAGACTTCTTAGATAGCTTTAGATGAGAGAATGATGAAGTGTATTTTTCAAAAGGTTGCTGGGGCTGAGTTTGTCCCAGTGGAAATTTCAAACCAGCAATGTTAATCATTTTTGTGAGTTCCAGCTGCAGCTTCTTTCTGAAAGATGATGCTTAATCAGTGAGTTATAATGCTGAAATTGTCTATTATATTACTGTCAATAGAAAAAAAGAGTGTAAAAGTTGCTAGTACATCTCTCTTGCTAAAAATATTGTTAAAAAATTAAATCAGCTTGTCTAACTCAGCAGGTCTAACTTTGTCTATTTTTTCCCTTTGCAAATTATGTTTAGTCACATATTTAAATCTTCTGCTTTGAACCGTAGAGTGTAAAATAAGGCTGTCCTTTAAAAGCATTCCTAATTCTTATTGTTCTAGCTGTCCTGGCTCTTTACACAACAATACTGTTTATCAGAAAAAAACTCCTTATGACAGTATTTGAGATATTATTGTAGGCAGAACTTTTTCCTTCTCTTCCTGTGAAAAAGTTGTAGGGAACTGAATGTGTTACTGTTTTTGTACCAGCTGGAGTCATTTTTTTTTAAAGAAATTCATATAAAGGTGTACAAAACAGAGAAGGGAAAAAAGTAAAGTCTTCCTGGTGCTGAATTATACTTTCAGCTTTCCTCCTGCAGATTTACAATGTCACATCCTGTTCTTTGGCATGCTGGAAATATCAAACCAAGAATGAGACTGTTAAAGACACTGTTTTCAGGTGCTTCTCTATTCACAATCTCACAGCACTGCTGGAAAATATATGGTTAACTATGTCTAAACCAGAAAATTGTTGAACAAGGAGAAATATCAGGGAGGGAATGCACAAGAAAGAATGAATTTTCTTTAATTCGTTATCATTTGTAGATAGGTAAAGTTGTCTGGATAATTTTCTGTCTTTGGCTTGCTATATTTTTGTTGTTGTTGGTTCATCTCTGAGAATTAGAACACTGACCTAATGCTGTCACAATGGATTTCAACAGATAACACTTTTAGTTGCCATGATAATAACGCTTCTTTAGGGCCAGTTGTCCTCTGGTATAATAATAAACAAAGGTCTCTAACAAAGTGTTGTAAGGTAATATTCCCATTCTCTGATTTTCCCTAGAGTAATTTTGCAAGTTTCATTTTAAGCAGCATTTTTAACAGGGCTAAGGGGGTTTTGTAATCTCTGTGCCCATTTATCTTCTTTTTAAAATGTGATTGAAACATGGTTATGAGAAAAAATAAGGAAACTTTTGGACTAGTCCAGCATCTCCCTCTGTAATTGTCACTGTCTTCAGTAAGTAATTTCTGTGGAATCTTAAACTGACTAGCTTTGCATATTTATAAATAAAATTTGTTGAGCATGAGTGATCCCAATTAACTTTCATCCATTCTATTTATTTTTCCCCAGGTGAAGCTATTTGCAAATACAAATGCCTTCCCTGGTAACATGGTAGTATCCATAGTGCAGAAGAGAATACGGGCAGTGTTCTGCAAAAAGGTGCTCAGCACAGCTTCTGGAAAGGAAAATACCGCCACACTGAGCTGCTGGAAATCTCCACAGCTGCCTCTAAGCAGATGAAGAAAGGACAATTAGCAGGCATATCTTTTTATTTTCCTGAAAAATATGAAGAATGTGTAAAGTAAATGTAGAACTGTTATTTGTGAAATCCATTAATAATAAATCTGGACACTTTTTGAAACAATAAGAGGTAAGCCTCAGATAAATAAGAGAAAAGTCATGTTTCTTAAAAGAATACAGTAAAATCAGACTTGCTTCTTTTTGTTATTTCCTAAATTGTAAATAACCCTGGGTTTGGTTTTATTCTCCTCTTTTCCTCATATGAAGAATTTGCAAGTCTAGTCAGGTCTACTTGGCTGCAAGTGTTCCATCATGCTTGTAATCACAATTCATGAAGTATCATGTATTCAGGTATGATTCATGAAACAAGGAAATACACTGAAAAGAAGGAAAAATAAATGGGGTCTGCTATGCTAAAGGTTGAAGAAAATAGACTTGAAATCCTTTCCCTTCTATTCAAAACAGAGGACACTCACTTGCTCTGAGAGCAAGCCCATCTAGGGGGAATGGAAGAATAGAAACAGTTGAAGCAGGGACCTTTGATGCCATGTGACAAATTTTTCAATTCTCTGACTATTTGTTTTTGCCAATCCTATTTTCTCCTCCTAACTCTGGATACTTTATTAGGTATTCATAAACATGGAGCTACTTCAATGGTTGTGGTGATTGCACTGCTCAGATACTATAGTTCTTTCATCTTTCTGTTAGGTGTTTTTTCATATTTTTCAAGTCTTTGAAGTGAAGAATGTGTTTTGTTTAGTGTTCAGTAGGGTATGCTCTCGCTCATGTCTGGACTATGAGTAAGAAGTATGATGGATTATTAAAAATTCATATGAAATTTCTTCATTCATTCCTAAAAAATATACACTTTGAAAGACCGCAGTATTTTGGTCATTGAATATCAGATATGTAATGCAAATTCATGAACTTACTAAATACACAAATATACATGCTCTTGAAAATTATATGAAAAGCTTCCCTCCCTGTCTGAGACATTTAATTCATGTATTGTGCTGGAGCTACTTCTATTTCACTTTACTAAGGTCCAGATGGGAAGCTTGAAAGTCACGTACACACAGAAGAGGAGAAACAGTTCAATGCCTGAAGAATCTTCCTTCTATTCCTCACTCTGTACCGATGCCAGGAGACATTATGTCTTAGTTCTAGTCAGAATATCCCTTGTGCTATCTGCTTGCTTGGTCAATTGCTTCTCTTGCTGGTGTTCCTTTAGGCCTTTTAAATAAGGTTCACACAAGCAGAGAGAACAATTTTAGAAGTGACTTGAGGAGCACAGTATTTCAAACTTGATAAAAATTTTGAATTTTTACTTAGTATAGTGGGTACAATGTTGCTAGAAAGATTTGTGTTTTTTCAAGTTTGATATGTTTAATAATTTTATTTAATGATACAGTTGGCCCTCTTGCACTTCGCACCCCCATATTGCGGCTTCAGATCTCAGCAGATCTGTGCAGCTATGAAACTGTGTCCCTGGCCAAGCCAAAAAGGGGTTTTTCCCAGCGTGGGGTGGCTGTGGGCGCCAGGAAGGGCCGACAAAAACACTGATACACACCAACACAGTGCCAAAACAGCACCGGGGGGCTGTGTGAGGGTGTGGGGCAAATTTGCATATTAATGAGCTGCCATTCAATGCGGAAGTAGGGCTTTGTGGAACCTGATTAAGACCGCGGGTCTGCAATATAGGAGACGCAACTGTATATCTCACTGACAGCTAATAGACTTGTTAAATCATTATATAAAATGACAATTACTTTAGGGTTTATTTTCTTGCTTCCTGTTTTTTTTTTTTATGGTACATAGCATTTCCCATTTTTTTTTCTTTAATAAAATCTCTATACAAATATGTTTAAAAAATGTTTGAGTTATGTATACTAATGGGTGTATTTTTCTAAATAACAGCAAAGCAAGACACTTCTATACAAAGCTATGTTTTGGTTGAAGAATAGTGATGATAGTACTTGGATTTCCAGAAATATATCAAAGTAATTTAAAAGTATCTGTACTTACTTGATATAAAATTATGTCTTCTAAATGACAAATTCTTTAAGGGACATATTTCCCTAATAGCTATAAAAACAGTGGATTGGGTAATATTTTTCTTGACTATAATAAGGTTACGAAAATGAAATGTGAAAGAATAACTTTATTTCTGAAAAGAAAGAAAAAAAAGAGAAAGGTGTGGGATATACAGAGTTATCAAGTTATTAATTACAGAATGTTTCAAAAACAAAGAAACACCTCAACACTTTTTCTCTTCACTTGTCTAATTTGTTTCACCTAAAATAGTCCAAACCAGACAAGGTTATTCCTGGTACAACTACACTAAATTCCATAGCAGAAGCAGAAAGAGTGATTTTTTTCTCTGTATTAACAGACTTAACCCTGAAAATCTTTTCTGAAGCAAAAATGAAAACAGCTTCATGCTTTGAAGTACAGCATTGAAGTGCAATGCCTTCTTTCTAAGTCTTCAAACAAAACCATATCTTTGGTGGTTTTCGTTTTCCATCTTTATGTGTAACCTTTTATAACTAATACATTTCCAGAAGGAAAATCTTTCCAACACATCACAGCATCAAAATATTTTTCAAAATGTTACACAGTGATGCTCCAATTAATTGCGGTCCGTATCTTTGCAGGATCCGATTAATCACGGTTGATTTTTCTGTAACTTGTGTGACCTTGCATGTATGCAGAACGTACCAAGAACTGTGTCAGCTCGTGAATATATAATGAGCTCATGAATATATAATTGGTCCCATCCACCATCATCGCCCACCAGACTTGCTGTACATCCTTCTTTTTCACTGTTTAGGGACAAGGGGAACCACTACCATCTTTGTGATGCCAGGAATGCCACCATGGGGCGGGCACAGACAAGCATCTCAGATTTGATTACATGCCATTGCTTATATTTAAGCTATATAATTGTGCTCAAGCGGTTGTTCCACTGAATATATCAAATGACATAATTGCCTTTGACTGTAGTGAAATCTTAAACACCTATCTCACCTGTAGGTGCCTATATCTCTAGCTGAATGTGGAATCCAATGCATTTAACTAAATAAAAGCTAAAATAATTCTGCGCCAGCTAATTAAGAGCAGTGTTAGTGTCTTGGTAGGCAGTCTGTTGGCAGACACCTCGGGCAAACTGAATTTTCAGTACATTTGGCCTGCTTGAGCAGAAACAAAGGCATACCCTTTTCTGATTAGAAGTGGGCACTTGGAAAGAATGGGTGGGATTGATAATGCAACAACATTTTAAAAAGGTCCAGAGCATTATATATATATTATTGCAGTAAAAAAAATAATATATTATCAGAAAGCAACAAAAATGAATTCTTGTTTTCTTATTTCTTTATGCTAATGGTTTAAAATTAGAAATGTAACAGGTCTTCATGAAAATATACTTGGATTATAATTTTGAGATCTATATATAAAATTTGCATTTGGTTGATTATATTTAAAAGACTTCATGGACAATATTAACTTAAATGATGAAGCAACAATTGTATTTTAGCAAATTGTAAAGACATTAATACTCCAGCTTTTCTTTTCTTTTTCAGTACATTTGAAGAAATTTTTAAGGGACTCTACGGTTTCTATCTAGGATGGAAAACCCAACAACAACAAACTCCAAATCTTCACTATTTCTAGTCTAATTTATTTTTTCATGAATTCAAATGATGTGTGAAATAGAATAGTCTGTTTTGAAAAGGTGAAGTTATGAACTAAGACTGTGTAAACAGCAAAAGCAACCACCTTCTGTGACCCCTTGACCCCTAATTCTTTCTGCTTTTCCCTATGATAGGAATAATTATAACTCTCATTCAGTCCGTTACTTTGTAGTTAGAAAAGAACAAATACAGTGAAAGATAAATGATTTCATGGGTACAAGACACATGCCATAACCTTATTCCAGTCAGTCAGGAGCCCTCTGTTATACTGCTGTTTACAAATATGAATCTCAGTCCCTCTGAAAAATCATTGCTGGAAACACTCCCACAATTTTGTAATTCAAATATCACTGTATCGCAGTATTAGCAAGGTTGGAAGAGACCTTGGAGATCATCGAGTCCAACCTGTAACCCAACACCAACCTATTGGCTAAATCATGGCACTAAATGCCTCATCCAGCCTCCTCTTAAACACTTCCAGGGATGGCAACTCCACTACCTCCCTGGGAAGACCATTCCAATGAGAGATCACTCTCTCTGTGAAAAACCTCTTCCTAACATTCAGCCTAAACCTCCCCTGGTGTAGCTTAAGGCCATGTCCTCTTGTTCTGGTGTTGTCAGCCTGAGAGAAGAGATTCACACCCACCTGGCGGCAACCTCCCCCCCCACTCATCCACAAACTTTCTGACTGTGGACTCAGTTCCCTCGTCCATATCATCAATAAAGATGTTGACCACTGCCGGGCCTAACACTGACCCCTGTGGGACTCCACTAGTGACTTGCTGCCAGCTGGATGTGGCACCATTCACTAGCACTCTCTGAGCTCATCCATCCAACCAGTTCCTAACCCAACATAAAATGCTTCATTAGAAGCTAAAACTGTAATTTACAGTCCAAATATGTATTGTTGGTAAAGCTGACATCCCTGGGTTGTTTTAAACATCCACTACTGAGGATAATGAGCAAGTTATGTGCTTTCTGTTCAGCTACAGGTATCATGTGCTCTCCTCCATTTACCATTTTCTTTCCAGAGTACATTGAGGTAATTCAGACTAGGATCTATGTGTGTAATTGCACAAGAGGGTGAATGGGTGAATGGACCATAGTGATGGTGTCAGAGAATTGTCAACGGTTTTATAGGAAGAAGAGAAAAAAAAAGCCTATGCTTGCATAAGGGTACAATCCTTGTGTAGTCTTCATACCTGTATAAGATTTAAACTTCCAATGATAGATCTAAAAGGAAAAAGCCTTTTTTAAAAAAGCTATACAAATTTCTGTCAATGTATACCTAAAAAATGCTAGTTACGTAGGAATGGTTAGGAGTGAATGGATTATGAGCTTTCTATTACAAAGCAACATAACAAAGCCTCTCTCTTACAGCCAAAACAGGTTCAAGTGCGCTGGATGTAACTGCCAAAAACTGTCAAAGGGCAAGGTGTAAGGAAGGTAAATGTGCATTCTGGGCCTCTCTTTTAGCTTCCTTGAACTCTGTGTGATATATAAATCTTCACAGAATCACAGAATACTATGAGTTGGAAGGGACGCACAAGGATCATCTAGTCCAACTCACCATCTAACGCCCGTACAGAGACCGAACGCACTTGACAAGTCTGTTTAAAAAGGCCTGATTTTAGACATGTTCTCAGGGAAAAAGCAGATTTACAGATGGCCTTTAAAGGGAGAACAACCTAAGCCCACTTGGACAAAAACTGAAGAAAGGCAGCAATACCTGTTACTTGAGGCATGTATTCAGGACGGATGTACAGAGCCCAAAGTGTGAATTGCTCTGAGGTTTGCTTTTGCAAGCACAAATATTCAGCGCAGATATAAGCAAAGTTGTGAGAAAATAGGACAGCCAGTGATATGAATATTAGTGTTTTGCTTGTTGGGTTTATGGTTGCATTATTTTGTGTTTGAGTGATTTTTTTTGATTTGAGGGTTTTTTTTGCTTTTTACTGGTGACCTGTCTAGGATAAACAGTCTTAGCTGCTGCCTTCTGTCTTTCTTACTGGAACAATATGGTTGATATGAGCTGCGAGATAAACATAGATTCTCTTTAAAGAAAGAAATTAAAGAAAAATAAAGATGACCTTAATGTGCAATAGTAGAAAGTGATGGTATCCCTTTTATTTTCAAGACCTCACATCCTGCTGAAGAATGAGAATTTTATGAATCTGCTTGTTTTATGAATGCTTGCTGCTTGCTTGGTGCTGTAAATATTGAAAATGTGTTTGAATCATAGAATCTTCTTCTAATCTTGAGGACTTCTGGCGAGCCTTTGTTTTTTCTAAAACAGATTGGTCTACTTTTATATGCTTTTACATCATGGCAGAATAAAGTGGTTTTATACTGATGCATAAATTAACCGGGATTTGTGTGTCTATGGGAGAAATTATTAACATTATGTATAATAGCATTTTTATCATTACCGACATGCTGATGGGTAGAATGCTAAGGGTAGAATGACATCCTTACATTAGAGTCTAATCACTCTGAAGACAAGGTGACTCTAAACACTTTTAAAAACTTTCTCAGGAGTAAATAGCTTTAACATAATGTTGAACAGAGATCAGCTATAAGGCTCCCATTGGTCTTATTGAGTACTATGGTTAAATTCCCACAAGTTACTTAGAAAACTTACTCTGCAAAACTGAATTAATTTCGGTTGTCTAACAATGAAAAGAACTGCTCACCAAGGAATCCAGCAAACATAGTAATTGGAGCATTAATTTACTTCTCTCCATGAGCCAATAAATAGTTTCCTATTTGCACTTACTATGATTTGCTATACACTTCTTCTTTCACTGATTCTTTTTCTCTGAATTATTAAGCATTTATCTTCCAATATTCAAATCCTGGATTATAATGTTGAGTTGATTTAAAGAGATTTTATGCTCCTATTTATTACTGCTTAAAGCTCTGTGTTGAAAAACAAAACAAACATTTTAATTTACTTCCAAAAACAGGTAAATGGCAAAAGCCCTCTAAGGGCTTTGCTTATACCTTACTAATCTGTTGCCAAAAAAAAAAAAAAAAAAAA
>WEKX01005037.1:0-38290 GCA_013390025.1 Pitta sordida
GAGGGAAGGGGAGATAAGAATAGCACCCTCTTTTCTGCTCCTGTAAAAAGGAGAAAAGTTTTGCAATAGAACAAAACGGCTCTCCCTGTGACAAAGTACTACTTCTACACAAGACTTCGGACATTCCCCTCAAAATTATGAAATCTAAGAAAATTGTTTGTTTTATACTTGAAAATACTATTCTCAATATAGCAGGAAAAGGCATATCTTTCAGGAAAATGTAGTGATGTCTGTAGTAAAATAAAATTATGTGGTGTTGCAGTCTAATCATACAGTTTTAAAACATTTTCAGTTACACAACTAATTTTCCCCCATTATTTAAAACAGTCAATTGGATTAAATCAATCCTGTTGTAGAATCTACTGTTTTTCTACTATATGAGCTAAAAAGCTAGGAGAAACTTTGGTTCTTGTACAGTGTTAAGTGTGACTTGAAAGGAGGCCAACAAAGTAAAGGCCAATTTTTCAAATCTGCCTGAAGTATGAACAGCTGGGTAATAGAAAGCACAACTTTATGTGATTGGTATTGAATGACTGTTGATAGGCAGAGCAGTCTGCAGCCAAAATAGAATTTGAATGGACAACATGGAGTGCCAGCCTACTTTATGAAGATGAATGTTAAAGATATGTGAGTGACTCTAAAGGAATTTGAAAATAGAAACCATGAAGAACTATCACAACTCTAAAAAAGTGTTACATTGAGTAGAATGGAAATGACACAGATTCCTGGAATTAAAAGGTTTGCAGAAGGGTAAGAGAAGGCAATTAAGGAAATCATGTCAGGACTGGACAATACTGCTCTTCTGTTTAGAATGTTTGAAAGACACCTCAGTTAACTTGACTGAATAAAGTATGTAATGGTTTAGAACAAGACTTCCACTTGGGCTTTGAAGGACAGGTGATGGATGAGCCCATCTCAAACATGTGATGTACAGTACAAATTTGGTACAAAACCAGAGAACTTAAGACAAAGCAAGTATCTTTCGATGGGAGTTAAGGTCCCATGGATAGCTTTCGGGAGGTGAGTTCCAGTAAAAATCTACTACACGATTTCATCCTAGTCTCTTACTCCCTACTTAATCGGTGTCATAGAGATAGTTCTACTGAAGTAATAGACCAATGCCATTTGGTCAAGAAAAGCTAATACAGAATATCTAGGTCTGCACACTAAGTCTGCATACATGGTAAGTTAGGGAAGCTGTATTGGAAGTATGGCTTTTATATGAGGTTTCTATATTATTTATTGTCTATTTGGTATGTCTCTCTATTTCATAGGGGTGAGGAAAATAACTATTAGCACTGTAGCTTGATTAGATTTTATAATACCTTTAAAAATATGTTTCTTACTACTTTAAAGTGTAAATAAAAAATAATGGTTGATACTTGTCCAGAGATGATTTTAAATCAAGGAAAATACTATAACAGTGTCCTGATTTCTTGTATAATGAAGCATATTCAGCACTGGTCAGACCACATCCTGAGTACTGTGTCCAGTTCTGGGCTCCCCAATTTGTTTAAGAAGGATGTTGAGCTGCTTGAGAGGGTCCAGAGAAAAGCGACAAGGATGGTGAAAAGACTGGAGAACAAGCCCTATGGGGAGTGGCTACAGGAACTAGGGTTGTTCAGCCTGGAGAAGAGGAGGCTCAGGGGTGACCTTATTGCTGTTTACAACTACCAGAAAGGAGGTGGGTGTGGATCTCTTTTCTCAGACTGTCGACACCAGAACGAGAGGACACGGCCCTAAGCTATGCCAGGGGAGGTTTAGACTGAATGTTAGGAAGAAGTTTTTCACAGAGAGAGTGATCCCTCATTGGAATGGTCTGCCCAGGGAGGCGGTGGAGTCACCATCCCTGGAGGTGTTTAACAGAAGACTCGATGAGGAGCTCAGGGACATGGTCTTGTAGGTGGGGAGTTGGACTGGATGGTCCTGTGGGTAGTGCCATGGTTTAGACAATGGGTTGGTGTTGGGTTACAGGTTGGACTTGATGATCTCCAAGGTGTCTTCCAACCTTGCTAATACTGTGATACTGTGATATGGAAATTCACTAAATGTTACTTCCATGAGTCTGAAGGCTTTGAGAGATGGCATCTAGGATGGGTTATGTTTCCTCTTGTAAACTTTCCCGTGACATGACTAGTCTCTGTTTAGTTGCTAGCTGTCTGCAAGTTGTCTTCCCATTTAAAATGTTGTCTTGCATCAGAATGTCTTTATGTATATTGTAATTTTGCCTTTGTGATCAGGTTCTAATGATCTCTCTCCAGTAATTATGTTCACCACTCTGGGGTGTGCGTTTGGTCTCTGTACGGGAGTTAGATGGTGAGTTGGACTAGATGATCCTTGTGGGTCCCTTCCAACTCATAATATTCTGTGATTCTGTAATGAAAGTCTTCTTACTGTTCCTAATGCCATCTAAATGTGACAATCCACTGTTTGCAGGGCTTTGTTTTGGCCTTATTTACCATTCATAAACATATCCTCATAATCTTTTTATATAACTCTACAGGATTGCTTATGTACTGGATTATCAAGGTATTCTAGGCTACTTGGATTTTTTTATAACAATTGTCTCTTTTGCCTCCAGTATATGTACATACTTCATATTATCTAAAGCTTGATTGTGAATGCTTGGGGGAAAAAAACCAAAACAACCCAACTGCAATGGTTTTTGGAACTAGGGCATCTTACTTCATCTTGAAGCATATTGATTTGAAGAACTAATACTCAAACTATTAATAAGAAGTCTAGACAAGGCAAGAACACTGAAACAAATGTATATCCTGTAGGATCCGGTTTTCTGTGATTTTCCAGAATTAATTTAGCTAAATCTGGGGAAATCTCCACTGTCAAATGAAATAGATTAATCTTTGCTCTGAATTTGTAATCATATCTGAGAAACAAAAAAGCTTTATTTAATGGGATTAGAATTGTTATTGACATTAGGATTACTGATTTATGTATTTGCATCACAGAAAATCTGTTCTGCTTATGTATTTTTATAACTTCAAAGAAGTTGCTAACTAAGGCTTAAGGCATGATGAACAGTAATCGCTACATTAAGTTTTTTCCTAACCAAAAGTGATAATGATTTTCTGGTTTTATTCTTGTAGTGCCACAAATATCTTTCATTTTACCCTTCATGCCACTGCTTTCCATCTTTAACATACTTAGATATTTCTGCAAAAATAACAACTCTATCACTGATTTTTTTAATGTATTTTCCCTCTAGTTGCATAAAAGCAAAAAACCTCTTGTAATTTGAGATACATATTATGGGGGGTAGGGGGAATTCTCAAACTGACTTATTTAAGGGAAAGTGCTGTATGAACTGGCTCACTGTAGCAGCATGGGGTTTTCATTATTTCATTCTGTCATGCATCCCAAGTAATGGAGACCATTTCAGGTACAATAAACAATCTCTCATGGAACCAGAGCTACAGTTTATTGCATGTAAGACCTATAAAGGTATCCTCTGCTGGAAAGGAAATGTTGTATGAGGGGTATTTCAGTTAACATTTCTTTCTTCCATGTTCACTTTCTCTCATAAATGAATATTGCTTTTTTATACTACTACTCTACTTTCTCTTTTCTTAGCTACTGCAGATAGTAAATTATGTAGTATGTTTCTGTAAAAGTTCTGATATGCTTTCTGTCTTTTTTTTACTGATACATATATATTTATGAGAGTAGGGAGAGAGAGAATGCAGTACGGTGAGTTCTTCTTTAGTGAAAAAGGTGATGGGGTTATAATTTTATTCCATTCTGGATCTGAGACAGCTGCCTTACGTGTGGGAAGGAAGTATAGGTTTTGCCAGGTACCAGAGGAGCTGTGTTGGAAAGATCCTGAATAATGACACTAAAATCGAGGTGATGCCTGGATTTATAGAGGTAATGGTGAATGCTGTCTAGTAAAAAGCCAGAACTGAATCTTGTAATTTAGAGGAGAGAAGCTCATGGGAGTGGCAAGGAGGTGAGAAGCTTGGGCTGTAAGTAAAACAGAATATTTGGATGACCTGATATGTTGAGTCCTTTGCTCAAATTGGAGGGGATTAGATAATCCCACAGGCAGTGTCTTGGTGAGGAGGAAAGTCTCTGCAGGCAACAAAATATCTGCTCCATTTTACTTGCATCTATGAAGGTCTGATGTCAAAGGAACCACGGTTTCCATGCTCATGCCTGGATTTCTGTTGCTACATATAATGTCCAGTATGAAGTTCACAGGTTGTTCTGAGTTAGAAGGGACCCACAGGATCATCTAGTCCAACTCCCAAGTGAACGCCCACCCAGGGATCAGGCCCACAAGTGTGGAACCACGGGCACCACGCTTATTCCTTCCAAGCCTCCCACCATCTGATCATGTCACTGAGCTCCTCATTGAGTCTTCTCTTAAACACCTCCAGGGATGGTGGCTCCACCACCTCTCTGGGCAGTCCATTCCAATGAGAGATCACTCTCTCTGTGAAAAAGCTCTTCCTAACATTCAGTCNGTCCCATCCTTTAACCATATACTGTTCTCCTTATTCTCTTTATTCTGTTATGGAATTAGTCAGACTTTTAAAGAAATCCCTGACAAAACCAAACAGTGCAGCACCAGGCCGTGCTTAGACAAAGAAGTCCAAAGAAACTGGAAAGAAATGTAGCTCTTTCTGGGAAAAGAGTTGAACTTCAGCTTCTCCTAACTTATATGAGGCTCTTTGCACAGGATGACTGAGAGTAAGATGGAAGCAGTCATAACCTTTTTCAGCTACCAAACATTTCATCTTGGACCTAAACTATCAGTCAACTGGCATAAAGGATGGCTGACTGCAATATTTTAAATTTTAAAAGCCTCATCCAGTTTGAAGACTGGTGAGAATGTTGGATTACAGAAGTGTCAGTGAGCATTTTGAGCCAGATGGAGATATCAGTTGCTTAATTATTCTTAGCAATTAAACCATGTGTGAATATAAGCCTAAATCATTAACATTAAAGGTTACATTTGTAGATTACTGTCATAAGGTTTCTGTATCACTTACCTGCCATTTAAAATACGTGCAATAGATCTTTGGTGGGATTCACATAAAGTGTTATTTGCCATATGTTTTTTCTCTGTGGGTGGGATGAAATGATTTATTTTTTTTTTATTATATATGAGTGCTTTCCATTAAAACTAGCATGATCCCTTGGCAATTGTGAAACAATTTGTGAGTTCAGAGGAGTAGATATGCAAACTCCAAACCTGGCTCCTGCAGCTGAACTTGTGTAAGGATTAAGCCAATCTATGAAGGATGTGGCATTTCAGAACCATCTTGTGTACTTGATGTGCTTCAGACACCAGAAGACAGTTGGCAAAAGAACTGCCTAATATGCAGTTTTGGAGCCTGGGAGGCTCCACGTACTTGGCCAGTGTAGTTGGATGCTGGCAGGCATTACTGGAAGCCAACTCCTTCCTATTGCTGAGACCTAATTAAAATGTTTCTTCTTATAACCAAAAAAATCACAGTTTTGTGAGACAACAGGAATTTGTATAACTAAACACTCTTATTACTCCTTCTCTCTAGATACTAAACAATAATGGGACTACAGATAAGGTGAAACATGAATCCTTTCAGAAAAGGGTAGGAGGTCCCTTGATAACCACTAGTGTTGATGAAACTCCTGAAGAACAGTGCTAACATTCAGCAAGCTCTTAATATTTATTGATATTAATTCATCTGACAGAATGCACATTTTATTCTTTTTGAGTACTTTTTTTTCATAGGTTTTCCACTCAGAATTCTTCATAGCTGTTTTATTTGCTTGCTTTGGCCTTTTATGTCAAAGCACTTCTTCATTTAGTATCCAGGGAAATATTAAAAATAGCGTGGTTCTGACTAGCAGATGCAACCATGTATTATTGAATTCATACCATTGACCTAAAATATAGCCTGGGAGAAGAATTAATCTCAGTCAGACTATTCTTGCTTACAGATGTGATATTAAGGATTATTGTGTCTGCAATGTTCCTTAAATTATAAATGTTATTGGTGATGAATTAAGATATTGTAATTGTAAATTAAGTAATTAGAGTACCCTTCTAATGGATATTTACAGATGTGCCCATTGGAAGATTATTGCAGTGTTCCTTTTATAATTTTAATGATTTTTTAATATTAATTCTTCTTAGTGGTAAGGTTCTATATGCTACTCTACTGGAATGTTAGAAGAAGACAATTAATCTTGAAATTTTTTGGTGCCAGTTTATTTTATGTAGAAAACAAACAACAATGTCCTTCATGAAATTAGAGAGTAAGATTTAGTGGTAGTGGGTCTGTTGACTTGTTTTAATTTTTGGGGGAAAATACCAAGTTAAAAGAAGTGTTTACTTATTCTATTCACTTTGCTTCATCTTTTCAACTATTGGAAGTATTGTTGATCAGTCACTTAAAAAACCACAAAAGATAAACTTATAGTCTTTGCTTTAAGGAAAATAAGTACAAGCAATTTATGTTTAGAAGATGAGCTGAAAATTAGCAATGTTGGACACTTGAGTTTATAAATTCGATGCGGCCCCAAGGGATACACTAAAGGAAACATATAACTGCTTTCTTTAAAGAACTTAGTGAGACTTTTATTTTTAGTGACCAGAATGATATTTTTGGAATAGAGGAAAGACTGTAATAAATAAGAGCTCTTTAGTGTTTAAAGTGACCAGTGATAGTAATTAGAGGCAACCATTACCTGTGGATGAAGATCATTAGCATGTGCTCTACCACTAAAGGGAAATTAAATAACATATTTTCTCTAATGATTTTGAAAAATCTTCTGACAGATCTTCAGGTATATGCCCTAACAATGTTCTGGTGATGGCAGATCTGGCATAGGAAATGCGGGGCTGCAGAAAAGAGCTGTAAGTTGTAAGGGTGAGCAAGGGTTGATAATGTTATCATACCTTTAAGCAAAGCAAATGCAAAAAAAGTTATATCTAGTCTTATGATCACTCAAAATATTCAAGGATATGCAGAGGTGAGATTACTGTCAATCACACTGATGGTAGTCAAGTGTCTTCATTTGATCAAAAATTATAACATACGTGGCCCTGAAAGGAAAATTTGTAAGGAGATAAGAGAAGCCCAGAAGATGGGTGAAAATAGGCATAAAGAAGTCGTGACAACTGGAATCAAGACATTTGATTGCACACAGCATGCAAATTATTTTCCAATAGTCTTATACAATAAAACCAGAGAAGAGTTATGGATAATTAAGAAGGTACCAAACTATTTGCCTTAAGGCAGAATGGGGAATGAGGTAGCTGCACTAATGTTGATAGTGTTTTGTTTCAGTATCAGTGCAGGAGGGAAAGCGTATGAGATGCAGAAATGCATTTTCTGCGGAAATGGAGGAAAAAAGGTGGAAATCATTTATTTGCAAAATTGCAGTTGTATAAAATTTGAAGCACTATGTTAGTAAGCATCTTAAAATTGAAATAGGTAACATGAGGAGCTGCTCCCCAGGTAGGTGAGCAGTCTTAGGAAGAACTGTCTTTTTGTAGAGACTTAAGAAGTAGAGACTTTAGAAGTCTCTGGTAGTGTAGTAAATTAATTTTTCAACCCAAATTCTAAAGAATTTTCGGTTGTTGAGAAATTTAAAGAAAATCACAGTATCACAGTTTTAGCAAGGTTAGAAGAGACCTTGGAGATCATCAAGTGCAACCTGTAACCCAACACAAACCCGTTGTCTAAACAATGGCACTAATTGCCTCATCCAGCCTACTCTTAAACACCTCCAGAGATGGTGACTCCATCACCTCCCTGGGCAGACCATTCTTATGAGCGATCATTCTCCCTGTGAAAAACCTCTTCCTAACATTCAGTCTAAACTTCCCCTGGCGTAGCTTAAGGCCATGCCCTCTCGTTCAATCAATTACAACGATTGACATAACAAACTGTTTTTTCCGATAAATATGGTTACCTTGTTCAAATACATATTTTTATACACGGAACAAAAATACAATTACATGGGTGGTATTTATTTTTCAAAACTAATATGTGAACCACAAATTTCAACCCAAAAAAATGGTATGCAGTGGAGAATATGCAGTAAAAAACTGTGGGAGGCCAGTGAGGAAGAAATGGCAGCAAATACAATAATATCCAGTCAGCAAGAGGCAAGCTGGAGAGAGGTGAGTGTCTCACGGAGGGCCGGCTGTTTAAATTTCAGCCAGCAGTTTAAAAAAAAAGAAGTGCAATATAAAACCAGGAAGTGGTGCCAATGAAGACCTAAAACATGGCAGACAAAATTCCCAAAATGAAATAATACAAGTTCGTTGACGGAAAAAAGGATCAGGTATGTAGAGTCATAAGCGAAGGCCTTATATGGTGCCATGGTATTGGAGAGGAGAGTCATGAGGGACTTTACAGAATAGAGCAAGCAGTTTTTGTAAATCATATCTTTCAATTCTGTATTTATTATTTGTTTATTGAAATGGCTAATTAATCTCTGAGAAGGATCCCATGAAATTAAATACAGAGATCCTCCGCATAGTCCTGGTCCGTAATTTGCGGGACCCGCATACTCGCTGTTGATTTTCCAGTCAGTTGTGGGCCCTGGCACGTGTGCTGAACCTACAGCAAACCCAATCTGTTCATGAATATGTAAATTAGTCCCAGCCAGCAGCCGGTGCAGCGCGGACGGTATGTGTTTAGTGTAAATGTGTGTTTTTGCGTGGCTAGAATTGTCCTCCACCAGGCTACGAGACAGGGTGACGCCATTGTGTCCCCAGGGGCCGTGCCTGCCGCTCGGCTGGTGCTTGGGGCCGACCCCGCGGCTTGGCGCTCGCTGCTTGCCACTGGCCCTGCAGCTCGGCACTCACCGCTTGGGGCTGGCCCCATGGCTTGGTGCCCAGTGCCCCCCCCACCACTCACCTCCTGCCCCCCTCTCTGGCACTTGCCCGCCTCGGCAGAGTGCAGCCAGACAGCTGAGACAAGCCCCACTCTCAGGACCGTCCTCCAGACCTTATTAGGGGTGGAGGCACGGCTACAGGCGTGGCGTACTTGATTACATAATGGGTTCGCTATCTTTGTAGATTCCACGACTTACGTGAGGAGGACCAGACACAACAACCTGAGAGTAACGGGGGATCACTGTAACACTCCAGTTTGAAAATATTAAAAATGGAACAGTTATTTATGTATTCATCAGATCATAGACCTCGATCACTAAGTACTTTGCTCAACATGTTATTGCTGTGCATTTTGGGTTTGTGAATGTAAATTCCACAATGGACCAGTGGTGCGCATCTAAGGCTGCTATACAGAGCGCCCTGTGAACAATATACATACCTGCATAATTTTTAAATGTCCTTTGGAGCCCGAGTAATCTGCCAGCCACAATGAAGGTGAGTGTCTTAATTTCTCAGGCAGGCAATCTGTCAACTGTAAAACTAGGCTACTTCATGTAGCTTGTGAACTCAAACATTGTGTGCTTGTACACTGTAACATCCAGGTGGTGACTGCCCTTTCTGTGCTGGCAGGTGCTTAGAAGTGGAGACTTTTGTGCTGCTCTTCAGAAATAAGCAGTTTTGTTCAAGTCAGCTCCTTTTGTCTTCTCCAGGACAGAATGGCGTGGGGCCAGGTCAAAACTGCAGGGAAATCTGCTGACTGCATAAGCAAATCTTATTCGTTTGCTTAGTTGTGCAGCAAAATAGGAAAAGAATCTTAGCGCCATTATACTTCCTTACTCCTTTTATTTGTCTGTTTTTGTAATTTACAACTTTTTTCTTTCCCCAAAGTTTAAAAGTAATGCAGACGAACAGAATGAATTGACTGAAAGGACAAATGAAAGATAAAACCTGATAAATTTCTGTTTATGCTGCCTCAGCCCTATGTGAAGGGCTGTTACCAGCCAAAAAATAACACATTTTTGTAGAATAATTGATAAATCATGATATCTTAATGAAAATCATTGCAAATAAGCATGATTCTCTTAGTTGCTAGCTATTAAATATTGGAAGTTAGATCAAGTCTTTGTTATCTTTACTCCTAAATAAGTGCACCTTGAGTTAAGCTCTATAAGTAAGAATTAACCTAGAAATGTCTCATGCTGGCATTATAACCTTGAAAAACTCTGAATTCAGACTTGTGCTAATCACTCACCAAAAGCTGAGGGAAAGTTCACAAAAATGAACAGTTATGAAGTGTTCCTAGTGTTGTTTTTTTGTGGATTTGTTTTGTTTAATTAAAGCTAGGCATGGGCTTTACCAATAATATACCAATATTACATATTGTCTTTGTCATTTTGGTAAACACTCTCTCCCTGTCTTGAATCACAGTTTCTGGGGGTAACTGAGATAGGATTGGATTGGAAAAGATGATGTATCTGACATACTGGGTGAGAAGCACCATTTCACACACAGGTTATTCCAAGTTGGAAGGGACCCACAAGGATCATCTAGTCCAACTCTCAAGCGAGTGCCCACCCAGGGATTGAACCCACAACCCTGGAGCCATGGGCACCACGCTTCACCCATCCGAGCCTCCCATCACCTAGACCAGATCACTGAGTTCCTCATCCTCCAGGGATGGCGACTCCACCACCTCCATGAGCTGTTTCCTTGCAAAATACACAGCTGTAATATATTGGTGGTCATGCACTGAAGTCACAGACTTCTTCATGTAGCTGTTGGTGCCTCAACAATGCAGTTCAAATGTGGGGGTTTTTTTTAAATAAATTATTGGTTAAAGATCACTTCAAAAACTTTTTTTAAAAGACTGTATTAATCAAGACCACTTTCTTTTAGGTAAAAAACCCCACAAGTGTTACTGCAACTGCGTGTTATTGTCTTTTATAGAGAGATTTTTAGCTCTGGTAACTCCTTTTATAATGAGAAAGTAAAATGCTTACAACATTGAGCTAAATAACTTAAAGATGAAGAATAATTTTTAAAATAGTCCTTTAAAAATACAGGGCAATCTATCAGGTTAAATAAAGCATTATTAAATGAAAGAGACATAGGAATGCAGGTATACAGCAGTTGCCCAGTGGCCCATGCTGACAGCTGGTAATAAAAAGGTTATTTGGATTATATGTGCATCAGTAGCTTTGATTTATGGTGCTTGTTTACCTCAGCTTGAGGACTGATGGGTTTATGAGAGAAAAATAAAGTTAAAACTCTTGTACCTGATAGCTGTCTTTACATTATCCTCTAGAGTGATGCATCTGCAGAACAGAGGCTCACAACACCCATCAAGAGAAAAATATCTTTAAATTCTCATTAAAAAGGAGATTTTTAAAGAAGAATCAGTTGTTTCTAACATGGATATTTCAAAGTGATAGGATTTGGTTTAATTCACTCAGTTTTTCCTGAAAAAATTCCTTTCAAAGATACAACTCCAAATCTCATTATTTTGGCACTGATGTGTCAGCAAGTGCATGTGAGAAGTGTTTACGAGAGGGATTTCTTTCTCTCTTCCTTGTCACTATTAAATGTTTGCAGGTCCATTAATCTCTATGGTAGTAGTTCTGCGATGGGTTCCTGATGCTGCTGGTCTGTGTGGCTTGCATTGCTCCTGACTTGATACAAGTATATATATATATATGTATTTATTATTTTTTTTGTCCTAGAAAGCAACTTTTTCCTTATTTCAGTGTCAGGCAAAAACAAACATAAATGGAAATGTCATCTTCAATTCTTAAGCAGTTTTATCATTTAACATTTATGGCCAGTAATGACGTTGAAGTCGTGCCAGCAGTACTAGGAGAAGCCTGACATGATCTAATTTTGCGACACAGATTCTACTTAGATTTACAAGACCAGAGGCAAAAGCTTGCTGCGTTCTTGCCATGTCACTCTTCATATGGTGTCCCATATTTTGTTACACCTGACAGGATAGCTGTGTGCCTGCCCTACACACAGCAGAGTGCTTGCTGTCTACCCTGCAGCTCCCATGCCTGTGTATGCCCTCTGACCATATCAGGACTAATTTGAGAGTTCAGTTATAACAACTCTGCTTAGTTTTCTTATTTTCATACCTAGGAAAGGATTGGGTTTTAATGTCTTTACAATTTCTTTTTATAAACATTGGAATAACTTTACATACCTGCTTGCAACACCAGATAAGACAACCATGTTGATAGGAAAGGTCGGGTTTAATGGATATCTGAACTAAGAGCTTACAATTTATGTTTCCGAGATTTTACTTTTATAAATACCATAGTAGATGTTATTTTATTGAGAATCTGGCTGTCTTAAAATTAAATGAAACTTGAACTCTTATTGCTTCAATTTTTTTAATAGCATGAGTATTTTAAAACGCAATGTTTTAGAGCAGTGTTCAGTTTTAAAAAAATCTTGGTTGTTTACTCTCTTAAGTACATAAGGTGCATTTTGGTTTGATTTTTCCTTTTTTCTTCTTTTTTTTTTTTCTTTTATTCCCTGTGGGAATACTTTTAGCTATGAGGAAAATTTCTTGCATGTCAATTGCAACGATCCCTCTTTAAAAGCAAATTGAAGACTAGAAGTAGATGATGATACTATTTATTTTTAATTATTAACATTATTAACAAGCTCAAATACTAGTTCCCGACACTGAAAAGGGTTGAATGTCACAAGGACTGTGGTGTTTGAATAAGGTCTGGTATTCCTAATGCATTAAGGCAGGTTTCCGTGATCAACTGACAAGTGAGAGAAAATTAAGGTTGCATCAAATATTGCATAAAAATAAAGTAAATGAGAACTGAAAGAATATATCTACATGGAAAGTCAGTGTTGCCTCTTCACAGACAGTTGTATTTATTAATTGCTAGTCTATCACTTGCACTAAATTTCAATCAATAGCCCTACTTCTCTGTTGTTTTGTTTACTTACTTAAAGTAATGTGATGCATGAGTCTTGTGGTATCCTTTTGTGTGTCAGGCTACCAGGGAAATGCAGGTTGTAGTATGGGCTGCCACTTCAGTGTTTATCAGGATAAATTTGGCAGAAATCTTCACTTTCATTTAGTAATTCAAATGATGCCAACAATAGCGACATAGGTGTAGAATATTAAATACTGAGCAGCAGTCATGGCATCAAAAGTAAGTTTGATACCTACATGGTACCTGGGCAAAGTTAATTCCTTACTTATGAATGCATCGTGGCACTAATATCTTTCTGTGTTACACTATTTAATTAAAGTTATCTAAGTATTTTCAATGTAAACACTAACAGTGACAAACATGAACTCAGCAGATAGTCTCATCCAATGTGAATTTTGAGGGCCTATACTTGGATTAAAGGCAGTCTTGTGCAATGTTCTAGTGTTGTTCTAGCATTCTTCTACCATCAGAATTCATTTTAGGAAAATAATAATAAATATGTTCAGGGAAAAAAAACCTTTAACCTGGCCTTTTAGCCAGTTTAAAGGTAATATTACACATTTGTAGAGTTGGGATCCCTTGACAGTATGGGGAAAATGGTTGGCTTCCATTCTCTGCCCCCAACATCCACTGTTTCTTTCCCTTCCAAGAATAATGCTTTCTCTAAAATTTAGTGTCAGAATTGAAAACAAATTTTCATTTTAGACAAACTGTATACTAATAGGATAAAGAGTGCAAAGATGGGATTAAAAGTCTCAGCATAGTCAGGAAGAGTTTGCTGTTTTGGTTATTAGAGACCCTTTAGCTGTTTCTTGCTATTCAATATAATGTTCTTTTTCAATATGTGTAAACAATTGAAATCATCAGCAAGTTTGCGGATGATACCAAGCTGGGGGCAAATGTCAAGCTGCTGGAGGGTGGGAGGGCCCTTCAGAGGGACCTTGACAGACTAGAGAAATGGGCAGACTCCAACAGTATGAGATTTAACAAAACTAAGTGACGGGTTCTTCACTTTGGACATAACAATCCCATGCATTGCTATTGAGTGGGGGATGAATGGATGGAGAGGGGTGAAATGGAGAGGTATTTTGGAGTTATGATTGACAGAAAACTCAATATGAGCCAGCAATGTGCCCAGGTGGCCAAGAAGGCCAATGGCATCCTGGCCTGTATTAGGAACGGTGCAGTCAGTCGGAGTAGGGATGTTATCCTTCCCCTATACTCGGCGCTGGTCAGACCGNAAATAAAACAACTATGTCCTAAGAAATGCCTTATTATCAGTTCCTTACTGGAAAGTTTCACTACCATATCTTTACTCAGTTAAAACAAATGAGATGTGGATCTGACACTCTATTGGGATTGGTTTCTTGGCCTGTAACCATAGTCTTAGTCCAGTAAACTGGAGTAAGATGTATAGGAATGGCAGATTACCTGTTCAGTCATCTTGCTGTTGCTCAGCATTACATTTCAACTTGCAAAATGTATTTCATGTTTTCTCTGCCATTTCTTTTCTTGTGTTCTTTGCTCTATAGACCCAACTAGAAGAGCTTTATCTTCTATGCACTCCCTTGTCATTTTGAAGGATTGGGAGCACTTTTTCTTCAGAAAATGGTTTTCAATATTTAAGCTTAGAGGGAAAAGGACTTCTTGCCTGACTTTTTTAAAAAAAAAATTAATGGGATCAATATGGAAGTTCCTAGAGACTTCTGTTTTATACTCCCACACCTAGCTCATTTATTCTTTGGCTTGGTTTCGTAATATCTATCGGTGTATTAAAAACTATTGGGTCATAATCTTGTTGTGCTTTGATTATTTTAAAAGAAATATACCTATGCCAGTGTTGACCACACTTTTTTGCAAATTATATCATAGTCTGTTATGTTATACACTCCATTTCATCTTCAGCCATTTTATTTTTTAGAGTAGGATTGGTTTAAGTAAATTTATATCGTGTGGAGGATTCTCCAGATCTTCTCAGGCTGTATGCTTTGGTAGAATAGATCACTGCTTATATTTCTTCTTTTTTCTTAGATCTTATTTGAATTTTCCTTACACCAGCTGAAGCTAGAAACTACTGGCAGTAGGTACCATGGACATGAAGTGCAGCTCTTCCTTCATTTACTCTTCCTTAATATTTAAGGAAGGTGTAACTCCCTTTCATTTTTCCTCAGAGATAAGCAAGCCTCTTTTGCTTAGTTACCCTACACAGATCACAATTTTTCCATTTCCACTGTTCTCTGTGTTGTGTCCTGAACTGACAGTCTCATGTTTCACCTCTCCCTTGATACATGATGCAGACTGAAGTGCAGCAGTGTTGAGGGTTTGACAGTTCTAGGAGGCAGAGGAATAGCTATAACCCTCCTGTTCATACATTCCAGTTGGATTTGGTTTTGTACCTCACAAGCTAATAATGCTATTTCCTACATAGCCTGTGATGCTTTTGCTTTCTGGCCAACTGGCATTAACTAGTCCTTCCCTGATTTATGTTAGTGCTGATTAAGCCTGTGTATGTATATAATTCTTACACCTGTCTTGTTTCTTAGGTAGTTTCTTCAGATAGGTAACAACAGTCTTTCCCTCTAACTGATTTACTAAAGGTGTCTTTATAATGCCTCTGGACTTCACAGCAATATTTTCCTTTTATTATCCTTATTGTTGTTGATGGTGTTGCTTATCCCTTAACCCATGGGAGACCTTTTAACTCTGTATAGGATATCTGTCCGTACTATCTGTATAGCAATTTATACTGGACTCTCATCATGGATGTGAAGAGAGAAGTTTATTATTACATGTTATGCTTTTTTATACCCCTACAAAACTAATATACTACTAATACACTACTAATAAACTACGAACAATACCAAAACTATTGGCCTAAAGAGGTAACTATAGCCGAAGTGTCCAATAATATTGCAGGTTACATCATAGTTATTCTTCCATTCTGTCTACAAGTTCCAGCATCGTCTACCTCTGAGCTTCTTGCTTGCTTTCTGCTGCTATTTTCCCAGGCTACTTATGAGAAGGTCTCTGCACGGGTGTTAGATGGTGAGTTGGACTAGATGATCCTTGTGGGTCCCTTCCAACTCATAATATTCTGTGATTCTGTGATTCTGTGATGAGTTGTCAAAGTTGTACTGAAGTCTTGATTTAAAGTATTTTTCTACTGCTTCTAGAAAGGTAGGCAAAAAATATACTGTCGTTCCTAGAAAAATTTTCTTTATATCTGTGTAGGATTTTTTCTTGACAAATACTGTTTGACTGCTGTCACCATGCTTGTTGGGTACTTGAAAATTGAGTAGTTGCCACTATTTTTCTAAGAATTGTGGGTGAAATTATTAGATCATCATTCCTCTCCTTCTTTATTTCTTTATTTCTTCTCCTCTCCGAATTTTTTAACCTAAAAGCAACATGCTGGCCTTTTGAGATAAATATTTTCTTTTTATTCTCATATAATCACTGGGTTGTAGGTACACTTAGAGCTTTATTACTATATAAAATTGTAATAATTGGTAGGGCTTATAATTATCTCCAATTTCTAACAGTTAATATACCAGCTTATTGTTACATATTTTTAGCAATTATAGCTTTCAATTAATTAAAGAGAATTTCCAGTAATTAGTGTACCTTCTAGTGTTCTTAGTCACCTGGCTCCTCTGCAGACTGGGTCAGATTCTTAATAATCAGTGCATGATGTGCTAATCTAAACTTGGAGTTTGTTTAGAAGAACATAAGTGAGGAAAAAGCTGATGGAGGAGGCATCCCTGACCACCAGGGGTTCACAAGTTTTGCCATCCAGCAGCAGTTCTGGTCTAAATCCCTGGAATTTGCAGCTATTTGATCTTATAGCTAATATCTCCTGTTCTGTCAAACTTCCCTGTTCCTTAACTGGTGCCATCATATCCTGACAATGTTTGATGGGCAAATAGTCTTATTGCAGTGCTGACAGTGGTTTTCTGTTCTGAAACAGGGTCACGGCATCCTGGTGACAACCACAGTTGTGAGAAAGGGAAGAGATAAATAGGTGATACATGATCAGCATGATTACATATTATTGTCATTTGCCTTAGAAAATGGTATTGGTTGTGTTAACCACACAGCTGGGGTATAGCAATCATGAACTATGCTGGGATCTAAAATAACAAGTGTCTAGAGCCCAGAGAAAGCCACAGAAGACTAATTGCAGTCCTTCAGTGAGTTTATTGCTGGCTTGTCCACCAGTGTGGGTTAGTGCAGTCACAGCCATGCTCCAGTTTGTAGCAATTGTCTGTGATGTGCTACAGAAGTTAAGGATGCTCTCATATATGAACATCATTTATGGAACCATACAGTTTCTTACAGTATTTCCTGTGCAAAGAAAAAGCTAAATTGTAATGCAAGTATTTTTCTTCTACTGCAAGTAAAAAAGTCCAGTTTATTTAGGGATAAAACATATACGTACTTATGAACGATTTTTGTCTCAAAGGAATTGTAGTGATCTAACCAGAAGGGTAAAAATGCAAGCATCTATGTTTTATACAACAATAATGTACAACACATTGTAAGTTATTACTAAAATATTTAGTGCTATAAGAACTAAACAATTAATGTTCTTAAACTATGCCTTACATGGGAGAAAAATCATTGAATACTGTGGAGGCAAGCATGGGAATAGTGGTATTTCCAGCAGGATTTCATGGGAAGAGAAGTAGTCATTTGTGGTCATCTTTGAGATTGATGTTGAAAGCAGACAATTTTAAAATTACTATTGGCAACACTTGCACATAAAACAAAATTACTGGTATTATGCTCGATCATGGGCTGTCTTTAAGGGGAAAAAATATATATTTTTAACCAGATGAATCATAAGAAAATGTAACATTCTCCTGAGAACTTCAAGGAAGTATTCATGGCTGCAGTGAAATTCAATTACAGTTGCATGAAAAGTGGCAGACTGGCCATTCTACAATATCTACATATCCCTCAATAGTAATGGTAGATGACGCCTTTTATATCATATTATAAAATTATAAAGAAATATAATATCAAAATATAGGTGTATAAACAAACTATAAGTACAATATAATAGATTAAATAGTGAAATAAAGTTATTGTAAATAAAAGGGTATTCTGTTGAATATATGGAGAGCAGAGAGAATCTTAAATTGGAAGCCTTATTAATTTAAAGGGTCCAAATGTGTGGGTCCCTTCTGGCTCAAAGTGGCCTGTTAGACTGTGAGGGAACTAGGTTTGTGTTTACCGCTCTGGGATGTGCATTCGGTCTCTGTACGGGTGTTAGATGGTGAGTTGGACTAGATCCTTGTGGGTCCCTTCCAACTCATAATATTCTGTGAATTCTGTGAAAATACGTCTGGTGTCTTCTAGGAGAGAAAATTCTTAAGTCCCAGGAAATTTGAAGAGCTGGTTCTAGAATTTCTAGCTGCTTCTACTCCTGTGTTTCAAATGTTTGTCTTATCCAGTATGTGTCATCCTTGGTTTTCAATGCTATGGTCCATATTTTACTTTCCAAATTCACTTAAGATAGAAGAATGGGCCTTATCTTAGTGAACTTCATAGTTAGCCTCACTATGTTGTCATTCTTTATGATATGTAACACACTTACGTGGTGCAGACTGTTACATAGATGATGATTTCACAACAGAGATTGTCTCAAATGATTATTCAGAATAACTATAGACAAATTCCAATTGTCACTAAAAATCTGCTTAATAACCTGTTTAATGAGATAACTATCACAAAGAATAGTCACAGAATCACAGAATATTCTGAGTTGGAAGGGACCCACAAGGATCATCGAGTCCAACTCTTAACACTGTCTCCCTGGCGGGAATTGAACCCGGGTCTCCCACACGCCAGGTGGGGACACTTACCACTGTACTAAAGTGGATTTTCCTACTAAAGTGGATTTTCTATGCATGTGTCCTTTCAAGTCTATGAAACAATGCTCTCCTCCCAAATATTTGCACATCTCAACTGAACAGTGCATGAATAGCCTCATGGAAAAATGTAACTAATTTTTTTTCATTGAAGATTTTAATTTGATGCTGCCAAATATGCGGATGTGAAGAAATATATTCATATTCAGAATAGATGTCCATTGGCCTTTAAGATCAGGAAAAACACAGCCAAAGATTAGTGAATTTAAAGACTTAGTAATTAACTTTTCCCAGAGGAAATTATGAGTAGAAAATTTTTACCAAGTCCGTAAATGAGTCTGTATTTATTTCTGATAAGATAGGATATGATATGTCTGTTGCTATGACTTTAGATACAAAGAGTGGGACAGGGAAATTAAAAATAACATCTCCTCTTGCCTTACTTTCCTATGTCAATAGCTTATGATAGATGCATGGAGATTAAAATAAAATGGTTCTGGAAGAATAGTAGTCAGAAAAGCAATACCTTTCCATCCAGTGACCTTTACAATTTAAAGGATGAAAAGATATATTATGCGCAAACATTTTGTTATCCTCAGGAACAATGTGCTCATAACTGAACTCTGGATGGTGCAGCCTGAATAAAAATGAGCATTCTAATTGCGCTGGTTTGATCTTTGTTAAACTACAGTCCAAGTCAATAATATAGTGTTACCAAAAGAAGCAGTCCTCTCATTAGACGTGGCATAGCATGACAGAGAGTATCCCACCGTGGCGTCTGTTCTGTCATCGATTATGCACTGCTAATCAGTGAACCGTGGCATTAAAATCAAAGGTCTCCCTTCTGCTGTCAGCTTCTTATTTGCCAGGTTCTTTCAGGTTCATTTTATTGAGCAAAATAAAAATTTTACCGAGAGAAAACACCACCTTATTCTCATCTTGTTTCACTGGGTTTTGTTTCTTATGGGGCTTTTTGGTTTTTCGTTTTGTTTTGTTTAGTTTTTTGATCTGGTTTTCTTGCTTAGTTATCTTCTTAAGGGAAGGATGAAAAATTAATGATGAATATTATAGATGACTAAATATTGCTTGATATGACACTGGCTGACATTAAAGTCATGAGATGGTATGAAAATCAATGTAGAATAAAATAGAATTACTTTCTATGATGTCAGGAAGGGTAAAGAATAAAATTTAAACTTTTTTAGTACTATATAGTACTCGCTGCATTGTGACCCCTCCATTGTGACCTCACTGATTTGCGAGGAAAATTTCTTGCAATTTTGCTTCAGTGATATGCGATGTTTCCCAGCCGATACATGCACAATGCCTCTGCTCCACTGAGGGGCAGCGCCGACACTCCCTGTGGGGCAGGACTGGCCCGGCCCCGCAGGGAGGGCCACAAGTCATGCTGTCCTCTGTTACTCTAAGCCCAGCTGGGGACTGCGTCCTCCTGGGTGTGTGTTACTGTATACATGGCTACAGGTGGAGAAGGGAAGTGCCCCAGGAAAGTGGGGCTGGCTGCGGCAGCAGCAGGGACATGCTCACTCCACTGTGGCAGCTACAACCCACCCTCACTGCACGAGGCCAGGATGGTGTGGGCATGAGCACTGTGGTGGTGCGGGGACCAATGGCACAGGGTTTGGGCTGTGAGCACAGGCGGTCACAGCAGCCAGGCTGCAGTTGCAGAAGTGGCAGCATTGCTGAAGAGAAGCCCAGGGATTCTTGGGGGGATCTCCCAAGTCAGAGAAGGCCCAGAAACATTTCACTTTGCTCCCCTGTGCTGAGAGAACCCGTGGGGAGAAGCAGAAAAGTGTCCACAGTGCTCCTGGGTGGCCAGGGGCAGGGCAATGGGCGTGGCCTCCATGCATGTTAATGACCTGCACCTGTTTGCGAATTTGACGTTTTGCGAGAGTCCTGGCATGACCCGTTCCTCGCAAATGAGGAGGTATAAGTGTATACTTTAAAAAAAACCCTGTTTCATTCTTCAAAATATTCCATTAGAAATTCCTTTCAACAGAGAAACTAGTTGCTTTTGTGTAAAAAATGCAGATAACAGTTCTGAGTGAAAACTGAAATTGAGATATTATTTATGAAGTCATATTCCTTAAGGTCATTTTGAAGGCAGGATTTGTGACATATATTGTTTGCTAAAGACACCAAGGTGTGCTGAGCTGTATTTGCTGACTTGATTTCTATTATGTAAAATCCCCATTTAAGGCATGGTTGTGGCCAAGAGCTATTCTCCACCCTATCAAACTTAAGTTGCTAACATAGTTGCTTGAAGTGACTGCTCTGAAATACTGAAGAGGGAGAAAGGCTGCTAATACAGTTTTCATTACATTCTTTGATTATTTAGCTACCTTGAGGGTGTTTGGTTGATCCCTTGACCCATGAAATAAGGATAACTACTAAATGGTAGAAATGTCTTATGCAAATACAGTCAACCCTCTAGTTCGCTCTTCATCTCCTGTGGCTTCAGTTCTTTGTGGGCTGCTTTTCCCGTGATTTTTGCGGGGCATTCACCACTGTGCCTGCATGAACTGACACGCATAAATATTCAAATACAGACAGTCATGGATATGCACATTAGCCCGCCCACTGTGCCACCCAGACCACCAACCCACTGCTCTGCTTGTGCCACCCGCCTTACTCCATGGCTCTTGTAGCGGAGTGTGAGTACTCTGCTCGCACAGCCCCTCCTGCATGGCAGCCGTGGTGCTGTGGGAGGGAACACACCGGAGATAGCCCCTGTACTGCCTGGCCAGTCCCCAGGAAGCTAGAAGTTGTCTCCCTAAAAGCACGCATAAACTGCAGCGGTGACTCCAGCCCGAGGCTGTACTTCTGACCCCTCCTTGCTGCGTTCCCTTCACGGCACAGGCGGCTGTGCCAGGCACAGTGGCAGGGAATGCAGGGGGAAAAATGCGCCACTGCATGTAAGTTATCTTTTTCCTCTAAGTCCCCGCTCTGACCCTCCTTCTCCACTGGGCAAGGGACAGCAATTTCTACAGTTACTGAGTCAAATCATTACAGTAGTTGTAAACAAAGTAGTAATGCAAACTATGTCCTTTCTTGCCTTTTCCTAACATATGCTAAAACAAATACCCTGATTAATATGCTAATCTACAGGCTGTGCTGGCTGCTTTGGTGCTGCAAGGCTTGGCATAATCCCTGACCACCCTGTGACGGCCTTGGCTTGCCTGCAGGACAGAGGGGGCCCTCCCCAGTTGCAAACAAAACAGTGCTGCTTGCCCCGTGTGGTAGATACTGCATGCAGCGCACGTAATGAATGCTTCCCAGGGTCCCAAGCATGGCTCCTGCACCCCTCTTCTCCCTGCCCACCCCTTCGCAGCTCTGACCTCTGACCCTGCCTACATCATTTAGAGTTTTTCTCCCCTCACCTGCCCCCACACTCCAGTGGAGATATTTACCCAAGTGCCTCCTGTATTAAAAAAATNTGCACACGTGGGACAGTGCCATGAACAGAAACACTTATGCTATCCGTGTTAATATCTCCAGGGGCTCTGGGACCCCCTGACTCCAGGAGGGCCAGGACCAACACTGACAGTGAACAGAATGCTGCCTCACAACCGTTTCCTTGGCAATGGGACCGGGCTGTTCTGTACCCAGCCCCGGCACTTGGGGTGTTCCCAGGATGCCTGCCCGAGCATGGAGTACAGCCTTTGAAACTCCACTTTAAGCATGTGGGCTCTGGCAGCGCATGTGAAATGCAAGGCAGCGGCTCCAAAGGGAAGGATCTGGCTTGAATGTCCCCCCTACCGATTGCAGTGCTGCCACCCTCCCCCCTCTGCCTTTAGGACCAATGCTAAGATGGGTCTGTCAGGGGCTGCATCTGCTCAAGCTTGGTTCCAGTGGTGCTGCAAGGCTTGGCATAATCCCTGACCACCCTGTGACGGCCTTGGCTTGCCTGCAGGACAGAGGGGGCCCTCCCCAGTTGCAAACAAAACAGTGCTGCTTGCCCCGTGTGGTAGATACTGCATGCAGCGCATGTAATGAATGCTTCCCAGGGTCCCAAGCATGGCTCCTGCATCCCTCTTCTCCCTGCCCACCCCTTCACAGCTCTGACCTCTGACCCTGCCTACATCATTTAGAGTTTTTCTCCCCTCACCTGCCCCCACACTCCAGTGGAGATATTTACCCAAGTGCCTCCTGTATTAAAAAAATTTCCAGGTTCCTGGATTTGAACAAACTTTTTTTTTTTTTTTTATCTGGAGATGCTCAGCATTCATGCAAGTGGAGGGTGCAGTGGAAGCTTTGCCAGCATCAGCAGGCTGATACAACTCTGCACCACCAATCCCAGATGCCATTGCACTGTGCCATATGTGTCCTGTAGGAGGGAACATGGCAGGAAGGGCTCAGAAGTACCTACAACCCCACGGTGTAGGTGTCTCCTCAACTAAGTCCAGGACTCACTGTGACGGTGGTGTGGGTTCAGGGACCCCTTTGTCACAATTCCTGGGGACTCCCTGCGCAGGGACAGGGCAGAGAAGACCCCCCCCTTTGCTCCCCTGACCGGTCACATCACATGAGGAGTTTCTGGGAATTCTCCGCAGCCACTTGGGAGCTGAGGAGGTGGGGAAATGAGTGGGGGAAATTTGCATATTAATGAGCTGCCTATATACACGACTGAAGGCTTTGGGGGGTGTGGGGGGGGGTAGACCTGTGGTACTGTGATAATCAAGGGCCAACTATAGTGCATTTTATGAATTTTAGATTTTTGTGTTTGGCACTTTATTATATTTTTTCCGATATATGATGTGATGTTAATGAAATTGTCTATGGAAATTTTTGCAAAAACTGAATGTCTTTTATAGGCTTTTTTCCTCCCCCCAGGCCCCCCCTTCAGTTTTTTATAAGGCAAAGTAAATAAACTTAATATTCCTCCTCTCTTCCTTTCCTAACCTTTAGTGGTGACGTGCTCTGCTGAGCAGCTGCTGTGTCTTACATCTCCTATGGCTCTGCTTTGCTGGAGACTGTGGTGCCGCTTATGTATAAATAACATGCATGATCATCTGGTAGAGGCTGGGATTTTGGATTAAAGCGGGCTTATAAATGCGGGCTTGTTATCAATAGACAACACATTTTAAAAGGTAATGGTATGCCAAATCATAACATAGTTTTAATTAAAATAAACCATACCCAAAAGTTATGATGTGTTAATTCAAAGTTAAAGTGAAGCTCTGGCACTTTAGCTGCTTTTTATAACAAGAAAATTCAGTGTATTTAGAGGATATTTTACTTTGGGCTACACCTGAAATTAGGCCACAAGCTTTACTTCCTCTCCACCTCCAATAAAGGCTGCAGAGATTATCCAATGAGATAAAAGTAAACGAGGTGTGTGGGTGTGTGTTTTGGTTTTCTATGGAGAATTTTGTACAGTTGTGTGACACAGGAAAAAGCGCATTTTTCTTCCCAGATTTTTGAGTATGGACAATTTTTTGACTGAAATCACAGAATCACAGAATCACAGAATATTATGAGTTGGAAGGGACCCACAAGGATCATCTAGTCCAACTCACCACCTAACACCCGTACAGAGACCGAGAGCACATCCCAGAGCGTAACACCAACCTAGATCCCTCACAGTCTAGCAGGCCACTCTGAGCCGGAAGGGGTCCAGGGCCATCCAGCCCTACACCCCCCAGCTAGACCATGTCACTAAGCTCCTCGTCCAGTCTTCTCTTAAACACCTCCAGGGATGGCGACTCCACCACCTCCCTGGGCAGTCCATTCCAATACGCAATTACTCTCTCTGTGAAAAACCGCTTCCTAACGTTAAGATTGAACCTCTCCTGGCGTAGCTTGAGGCCGTGCCCTCTCGTTCTGGTGTCGTCAGCCTGGAAGAAGAGGTCTACACCCATCTGGCTGCAACTTCCCCGCAGGTAGTTGTAATATCCTATTAATAACAGAACATTCTGAAATCAGAAGCAAGTTCTTAACTTTTTTGAATTTTCAAGTTACCTGCTTTGGATTTATTGTGTTTACTGAAACACTGCCTTTTTTAGAGAATACTGCATAAATTAAATCTTCATCCTAGTAATGTGTTATTGTTTTAGGTTGCAATGCTAGTAGAAGTTATCAAACTAAAAAGGATATATACCATACCTTAGTAAAAAGATAAAGTTTTTACAGGTCTTGTACTAAAATTATATTTAAGACCCAGCTAAATTTTAATCTCCTTTACTTTTCAACCTGCTTTGTTTGTAGCATGTTCCAGTTCAGCCTTGTTTCCTCCTCTTATTTGAAGACTTGTTTGCATTACAAAAGTGGAATTAGCTCATTCTTCTGTGAATGCATGATTAAAATGCTGCATGTTGTCACTATCATAGATAGCTCAAGGTGAATGAAATGGAATTGGCTCTTTTGCATGCAAGTTTCTGATTTTTAATTAAAGTGTTTGAACAGTTTGTCGCAAATGGTAGGCTACATGTCTTGGCTTACGATAAATGTAGGTGTTGAGCTGGGACATCAGTATTTTTTATAAGAATGTAGAAGGCTTTTAACCCAAAGGTATTTTCCATGCTTGCCTTTGCAACCATTCATGCATACAATCTCTTCAGGCCTCGTGAATAAACTTCATTTTGTGGATGCAAACTCTGCTATTAAAGAGGCTCTTCTGTCCAACTTTTGACAATTTTTTTCTTCCATTTTCAGTCTTATTCAAACTGTTGTTGAAACGTGGTTTTAAGCTTCCTCAGACAAAAGGCCACGTAATTTGTTCACTTTTGCCACTATGAATTCTGAATTCTGCTGTGAAATAGCTTATGTCAATAACATGAAACTTTGTTGCTAGTACAAGGATGGGTCCCTTTCTGAAATTTGAAAAGTAAGTGGAGCTTTGCTTGTTCTGCCAAAGCTGGTTATTGATAACTACATGTGCTAGGAATTGATAGTGTAAGTCTACCCAAGGACAGGCGTTTTAGCCTATGTTTAGGCTCAGTCATGGGCAGGCTCCAACAGTATGAGGTTCAACAAAACTAAGTGCCGGGTTCTTCACTTCGGCCATAACAACCCCATGCACCGCTACCGGCTGGGGGAGGAGTGGCTCGAAATTAGCGAAGTGGAGAGAGACTTAGGTGTACTGATCAACAGGATACTCAATATGAGCCAGCAGTGTGGCCAGGTGGCTAAGAAGGCCACTGGCATCCTGGCCTGCAACAGGAACAGTGTGGTCAGTCGGACCAGGGAGGTTGTCCTTCCCCTGTACACGGCGCTGGTCAGACCTCATCTTGAGTACTGTGTGCAGTTCTGGGCTCCCCAGTTTAAGAAGGATGTTGAGCTTCTCGAAAGGGTCCAGAGGAGGGTGACAAGGATGGTGAAGGGACTGGAGGACAAGCCCTATGGGGAGCGGCTACGGGAACTGGGGTTGTTCAGCCTGGAGAAGGGGANATTTGAGCAAGTGTGCAGATTGACTAGTATAAAGACAATGTCACTGTATAGCCTTGATCATTGAAGATTACTCAAGTGCTCTTATTTGGAGCAGTATCTTCTGCAATACCATAAATCATAAATGGTCTGATAATGTTATCTTGTACTTGTTGCTTTGTGTGTAGGTACAAAGAGTATTTTATTCCTGTCATGTAAATCTTCTAGCACCTGACACTTATAATGTCTGTTAGTTGTGACTAAGTATGGTAGAAAGGGAAATAATGAGAGGGATGTTTAAATATTTTTTTCAAAATGATCCTAATTACATGTATTTTTGTTGTTGAATTACAGATAACAAGTTACAAAGTGCTCTTTCACTAAGGAGCTAGTTAGGGATTTCTAAAAAAATTAAGGATTTGAGTCTTTGTTGATTATGATTCCCTTTCATTATTAAAGTAGAGGTAAATTAACCTAGAAGAATTAACAAATGAATCACAGCAAAACAGACAATTAGTAAATGCATTAAAATGAAAAGACGCAGAAATAATAAATTTTTTTTCAGCACCCTTTGGAAATCAAAGGCANGAAGACTTGAGGGATGTTGTGGGATTTTTTTATTCTCTCACATTTATTACCTATTAAAAAGTGATAGAACTTTTAATAAGATGTATTTATCTGTTTGATAGAATAATTTTTTCAGACACTGTAAAGGCAAATGAGAGTATGCTGATTTTAAAGTGTTTTGACAGAGGTCTGCTCATTTTTGTGGAATTTCTTATTCCTTTCTATGTTTCCATTTGCAACCATCATTTATTTTACTTGTTACTGGGTTGTGACTCCCACAGAAGCAGAGCTTTGCCTTTGATTAGGAGAGTCGCATGGTCCAAGTTTTTGTCTTTCTTGATGTGACTTGTTTTTTAAAATATTAAAGTTACATGAACATTGCTCTTTTGGCACTCTTGAACTTGTGATATTCTTTGGATAACTCTTAGCTCTTACTCTTAGTAATCTCAGCAGCCTCTCACTTTCTGAAACCCCCAAATTTATTTCATCAAATCAAAATAAATGTTTGTTTTCATTAAATAAATAAGTAAAACTATTGACTCTTATGGAGTGCGGAGATTTATGGACCTATTAAAGTACATTTATTAAGTAATTTTCTTTTATGACTTACATATTTCCACCTAAGTTCTCTTGTTTTGTCGATTCATATGGTGCGAGTTTCTTTCACTAAAATGTCTCTACTTTCCTTTGCTTCCTAGTCAGTTTTTTGCCTTTGCTTTCTATTCTAGTTAGAGTCCTTGTCATTGATTCTTTCATTATTTTAAATTTCCCTACTCATGATGATTTTACTACAGTGATCCCCCACATATTTGCCGCTCGCATATCTGCATATTCAATTAATCACGGTTGGATTTTCAGTGAGTTGTGAGACTACGCACGGGCGCAGAATGTACTGGACCCCGGATTTTGCGGCCAGGAAGCACCAAAGGGCGCTTCCTCTGCTTTAATGAGGTGCTACAGTGTGAGCCACACTCTCAGGACCATGCCTCCAGACCTTATTAGTGGAGGGTGTGTAGCTACAGGCAAAGAGTAGTTGAATATTCATGGGTTGGGTATCTTCACAGATTTCATAACTCATGGGACCTGCCCAGACCCGACCCCCAGCGAATTCTGGGAGATCACTGTAATAACCATTTCTGCTTTATTTCTAAACTTTTCAGTCTGACTTTACCGGACCGGGTTTAAAACAAACACTGTTTCCCATTTTAAGTTTCATGTGCAACTGCATTTGCATTCATCTCCATTCAGTCCTTAATCACCAGTGCTTTGTTTTGTGGTGGTTTTTTTCTGGTTTTTTTCCCCAACAGTATCCTAAAAAGAGTAACTTTCCACAAGTTCTCTTGGAAGAGGAAAGAGAGTGGACTGAGAACAATGTTGGTTTTATTAGCCAAATTAGTGGTTTTATTAGGTCATGAAACTAAACAACTTCATACGCATCCTGCTCATGCTTACTCTAACATTTTTTACATTCTTCTTTCTGTATTACTTTTTTTCATACTAGATGTCAGTTTTTACCATTATATAAAATAACAAGCAGAAAAAGACAACAAATTTTTATGCTTGATAAATGCAGTGCCTAGCAAGGAAAAAATCAGATGCCATTAAAGCATTATAGCATTATGTGGGAAAATAACATATAAAATATTTTTTAAAAAAATTAGTAATATTAAATTCATCATAGCTTACAGGGTTTTGTTTGGGTTTTGTGATCATGTCAATGATTTGCTATTCAATACTGAATTGTTTTCTAGCTTTTATGAAAGTCAAGCTCCACTNGGATGAAAACTAGTTCCTACTTTTGCCTGTAATGAATCATGAACACATAATATGGAAGAATTATCAGTGAATTATGTCTTTTTTAAGTTTTATTTTTGATTTATGGAAGCTAATGGGTGGCGGAGAGAGCCTGGCTCTGACTNGGCTTGAGCAAGCAATGTCACTAGAGGGAGCTGTTACTGATCATATATATGCATGCTGTCCAGGGCAAAAAGGATCACAGAATATTATGAGTTGGAAGGGACCCACAAGGATCATCGAGTCCAACTCACCATCTAACACCTGTGCAGAGACTGAAAGCCCATCCCAGAGCAGTAGCACAACCTAGTTCCCTCACAGTCTAGCAGGCCACTCCGAGCCGGAAGGGACCCAGGACCATCCAGCCCTACACCCCCCAGCTAGACCATGTCACTGAGCTCCTCATCGAGTCTTCTCTTAAACACCTCCAGGGATGGCGACTCCACCACCTCCCTGGGCAGCCCATTCCAATATGCAATTACTCTCTCTGTGAAAAACCGCTTCCTAACGTTAAGATTAAACCTCCCCTGGAAGCTAACGGGTGGCGGAGAGAGCCTGGCTCTGACTTTCAAATAGTACAGCAAGTTCTGTTATTCAGTAGTTTCTTGATAGTGTGTTTTTTCTTGCTCTCTTTTGCTGTCTTATCTTTCCTCCTTTTACCTATTACAGTAGTTCTATAATTCTTGTTGGCAAATTTCTAGTTAATTATATTGTATCCATATCAAACTTTTCCATATATTGCAAGAGACAAAGTTTTTCATTTTCATGTGATTTTCAGTTCTCACATTTTTAGAAAACCATCATGGTGAAACTCAGCCATCTGTCTTGTGAGTTTCAAGTCCTTCAGGTCCTCTTAGGCCAATGGAAAAATTTTAAGTCTTAATGCTGTTGTAATTGTGAGGAAGAATTGTGGGAATCCTGTTGCAGTTAAACTCACTTGCAAGTATGCTCTATTGGTCTCTTCTGTGCGCTGTCCACAGAGAATGTGAATTTTAATTTCCACTTGATTTGGGCTTTGTAGTTTTCCATATGCAGACATTTTTTCTCATGATAACTTCACTTTTTCACTGATTTTTTTTTTTTCTGCTTTGCTTGCACGCATATTAGCTGTGACGAAACCATTTCTTCATGGTGCTGGAACAACGTAATTTCTCAATAATTAATATGAATTATTAATTAGTGCTTCTAAACTTAGAGGCTATAACTTTCTAAATGGTAAGATTATGAGCTTATTGTTGTTGGTCTTTTTCCTGCTCGCACCTCTTCTGCCTTCCATTTTCCCTTACATAGAAGTAATTTTCCTTTCCAGGCGAGTATAACATCTCCTCATAAAGACTGATCAGAACTGAAAAGGAGAAGAAGAGTGAACTAATTGTTATGAAATCGTGTCTGAAAAGTGCCATATATTCACTAGGCTCAAATCTGCTCTCATTACACTTGTTAAGATAACCTAGTGTCTTCCCCTGAACTCAATTATAATTCTCTGGTATCACAGTCAGAATTCAATGCTCTTCATGCTCATCTTCCCATATGGCTGCAGAGAGAGTACTTTTCCAAACATACACCATTTTCATTCATAAACTTAATCTGGAGGCTGACAGCAATCAGTCTGGCTTTTCTACAACACAGAAATATCTCCAAGTATTTTTGTTATTCAGTCACTGAAGAGGTGATGTGTTTTTGTGAGGCACCTGTTGAGGCTAAGCATTTTCTCTTGATGAAATGGAAGCAAAAAAAGTTGTACTGTCTCTCATGTTTTATTTTTAACTTGAAATTACTATTTGAAATGCTGCACGAAATCTGTGTCTCAGTCAATAAACTATCACATTTGGTCACAGAAGGAAATTGATTGGTGAAGACTGATTTACCTCAGTTGAAATTGCAATCTCAAGCTCTAAGTTTTTCAGGTAAAACAGTATGCAGCCAGCACTGTCATTCAAAGGATCATAGATAATAATAAATCTCTTTATACATTTATAGATATTTAAATTATTTTATGAACAGTCGCTGATCATTCCCTCTAAATACAAGTGCACACAGACACCTACAATAAACTATGAATTCTCCCTACTGCACAAAAAAGTATTTATTAATTTTTATGGAGATAGCAAAAGGCCAGATGCTTTGATGTCAAATATTTTCCTTGAGATTTACAAAATATGTTTACCCAACAGCCCTCACAACTCTTCAGGAAATGTTTCTACAACCACTTCAAGTTGGAACTAATTTTGAAGAGAGATTGCTCTATGCTGTAACTGTTGCCCTGCTGTCTTGTAGTTCTGGAAGATGTGTATGTTGTGCTTTTGGCATTAATTCTGAGGTAGCAATTAGTTTCTGATGTATCAGACAACTATTACCATTGTTTCTGGTGGGAAAACATGTGAGCATGGACTTCATAAATTGGAATCTCTGCATAGTGCTCAATGGTCAGCCTTTTCCCCCCTTAAACTTTAAGAGTATTAATTGCATTTGTTCTTGTGAGCAGATCAGATTTCCCAAGTGATACTTAGATTTGATTTTTCTGGGCTTTCTTGATGCCTATACTTAAGTAATTGAGTGTGTATGAATTGAGGACAATATAAGATAAACTGTATCAATATATTATAAATATATGGGATTTTTTGAGAATAAGAAACTGCAACAGTAAAACTTAGCTCTACTCAGGGAATTTCAAGAATTATTTGATATTTGCAGCAGAGAATTCTGTTAATGAATGTAGATTTGAGGTCAGGATAATGCAATAGTGAGGTAGTACCTTCTTTCATTCTGTAAATAATGAAAAGTACCTTTTTATCAGCTATCCATGTATGACCATACTCTCTTTTTACTAGAAATAAAACATCAGCTATCTTCCGTAGTTACTTAGCAAACATTTTTCTCTGAATTCTATCAGTCCTGAAGATTTTTCTTGTACTCTTTTCCTGATACTCTTTTTTTAATGTAACCTTGCCAATACTATGTGTAAGAATTCTAAGGATGAGGAATAATTAATATGTCTTCATTTATGATTTCTGAACTTCAAGCATCTCCTGATTGGCCTAAAACTTAAAATTCCTTGGGGGAATTTTGATATATGTCAAATAGATGATTCATCAAATAAGATGGCTGCCACAATTCCTTATTCTTTGAACAATATAGTCATACCTTCACATTTGCAGGTTATGGGTTACACTGTCCAGTTTTCTTGTCAATAATGTTTTACTTGTACGCATCTACAGGATGAAAGGCACCTATGTACATGTGCTTCGAGTATATTTTGTCAGCCAAACTGAAAGAAGATGCATGGATGCTGGAAGAGGCTCATTAATCAAACAGAGGTAGTTACAGTAATTATGAAATCTCCCTATTAAGCAGAAGCTGTAAGTCATTAAAATATCTTCACCAGCCTTTTGGCTAAGATCAAGCATAGGCTATTTTCTCATTAGGATAATGGATTTCAATAAAATGATATTCAATCATTCTCCATAAGGGATCAAAATGAAACTTTTTGGTTAGCTGCAATCACTTTATCTTTCATTTCATCTTCTCCAATCTTGTTCATTCATTTATTAAAGAAAATTAATTCTTCACAAATTCAACCTACTATCCTGGCAAACTGAATTAAGTATAAAAGTTAACTTTGTAAATTAAATTAAGGGTGATTTAATGAAATTAGTCCTGAAAATAAAGTGAACAGAAGTGAGAATTATTTGATTTTTTTTTAATTTGGGAAGGTATTAATAGATACAAATTCACTTTTTGAAATTTCAGGAGAATTTATTTAGGAAAATTATAAAGGTTCATGACGTGAATCAGTTTAATTATTTTCATTGTCTTTTTCACTTGAATTTCATTCACACTGATTATTTCCTGTTTGGTTTTGACACCTTTTGACTTCATTTTTCTGTGGACTGAAGATTTTAATTACACATATTTGACTAGACATATCATTTATGGATTCAGAAGGTGGAGAGAAAAATAAACTTGAAAGGCACCATGTTATTTGGCATATGATCTTATAAAGTTTATTGTAGCAGAGTTTCCTTATCCTGACTGGATGTCCTCCATTCATAGTAGGGTGTCTTTCCTCTCCTGACAGAGTTATTTAGATAGCTCTTCTGTGCTCATTAGACAGAAACTGAGCTAAGTTTGCAGAATATTCTGAGTTGGAAGGGACCCACAAGGATCATCAAGTCCAACTCTTAACACTGTGTCCCTGGCGGGAGTTGAACCCGCGTCTCCCACACGCCAGGTGGAGACACTTACCACTGTACTAAAATGGATTTTTTTAAATCTTGTTGTTTGTTTACTGAAAGGACAGCATAGTTGCCTTCTTTTGGTATCTCTTCCCCATTTCTTTTATAGAAAAGGAATGCTGTCTGAATCATAGAATGGTCTGAGTTGGAAAGGACCTTCACAGAATCACAGAATCACAGAAAATTATGAGTTGGAAGGGACCCACAAGGATCATCCAGTCCAACTCACCATCTAATACCCGTACAGCGACCAAGAACACATCCCAGAGCATAATANCATCCAGCCCTCACCCCCCAGCTAGACCAGCTAGACCATGTCACTAAGCTCCTCGTCCTACCTTAACTAATATTTAGTCCCAATTCCCCTGCCATGGAGAGGGAGGGACACATTCTACCAGCCCCCCATATTTCATTTCAGTGGGACCCCACTGAGTCAAGGATAGATGAAAGCTAGACCTGCACAGCTTTGTTCAGGATGTGACTATCATACCAAGGACATGGAATTAAAACTGGAAGTGCTTTACTTCTAGTTTTAACTACGTAGAATTCATCTTACAAACTAAGATGTTCTTCTTCTGTTCTCTTCAAAGTGTAAACAAATAGTATTCAATGTTTTTACACTGCCTTCAGTCAACATCTTTGATCTGAACTTGTGTGGTGTTTGTGACAAGCAGTGCAGTCAGCTCTCTGATATCTGATTAGCAGTGTGGTGGGTTTACCCTGACCTGCTGGGGAGAGAGTAAGATGAAGGAGTCAAGATGTGGATCAAGATAAAGATAGGGAGATCAATTGTAAATTACCTCATGGGTAAAAAATCTTTGACTGGGGAAAATGCTTTTATTTAATTGCCAATTAAAATAGAATTGAATGTTGCAAAACAAATGCAAAAAGCCAAAACAAACAACATAAATCACCTTCCCCCTTATCTGCATCCCTTTCTTTAACCGGGCTTAACTTCACCCTTTCACTTGTGACTTCTTTAACTCCCATCTGAGAAGCACAGAGGGATGGGGAATGAGGGGCTGTTCTCTCTGCCTTTTCTGGCCTCTCACTCCGTACCTATGCTCTAGTGTGGGCTCCTCTCCATGGGCCATGGTTCCCTTGGGTGAGATCCATGTGCTCCAGTGAGGACTCTCCAGAGGAATCAGGCACCCACAGCTCTTCTTTCCCCTCTCCATTTGGGACTTGCAAGGCATTTTCTCACCCTTTTTGCCTCAGTCCTTGCTTCTGGACAGTGTTCTGCCAGTGTTTTGCTGGCTACGGAGGCAACAGAACCATGCCAAGATCTGGCGACTGCAGCTGGAACATCTGAAAAGTCCTGGATGTGATCCTGCATTGCAATTTATATGTGTATATACAGACTTTCAAATGGATTTAGTGGAGACATCCTTCACCTTGAACATAATGGGAGTACATGATCCAGACAAAGGTAGTAAACTGTAATGTTTGGAATTTAATATTTAAATACCTGATTAAAAACAAAGGGAATGGGCTATAATTGTTACACCATCATTTTTCAAATGTGCTGTGTTCCTTTGTTGACATGTTAAACATGTAGTAATAATAAGGTTTTACCAAGTATAATTATCAGTACTCTTGGCCTTAAAAATGCCTCAGTTGTACCCGTGCATGATAATGAGGATACAATAATAGATGCTGTTGTTGTCAATGCTATTTGCATTTGATAATTAGAAAAACCCAACAATTTACATTCAAAAATGCTACGTGAACAGTAGGATAAGCTGGACAGCTAAGGCTGTTGTAAAACATATTGACTCAAATTTCCATAGAACATTAAAATAAGGTAGTTCTAGTAATTTAAATCAACAAGAGAAAGGCAGTGACATAACTAAAGTCATATATTAATCATATATTAATTCAAGAGTTTCTAATGAGACAAAAAGTACATGAGGGGAAAAGGAAATAACACTTAGGCCATTTTAATGACACTTGGTGGGGGTTTTGTTTAAAAAAAACCCACAACAAAACAAACCCTTTTCAGACTGTGTAAAACTACCTGAAATTTAATAGCTAGCCTTCACAGTGAAAGAGAATGCTGTTACACTAACTCTATAGTTAATTAAACCCTTTTGAAAATTTGGTTTGACCTACAATGTTAAGAATTTGCTTTCCTACTTCGCATTTTCTTCTCTTCTATTTCTAACTGAAGCTTTCCTCCCCTTGTCCCAGTAATGCACTAGACAAGTGTGAGCAAGGTAAGGCACAAGCTATTTTACAGTGGATAGCAAAAAACAAGTGAATTTTGCCTGAGGCAATGCATAGGCTGTGGATATAGGAGAAGTACAATCCCTCCATCTTTCCTTTTTAATCTTTATTATTGTGATAGAACCATTAAGATCCGAATTATCAACACTGATCAGTACAGGTAGTCCCCGTCCTTTGATTTGCACTTTATAGTATGGTAAGAAATTAATTTTCGTTGGAATACCTCTTCTTAAATGTTGATATAGTCTGGGTTTTTTCTGCAGGGCAATACACACACACTTTTTCTTTTATTTAATTTATTTAATCACCATGTTTTTTAAAGATTTTACGAATCTGTAATGTGATACATAGAAGAACCTGCAACACTTGAAATTTTTATATTCTCCCAGTAATGTTAAAAATATACTCCTTCCACCACCCATCCAAGGTTTTTTGTCTCCATTGAATATAGAACTAACTACTAAAGTTTGGGTATGCCATGTTTTCTTGAATTAAAAATTTGTTGGCATCTCAAAAGCAAATCACAGTTTTGACTGCTACTTCTCACTTTAACCATCCTCAGTTAGATAGAACTTGACCTAACATTCATACAGATTTTTGAAAACATTTGCAAATCTGTTCTGAAGAGATTAAATCAGTTTAAATATTGACTTTACTTCCAAGTTTTACTCCTTCTTGGAAAATCAAGGATCCAAGCAGACTGATGAGGAATTTGCTTGTGATGTTGTTTGCCCTTCCCTGTATCAGAAAAGGAGTTTTATAAACACTTTTAAACTATGCGTCAAACATTCTCATCTGCCTAGCTTGTGAGTTTATCATAAAGTGTTCTATTCAGCTTCAGATATACACATTTATGCAAAACTTTTTATGTTCATATCACAATGGTGTGGTTTCTTCTTTAGTCTCCCAGGAAAAACATTAAGATTCTATCTTAATTATTAAATGCTAGGTACTTTCAGACCTTGAGGAAGAAGGTATCACCAAAATGTGGGTTCTGTGACGCTACTGGCCTGAACTGACTCATACCTTCTTCTGTTGCTCCAGTGTGCTTAAGGATGCTGAACACTTACTGGAATCAACTTGCAGATTTTTGTTCCAGCATATGAAATCATTTGTTACCCTGCTACAATTTACATATAATTTCTTAAAGGTATTAGTGTAAAAGATTTAGGCCTCTAGTGCCAAAATTCACAGCCATGTTCCGTAATTGGTGTGAGTTTCCCAGTGTGTATAACAAACGTCAAAGAATACTGCATCTCACGTGTTGGTTGTAACAGATCGCTCTACAATAGAGACATAAGTTCAGAAATCTAAACTATGTTCAGATTTTTCTAGTATCAAATGTTCCTCAAATTCTGTTACCCTTCCTTTCCTAGCCACATCTCTGACCGTGAAAATTCACTTAAAATTTTGGCCCTATAAAAACCTCTCCAAAATATCAGCATAATTTGAGATTTTATTTTTTCTTTTTGGAAAATCAAATCAAGACCATCGTGATCTTAAACGTATGTGACATATAGCCTAGATTAATGCAACAGTATGGACAAAGATTAAAAGTATTTTTTCTTTCACCTGCAAAAATACCTTTTCAGGACGCTTTGTTGATGCTTTTATACAACGTATTATGATTATCGATTTCTTGTGGTGACTTTAGAAATTTGGGAAAGAGTGTTTTTTTTAAAAAAAAAGAGTTTGGAAAATGCAATTGGAGCTAATCCTCCCATGCATCACTGACAAGGATTGAGAAAGAACATCTTTTATACTTAGTTGGAGGGGAAAATAAAGCCTCAACTAGAAGAGGCAGGAAACACCTTATTTGTCTTTTCCTCTCAGGAAAAAAGTAATCTGTCAGTATAATATGCTTACATTCATAGATTACACACCTTTTGGGTTTTGCTTCTATCATCGCTTCTACCATCAGGCAACCGATAAACAGCAGACTAATAGCTTCTGCTATAAATATGACATATCTGTTTTCTCCAAAGGGGATAGAAAGGTAAACAACAATGCACAAACATGGAATTGATAATGTCTTTGAATAAAACCCTGTGTTTAGACTTAAGTGATGTTTACTTTCTGCTGTACAAATTAAGAAAAAGTGCTCTGCTGCTTTTTGCAAACTATTAATTTCTACTTTTTCTCACCTAACTAGGTGTGGGATGTGCTTTGTATGCTTCGTGGTATAAAATGTTTTGTGTGCCTGCTAGAATTTATTTACTCTCTGGCCATTATAGAGAAAGTATAGTTTTCTAGTAAGGCCTTCACACAGGAGTCTGAAGATTTTGCTCTCAGTTAAATTTTTTATGACACATTTGTCTAGCATCTCAATCAATCAGTAAGTGGGTAGATAATCTCAGAATAGGTAATAGAATATTTTTAACAACCCTTGTTTTGTGAAACAGTTTGATATTCATTCTATACACCAAGTATAAGAAATCTTATTTTCATTCTCTATGCTCCACTGTTTTGAGAATTAACTTTTGGCCTTCTGAGGGCATGCTTTTATGTTGGTGTCCAGCAATTTTATAGTCACTCACTGGTTGTTTTGATCTTGCTTAAATTACTTAAACCTGGAATAGTATCTTGGAATTCAGAACAATTATGTTGATATAAAACTGCTAAAAATATGGAGATCATTAAAAAGTAGCACCATGAGGACAAAATGGCATATTATGTTTTAATTAAAGATAAAAGCTTACATTTAGACACGGAAACCTGTGAAAGCAATAATGAAAAATTAAGCTGACTAATAAAATCTTCAGAAAATTAGTTGTTATGAATTAGTGTCTTATCCCCAGATTCTAAAAAAACAAAAAAATCAAATCAATAACAAATAACACCCCCAAAATAAAACACTTCCCCCCAAAAAAAACCCTAAAAAACCCCTCAACCTCCCTACCAAATAAAAAAAAAAAAAGATACTTGTTGGTATAGAGTTGACTGAGGAAGAACATAAAGCTAAGTAATTTTCAAGCGTATTTTAATTTAAATGGGACCTGGCAAGAAAAATTGTGAAGCATTCCCATGTTCTCTATCATTGTGTTCCTCTGCTCTCTGCTCTAAAACTTTGTGTCAAGACCCCAGGCTTCTCCATACTTAACTCAGATAGGTCCTAGTCTATGAAAAATTATACCTATGTGTAAAGATACCTAAGATGGAGATTTGTTTGCTATAAAATCCTCCGAAATACTTGGGTCTTTTTAGTAGCGAAAAGGTGAAGAAGTACATTTGAATGTCAGAAGGTTAAAAACTGAAGAGGCACTTGAGGATTGAGTATGCAAAAAAATGGAAATATTCATGAGTTTTATTTTGCATAGAGTTGGTAGTCTATTATTGCTTGCGGACTAAGGACAGTTTAATGAAAGCCCGAGTATACAATCAGACTGACTGACTTTGTTATTC
>WEKX01005039.1:0-14842 GCA_013390025.1 Pitta sordida
CCTTCTCCTGGATTACTGGGGAGTTATGCTGCATCCGTACCCTTCCTTCAGTTCAGAAATCCAGTTGTCCTGTAGGCAATCTGCCTTGCTGTTAAAAACAGAGGCAAAGAAGGCATTAAGTATTTCTGCCTTTTCCTCATCTCTAGTTGCTATATTCCACTCTGCCTCCAATAAGGAGTGAAAGTTGTTGCAGCCTCTGTTTTTGCTGTTGATGATCTATAAAAACATTTTTTGTTATCCTTTACAGAAACAGCTGGTTTCAGTTCCATCTAGGTTTTTGCCTCTCTAATTTTTCTCCTGCATGACTTGACGACTTCCTTAAACACACCCTGACTTACCTCCCCTTTTTTCCAAAGGCTGTACATCGTCTTTTTCCCCCTAGTTCTTCCAGTAACTCCTTTCTCATCCAGGGGATGACCCATGTTTCGGAAACACAGAAGTTTTGGTCCAACATTTGAGTAATTTCCTAGGATTGTGCCTGCCCATGGATGGGTTGTCTCATAGTGGTAGCCTCACTGCAGCTTCTTTGGGGGCTGGGTCATTAGCACGATAAAAGATGTCTGCCCCATCACTGTAAGAGCTGTTTTCAGAAAGGTTATAATCACTATGCTTGTATCTGTTTTTGTTTCTACAAGCTACAGTTTGAAGGGTTTTCTTTTGTTTCAAAATGTGAAGAAAATTCAGCAATCCAGTATAAACTACCTCGCATTTAGTAATGATTTGCTCTGTCTTCTCATTCAAATCTAATCTTTACCATGAACTAATGCAACATCTTAAGGAATCTGGAGCATAACAAGCTTCTCCAAATAAAATAAGCTTCTCTGTGCTTGTGAAGCATGTTGCATCTCCAAGACTTGTCCAAAATGAGGACAAAAATAAACAGGCAAGAGGTAGAACACATCTGCCCATTTGGAATGGCACAAAGGAACAGTGCATGTTCGAAGGGCAGCACAGCAGTGTTACTTCTAGATGCAGCTGCACTTATGGAGAAACTGTTAGAAATCTCATCCTTCTTAAACCTTTTTGATGCTCCCTAATTGGCTGGAGATTTTGGGAGGGACAGTAGTTCTTACTTACAATATTAATCTCAAATATATATGTATATAAAATACGTATAAGAATTTAATTAAATAGAAATAATTTTATAAAAAATCTTAACTATTATTTCAGTAACACTGAAATTGTTTCAGTAACACTGAAAGACAGAAAATGCTCCCTTTTGAGTGCAAATATAATTTGTGTGAAGCTGCTGCTGTTAAATAAATTTTGACAGAACTCAGAAATGACAGCCAGCGGTATTTCCATTATTGCCTCTATAAATCTATAGGAGCTTTTAAAAATATAAGTGTCCTCTTCCAGCTGTTGTAGTTAGGAGGATAAAATTACAGCTTATACATTCTTCAGCTCTTAGTTCTTCCACTTAAGGTGCTTGTTCCTGCAGGGATTGCAATGTGACAAAATTGCTTAGAAAACTATTGAGGTAGCAAATTATGTCCATTGGTAGTTGCTCTGAAAGTCCACAGATTTAATGGGAGGTAATTTCAAATAATTTCAATTTCAAGTTGACCTCATTCTTTCATTTAAAGGAAGAAAAAGCTTTGTAAAAATTCATATTCTTGCCTGGAATCCTATTATTAAGGTGAATCATAAAGTGGTTTGTATTGGAAGGGATCTTAAAGATGCAGTTCCAACCATCCTGCTAAGGGCAGGGACAGCTTCCACTAGACCAGATTGCTCAACGTCCCATCCAACCTAGCCTTGAAACACTTCCAAGTATGGGCCATCCACAACTTAAAAAGGGAAATGCAGTCCAGTGCCTCATCACCCTCACATTAAAGAATTTCTTCCTAACATCTAATCTAAATCTACTGGTTTTCAGTTTAAAACCACTGGCCCTTGTTCTATCACTACATGTCCTTGTAACAAGTTCATCTCCAGTTGTCTTGTAGATTTGCTTCAGGGAGTTTATTTTCACCATAGTAGTTTGTATGAGGCTGTGTTTTGGATTTGGCCTTAAAACTGTGTTGATAATATAGAGGTGTTTTTGTTATTGTTGACCAGTGCATACACAGAGCCAAGGCCTTTTCTGCCCCTCACACCACTTCATCAGCCCTCTGCCCATGGGAAGTGCTGAATACAATCCTTGTTTTGCTCTGCTTGTGTGTGTGGTTTTCACTTTCCCTATTAAACAGCCTTTATCCCAGTAAATTAGTTTTATCACTTTTACCCTTTTTATTCTCTCCCCTACAGTACCAGGAGAAAGTGAGCAAGTGGCTGCATGGTGCTTAGTTGCTGGCTGCAGTTAAATCATGACAGAACTTCAACAGTTTTCATGACTTTTCAGATATGATAGAATGGCTTAGTAACTTCATCTACCAGTTCCTTCAAGAGTCATGGACGTAACTCATCAAGTCTCATGGACTTGTACACATTATAGGACTTTAGATGGTCTTGAACCTGGTTTTCTCTGTCGGTGGGTAGCATTTATCACGAACACAGCACATATATCTCAAGGTTAAGTGTTATCCCTTCACAAGACAAGTAATTTTTAGCTCAATATTCAATTTCAAGATGTCTACTTCAGTATGATATCTAGAAGGCTCTGTTCTCATACAGCAAAGAGAAGTAAAGATGTTTGTGGAAAAGGTTTTACTTCTTTTCTAAGAGAAGAAAAAATCCATATCCAAAACCCAGCCAACCAGGACTACCTTAATAAGTCAGCGGTTGAGCATGCACAACTTAAAAGGAAATCAATCATAATCTCACTTCCAAAATTCTGACCTTTTTCAGAGAGGTCTAGCTAAATTCCATCAACCTCACCTGCCCTGGTCATCCATATACAGTGAACCCCCGTTACTCGCANTAGACTGAGGTTGCGCACACGCCGAAGTTGCACATCTTGCCGAAAAATCACCAGCAAATGCTGAAGCCCGCAAGTAGCGGACCGCGAACGCGCGGGGTTCACTGTATATTTGACCATATCAGTGGAACTAAGCCACTAGTTAAAGATACACTTATGAGTCTTTTTAATAAAGATAGTTATCTGCACTTAGTGTAAAGAGAAGGTTTTTACATACCTGTTGATAATTATCGATGAACTCAGATGCTATGCTAAGAACATGTCTAAACTAGACTGAAAGTCAGCTGCTTGAAATAGGAGTACATAATACCTCTTTTACATTAAAAAGGGAACATTATATGGTCATTATTTTCAAGACATTGCAGAAGAAAACAAATGCCTTTGTTGTACTCTTACACTGGACCTAATCATCTATTCCTTTATTGTTTCACTGAGATTTTAATTTTTATGCTGTTATCTGTCTTGTTATTTCTGTTTTAAGACAGCAGTATTTCCTAATATTTACGGGTATTTAATTTGTCAGTATGAATGTGAGTAAGGGAATGGATGGCAAGAAGTGCTCTCCAAAGCTGATTTATGACATGAGGCACAGATTTTGTGACTGCCTTTCCTTTGCCATAATAGCCCTCCTCACTCTACCCAAATATCTCTAACTTATGTCTCCTCTTTCTTTAATAAGATATAAATTTTAAAACTCTGTCTCTATTCAGTAGTTAGCAGATGAACATTGATGAGATTAAAACTAAGAGGTTTAAGACAAAGTATCATGTTCCAACAGGCTAGAAAACCTTAGACATGCAATGACCTAGAATTATGATATGGAAACATTAAATAGCAACTAACTCATTTTCTAATCCATTATATTCAGGTTTGTTGCTGGTTTTCCTTACAGGTACATATTCTTAATTTATTTTTATCTCTTTAGTCCTCTGAATGTAGCATGAAAATGGCCACTGGGATTTCTCAGGTCTCTTTTATCTGACAAAGGCTACCAAACTATTGTGATCTAAAATCATTAGTCAAACTACTCATTCACTTGATAAGTGCTAAAAGCTAACTAAAGTTATAGGCTTCAATTTATTATTTTTTTTAAATTAAGGATATTCAATTAGAAACCTGCATACAAATGGCATTCTACTGGACATCCCTAAACAAGTCAGCAATGCTTAGCTGTGATGTTATATGCATTTGAAATGAAGGGAAAAGAGGAGAGCAAGGGAGACATGGTGAAAGCATGTTGCCTGGGAGATGGCTTACTTCAAAACAGCCTGGAAAGATGCACATGCCAGGGCTTGGGACCAGGGCGGAGAAGTGATTTCACTCTTGATAGCCCTCGGCTTAGTTATTCATTATAAGATTTAGCAGTTGTTGCTGTACAGGTTCATGAAAAGTATGTTATACCAAGTTCACACTTGACTCTAATGCTTCAGTTTGCTCAGTTCTGAGTTTAGACAGTATTTTAAACAAACCTCAGACTTGCTTCTGGATGAAAAGGAGTCATCTGGAAGCATAACATACTTGGGTGTCCCCAGGAAACCTACCACAAGAGGTGAGGTAAGCTTGGGAGTACTTTCCATAAGAACATGCTGTGATTTACACTTAAAACATGGAATGTTTTAATAAAACAAGTAAACAACAACTTGTTGGACTAAATAAGTTCAAGGGTCCCTCTTCATTTTTGCAGTGGAATATTCATCATTGGAATTGATTCTGAACCTGATTGTGTAACATCTAGTTTTTGCCTAAACATTTCTTCATGGCTTAGATCAGACACTTGAGTCCATTTGTCTTTTCTCTCTTCTTCATCCTGAAAGCTATGCCATAAAGATTTTTGAATGGCTGATCCCAGGAGGATAAAAAAAAGGTTTCATTAAATTTGTTAATAAGAAATATTGTTCCTACAGGGATTTTCATCGGAGCTCACAAAAATCAGAAGATTTCAACAATGTATCATAATATCTATAAAAGCAGGAGTAAATGCACCAGTATATAGACAAGAATATAGTGCAAATTCATTATATATACAGAGAGAGAGCCAAAGGCATGTCAGAACCACTGAATTTTACACATGGAGTCCTACACAGTTTGAACTCTAATAAAACTGTTTTTAATGGAAGGAGTTGAATATCAACTTTGCTAAACAGAGTTTTGAAGAGACCAAATCTTATTTGCAAATGTGTTAGGTTTGAAATAGGTTTTCTACCAATAAAGATAGGGGTAACATCCATTAAGGGAGCTGAAACATTTCTCTTTGACATTTTAATGTCAAATATTTCATGTCAGAAATTGACTTATTTGTAAAACCTTTGATTTTTAATTTTAAACCAGTAACTCATTTTAACAGGACCTGTATAAATATGATAAAGGGAAAAGATACTAAAAGCTGAAAGAGTCATTTTGATTCAATTCAGGTTGAATTTCAATTGATACAAAATTTTATTTTTCATTTTACTAAAAACTCTCCAAAAATTCTGGGTTTGTTTGACCTTAAACGCAGTATTTTCTTGAACTTCTTTTGTAAGAAAATTTAGTACCTCTTTTTAGACTGATAGACAAGCTGACATACACCCAAGATGTTCCTCAGGCCGTGTTTCATATGGTTTTAGGCATGAGAAAGCTCATTTACTTTTTTTCCCAATGTATGTCATCTAGATTAATAATAAATATTTTACTGTATAATAAAATCCTTTGCTTCTTATACCTTTTCATAATCCCAACTTCAACAAGGTCACCACCACAAATCATGATACATAAGGAGGCAATCTCTAGGGTTAGTTCTATGGCTTTTACTTCTACAAATTGACTTGACTCACCCTCTTCTTCAACAGCCTCAGCAACTCATTGCGTGGAACTCCATACACTAGCTTTCCACCTCCAATGGTTTCCTACCACACAAGATCCATTGGTGAATAAAGAGTAGTTGTGTTCATTTTTATGGTGGCGCTTCTTAGGCACGAGTCACTTTCTCAGGCAATGCTCCAAAGTCTCTGTCTTCTGGCCAATCCATGATCTCTTTCAGGATGCCTCGGAAATTGGGTTTTCCCATCGGAGCTCGTTGTGTAATCAGGGCTACCCACTTACTCCATGCAGCATTGGTTGCATGATGTGTTGAGGGAATGTTCCCTTTGAACAGCCAGTGGAGCACAGGCAGCCGTGGTGCCAAGAGGAGACATGCTTCTGTCCCAATGACTTCTGAGGCGGCTCAAACACCCTCATAGGCTGCCAGTATCTCCTTTTCTGTTGGGGTATAGTGGGCTTCTGATCCTCAATAACCCCGCTCCAAAACCGTAATGGTCGACTACGGATTTCTTCTGATGTTCTCTGCCAGAGGCTCCAGTTGAGACCATGCTCCCCAGCTGCAGTATACAGGATCTTTTGCACAGCTGGTCCTGTCCAAACTGGCCCAAGAGCTACTGCACGAGCTATCTCCTGTCTGACCAGCTCAAAGGCCTGTTGTTGCTCAGGGCCCCACTCAAAACGATTCTTCTTCTGGGTCACTCAATAGAGGAGGTTCACAAGCTGACTGTATCCTGGAATGTGCATCCTCCAAAATCCCACAAGGCCTAGGAAAGCTTGTGTTTCCTTCTTATTAGCTGGTGGAGATATAGTTGTTACCTTATACACCGCATCCATGGGCACATGGCGACATCCATCCTGCCATTTTATTCCTAAAAACTGCATTTTTTTGTGCAGGCCCCTGTACTTTACTATGTTTTATGGCAAAACCAGCTTTCAGAAGGATTTGGATTATTTTCTTCCCCTTCTCAAAACTACTTCTGCTGTTTTGCCCCACACAATGATGTCATGGATATGCTGGAGATGTTATGGAACTCTCCCCTGTTCCCGTGTGGTCTGGATTAGACCATGGCAGATGGTTGGGCTGTGTTTCCACACGTGGGGTAGTTGATTCCAGGTATACTGAACACCCCTCCAAGTGAAGCTAAACTGCAGCCTGCACTCTGTTAGTACAGTGGTAAGTGTCCCCACCTGGCATGTGGGAGACCCGGGTTCGATTCCCGCCAGGGAGACAGTGTTAAGAGTTGGACTCGATGATCCTTGTGGGTCCCTTCCAACTCAGAATATTCTGATTCTGTGATTCTGTTGCCAGAGGGATCGAAAAGAATGTATTAGCAATGTCAATTGAAGCATATCACTTGGCTGCTTTTGACTCCAGTTCATATTGAAATTCTAACATGTCTGGCACAGCAGCACTCAGAGGTGGTGTGACTTCATTCAGGCCACGATAGTCCACTGTCAGCCTCCACTCCCCATTGGACTTTCACACTGCCCATATGGGGCTGTTAAAGGGTGAGTGGGTCCTGCTGATCACTCCTTGGCTCTCCAGTCAGCAAATTAGCTCATGGATGAGAGTTAGGGAGTTATGGTTGGTATGATATTGGTGTCGGTGCACTGTTTGATTATCAATTTTCACTTCCTGGTCCTTGACTTGCAGGAATCCAACAACAAAGGGATCCTCTGAGAGACCAGGCAGGGTATTGTCTTGGGGTCCGTTTAGATGAGTATGAATTGAACTTAGAGATACAGTCGGGTTTCCTATATTGCAGACCCGTGGTCTTAATCGGGTGCCGCGAAACCCTACTTCCACATTGAATGGCAGCTCATTAATATGCAAATTTGCCCCGTACCCTCACAAGGCCCCAGCACTCTTTTGGCATTGTGTTGCTGTGTATCAGTGTTTGTGTCAGCCATTCCCAGCACCCGCAGCCACCCCATGGTGGGAAAAACCCCTTTTCGGCTCGGCCAGGGACACAGTTCCATAACTGCACAGCAACGGCTCTGGGGGAGCAACCCTGCTACCGCCCGCACTGCCGCCATCACCCACGTTGCCACTGCTGCCATCCACACCGCCGCCACCCGTGCCGCCATCGCCACCACGGAGGTGGCAGGTCACGCATGCGCAGTTGCGAAAAAGGTCCTCCTTCATCACTAAAAAATCATGCTGCTAAGATCTGAAGCCACAATATGGAGGGTACAAAGTGCAAGAGGGCCAACTGTATTTGTTACATAAAATTTTCTTTTTTTCCTTTCTCCCAGTGAAGTTCTTAATTTTTTCTCTATTATTCAAGTACAATTGGACCCCTTGCACTTCATGCCCCCCATATTGCAGTTTCATATCTTAGCAACATGATTTTTCAGTGATCAAGGAGATCCCTTTGCGCAAATGCACATGTGCGGCCTGGCATGCATGAGTATTCAATCAGGTAGTCATGAATATGCAAATACCCCTGCCCGCCCCCCAAGGCACTGCATGGACCACTGACGCAATGGTCTGCCTGCCCATGCTGGCCCGGGCACGCTGCTCAGAGTGCCCAGGGGCAGCTGTGCCAGGCCAGGCTCGCTGCTCGCAGCGCCCAGGGCGCGGCTGTGCCTGCCTGTGCCAGCAGCACCGCAGGAGAGACAGGGTAGCCGGCTTGCCACTGACTGTGCCAGCGCTGTTCCCACAGTGATGGGCTGGCCAGGCACAGCCAACCACTCACTCTCCTTTGCCCAAGCTGGGGGGGGGCCCGACCAGCAGAGGGGCTGAGTGTGGCACCAGCTGTGTTTAGACATGAGCTCATGAGGTCCTGGAAGCACACAGTCCCCAGGGATCTACACCCTCCCCGTGTGTGTCTCCCAGGCCCAGCAGTCAGGCACTGAGGTAAAAAAACCTCTTCAAATTCCTGCTTGTTAAAAAACAAGTAAACAAACCTCCTGTGCAGTAGCAACGCTTTGTGGAAAAGCCAGGTGATTAGGCGATTGAGCTGGAATGTGCGTGTCTTTTACAGCTGGAAATTGGTCAAGGGGTGAAGAAAACTTGTACATAAGAGACAGAGGAGCACTATCTCTTGGCTCTCCCCATTGTGCTGGTTTGAATGTGGTGGTTTTTTTCCTGGCAGCGAGGGGGCTAACTAGCAGAAGTAACGCCAGCCAGTTCCTGGCTTGGCCCACTGCCGGCCAAAGTCAGGCCAATCGGAGAGATAGAGGTGCCTCTGTGATAACGTATTTAAGAAGGAAAAGAAAAAAATGAGGGGCAACAGCAAGAAGATGGCTGCCAGAACAGAGCCATAACACCAATGCGGGCACCAAGGCCAGGGTCGAAGGAGGGGGAGGAAGTGTTCCAGGCGTCTTGCTGCTGCTTAAGGAACGGACCATGGTGAAGCAAACTGTCTCTCTGCAGCCCATGGAATAGAGAGAGAACACAGGGATGCAGGAATCCACCTGTGGCTGTGGAGAGGGAGCCCACACTGGAGCTGGAGGATGCTGGAGGAAGGCTGCAGACGTTGGAGCCCACATTTGGAGCAGAGTCCTAGGAAAGATGTTGTAGCCCATGGAGGAGGAGTCCACGCTGTGCAGAACTGTACCTGGTAGGATCTGTGTGCTTTGGGATGGGACACACGAATGAAGCAGCGCAGCCAGTGCTTAAAGGACTGTACCTTGTAGTGTGACCCTCGGACAGCAGAGTATGGAAGAGCTGTTGCCTCTGGGTTTGGACTCATGCTGGGAAGGGTCATGAAAGACTTTCTCTCGTGGGGGGTAATCCCATGAAAGGTGGGGAAATGGTTTCCTACTCTGAACTGGTCAGAAAACACCAACTGCCTGGCTTTCCCCTACTCCTGTTCCCCCTTTATCTCCTGGAGGAAAAAAGGGAATGTGGTATCTATCTGTGTAAGAGAAGGAGGGGTAGGAAAAAAAGGGGTGCTTTTAAGATGATAATTCTCATGTTAAGCTCTGATCTTGTTAGAAATAAATGAATCCTTTATATTCCCCACCTAGAGCTTGTTTTGCCTGTGACAAACCCCTTCAGCATTTTTTTCTTTTCCTCTCTTCTCCTATTTGTATGGGGGGGCCGGGGAAGTGAAGTGAGAAGGTGGCTGTGGGTGAATCTCTGACATCCAGCCAGAGTCAAACTATGGCACCCATATTCAGATTTAGTAGCTGAGACTGATTGTAAAAAAATTTTTAAAAAAGGAAATCCCTGCTGTGTTCTCTCCCATTTTTTTGCCACTGCCACCACCCCCAACCCCCGTGCTGAAAGGAGCAGAGAGGTGCTGGCACACCCCCACCCTGCTGTCCCCGGTTTGCATCCCGTGTTACCACACGGACTAGGTGCAACAGATGCTGGTGCCCACCCAATGCCTCTTTCCATGGAAACACTGCAATACACACCAGACACACGCATACACAATGCTCCCCGCTCTCACCCCCTGGTGACACAGGCAAGCACTTGTGTCTTGTCTAGTGTCCCAGACAGCATTAAAGTACTCTGCATCCCACAGTCTTGGTTGCCTCTGAATAAGGGAATGGCATCCACCCTGTACAGTGGGCAGTGCTTGCCAAGATGTGCTGTAAATGGGCTTTTCAGTATCCCCTGCTCAATTTGCATCCAGTAAAAGACAGACCCGTTCAAGTTTAATAGTCTATTTAGTCACCTTTCTTTACAAAGCTTTTGTTTTTACAGTACAGATTAGCAGGGGTTTTATCTGTTTACTCAGTTTTTTTGAAAGCAGGAGTTTGAAGTTCATGTAGTTTTTAAGCTCAACTTCTGGAAAAAGTTTGTTCACTTTAGGCTTGACTGTACCTAAATACGTAAATTTATTGCCGAAGTGAAACATGGTTTAAACTCTGCTAGTCTGGCCCCTCCGGTACATATTGGAGCCTGAAAAATCCCTGAAGAATTCAAAGTGTCCTCAGCACCTCTCCTCAGCACCAGGACACTGCTCTGCCAGTGTGCCATTGGCAGTGTTAGCACGGTGACAGGGCAGCCACTGGAGCCGCTGCTCTCACACATTTAAGTGCCAGGAGAGCTCTGCACATCGGCCCCAGCTGCCGCTATGCCATGCCAGGCATGTCCTCTGGGAGGGAACATGGCAGGCAGGACTCAGAAGCCCATGCAGCCCTGTGGTGCCCCTCCGCCTGCTGCAGCTGTCCCACAGGGCAGAGAAGACCAGCTTCGCTCCCCTGACAGTGTGAGGAACTTCCGGGAGTGCCCTGCAGCCACTCCAGAGCAGAGGGGGCAGGGCGACTGGAGCCAAATTTGCATATTAATGAGCTGCCATTCAAAGCGGAAGTAGGGTTTCACGGCACCCGATTAAAACCTCGGGTCTACGATATAGGAGACTCGACTGCATATACAGTTGGCCCTCTTGCACTTCACACCCCCCATATTGAGGCTTCAGATCCTAGTGGTATGATTTTTTAGTGATGTAGGAGATCCGTTTCGCAACTGTGGATGCGTGACCTGCCGCGGCGGCGGCAGTGGCAGTGGCGGCAGCAGTGGCAGCCACAGCAGCAGAACCAGTGGTTGTGGTGGCGCGGGTGGCAGCAGCGGCGGCGCGGATGATGGGGGTGGGGACGGTGGCGTGGGTGGCAGTGGCGTCATCATCGGAAGAGTGGCGCGGAAGTCGGGCTTCACGGACCCTGATTAAGACCTCAGGTGCGCGATACAGGAGACCCGACTGTATATATATGTTTGAGAAAGCAACAATAACAATAACACATACAACAGAACAACAAGTATGAACTGCTGGCAATGATAACTGAAGATGGCTGAAAATGAACTCGAGGGGGCCAAGTTTGAAGGAGACTGAGGTAAGCCCCAGGATTCCAGGGACAGGGGAATAGTGTTCAGGGAAGACAAATCGGTGAAGAGTAACAGCCAGAGATCCTCTTTCTGGGGCATCCGAGGGGGCTGTAGGGAGATCCGGTGGTTGGCAGGAGGAAGACAGCGCTGAGATGGAGAGTCGCAGGACACATATTCTGAGACAAAATGGCAGTGGTGGAGATCGGAAAAGCAAAGGAGACGTCTTAACTTCAGGAGATCCGTGAACCAGCTTCCCCTCTGTGAGCCCAGGCAGCTGTATTTATAGGGCCTCAGGTTCCTGCCCTAGTCACATGCCTTGTGGGCATGTCCTCATGTCATCACACCTTCCTACTGGCCATTACTCAGTCCTCCACAACCCCCAGGCCCACCCCATTTCCGCCTGAGGAGCATGGGTTTTAATTTCCTGCCATGTGCTTGAAACATGCAGTCTTGGTTCCACAGCAAAAAATGTCTCCCAAAGTCTCCTGTGCAATGCCGGTGAGTCCCACCGCTCCAAATGCCATCCTCCTCAGAGATCCATCCATGCCTGCCTGCAAACCGGCAGGCAGACAGAAGCAGTGGGCTGGCCTGCACCCCAGGGGATGAAAACACCCCACAGTGGTGACAGCAGAAGTGGGGGTGGGGGAAGAGAAGGGAAAAGAGACATGACAAGGGAACCCTCTATTGTCAGTCTGGTAAAAAGGACAAACGTTTATGAATAAGGTTCTCCCCATAACAGGTGCATAGATGCTTGATTTTTCCCATTTTCACTGTGACTACACCAAAAGCCTATCGATATCCCTTTGGATCCCTGAAATACCCTTCCCTGAGGTGGACAATGACAAAGATACAAGGGGCCTCTGAGCCAGTCAAGATGGAGGCTTTTCCCATTGGTCCCCTGTTAAACTCATTTCAGCCTCTAATACAGACAGTTCCTGGCATCCTCTGTTGACCCAGAGATCCCAATGGGTTCCGCACTCACACAGAATCACAGAATCACAGAGTATTTCAAGTTGAAAGGGACCCACAAGGATCATCTAGTCCAACTCCCAAGTGAAGGCCACCCAGGGATCGAACTCACAATCCCATAGCCATGGGCACCACGTTCTGTCCATCTCAGCCTCCCATTTTCTAGACCATGTCATTGAGTTCCTCATCCAGTCTTTTCCATTCCAGTGTAGGATCACTNATCTATAGGCACTCGCTCCCCAGCCAATAGTGATGCATGAGATTGCTGTGTCCAAAGCGAAAAACCCGGTACTTAGACTTGTTAAATCTCGTAATATTAGAATCTGCCCATTTCTCTAGCCTGTCAAGGTGCCTCTGAAGGGCCCTTCTACCCTCTGGTACTTCTACATTTGCCCCCATCTTGGTATCATCTGCAAACTTGTTAATGGTGGACTCAATTTCCTCGTCCATATCATCAATAAAGATATTAAATGGTATTGGGCCTAACACTGATCCCTGAGGGTTCCACTGCCATCAGCTGGATGTAGCACCATTTACCAACACTATCTGAGCTCTTCCATCCAACCAATTCCAAACTCAACACGGAATGCTCCTATCCAATGCATGCTCTTAGAATTTCTTCTGAACCTTACTGTGGGAAACTGTGTCAAAGGCTNGGCGCAGGCCAGGCCCCAGTACAAGGCGAGAAGCTGCTGGTTTTCATTGGGGCAGGTAAAGCACCCTTCCATTAGGTGACGTGTCAGTTTCTTAGGATCAAACACCTGCTCAGATGTGAAATNTCAGGCAAGACCTACCTCTCCTAAACTCCTGTGTCTTGATGATAGTATCATACACTGCCAACAAGTATCTACCAAAGCTCTATACTTCTGCAGATCCGATGTGCCAGGGCATCTAATCTACACAGTCTGGTACACCTGGTTATCTCTTTCCTCCTCCTGGTTGAAGGCAGGGACCCTTTATTCCTGTTCCTGGTCAGAGTATTCACTATCTGACCTTTGTNTCGTTTACACAAAGGTCCACAAAGAGAGTCCTCATAAAGCCATCCATCCCAGTGTCAATTTCTGGCTGGGAGGAAGAGGTGTATTTCCCCATTGTTTCATTCCCAGCAGATAACTTCCCCTGAATAACGGGCCTATTAGCATGCAAGCACTAAAGCAAGCACTCATTGNAGATAGATTTCCTGGGTACCCCCTTCTTAACAGTTCTTTTCCCTCTCAATTCACGTACCCAATCTTCCAGCTTAAAGGTGGGTCTCCCATCCCACTTCCTCATGTCTTTTCCCTGGTCACACAGAAAGAACCAGTGTTCACCATGTGGCCCTCACCTGGGTCTTCCCTTCCCTTTGTGCTGGGCAGGAGAGGACTGATATCTTGAGCTGTCCCTGCGAGCTGNACTTCTGCGTTGAATGGCGCTCGCGCTGCTGCCGCCGCCCACTCCACCGCTGCTGCCACCTGCAACATTGCCACCGCCTGCGCTGCCGCTGCTGCCGCATGCACCACCACAGCCACTTGTTCCACTGTGGTGGCGGCAGGTCGCGCATGCGCAGNCTCAGGCGATATAGTGGCACCAAGCTATTGGAATATGATGCAGGGGCACTTTGAACTACCTTCCTCCACATGGCCATTGTGCAAGGGACATCTTCTGGGTCCATAAGTGAGTTGTTGTCACTATAAATGATTTGCAGTTCTGCCAGTTCTCTTGGATACTGGATACCTTCATCTGCTGTAGTNACACAGGCCAGTGTGCCATTTGCCTTAGCCACCTGGAATGAGCTGTCTCTAAAGGCTGCAAATTATTCTTTCTCTTCCAATACCTCTTTCAATTTGCCAGTCTCTAGCAAGGGTTCCTAGCTGCTGAGCTTCATGGCCTTCCAATTGCTGACTATCAGCCCCATTATCCCAGTATCGAAGCTTCCAGGTTGGAATCCGCTCACCAGGTTGACAATTGTAATATTTTCTCAGGTTTGGATTTCTGATGAGATCAAGGACCGAGTAACTTCAGTTTCCTCTTTGATACATCTAGTTTATTTCTCTTTCTTTGATGAAGGACTGGCTTTTCCATCTACTCCCTCTTCCTCTCCGCCCTCTCCTTCTCCTTCTCCTTCTCCTTCTCCTTCTCCTTCTCCTTCTCCTTCTCCTTCTCCTTCTCCTTCTTTCTCCTTCTCCTTCTCCTCCTCCTGCTCCTCCTTCCCCCCCTGACCCCTATGACTGATATGGACCTACAGATTCTCTTGTCCATCTCTTTTTTTCACAACTGGGTGTTCCTGGCCTCCACCACAGTCTTCTGAGAGTATTGAACTGTGGTTTGGTAGGCGCAGGCCAGGCCCCAGTACAAGGCGAGAAGCTGCTGGTTTTCATTGGGGCAGGTAAAGCACCCTTCCATTAGGTGACGTGTCAGTTTCTTAGGATCAAACACCTGCTCAGATGTGAAAT
>WEKX01005039.1:15234-27453 GCA_013390025.1 Pitta sordida
GGCCTATTAGCATGCAAGCACTAAAGCAAGCACTCATTGTTTGTATCAGTGTGTTCCCAAACAAACAATAAGCACTGCTGCCAAGCAAACTCCTTTTCCTTCACAGGAGCTTACTAATCAGAAAGTTATGATGCTATTTCTATAACATGCTCTATGTATATACAGTCGGATCTCCTATATCATGCACCCATGGTCTTAATCAGACTTCTGCGTTGAATGGCGCTCGCGCTGCTGCCGCCGCCCACTCCACCGCTGCTGCCACCTGCAACATTGCCACCGCCTGCGCTGCCGCTGCTGCCGCANACAATACATACATACATCCACCTTCAAAAAGAATGACCTTTTATTATTTAATAAAAACAGTCATAATGTTAACAATAGTAAAATAATAGCTTTTTTATTTCAAAGTCTACTGTTTGCATCTACATGACCTTTAAAAGTTATGGTCAATCATTTACACTGCTATTGACATGAGCTTGGAATTTGGAGGATGGACGTTAATGTCTAAGCTATGAAAACTTCTTGCCTTCCATTAAATGGAGCTACTCTTCCAAGATAGGCAGGTGGAGCCTTTGGGGAGAAATCTTACTTCCACATTTCACAGGAAAACATGAGAAGTTGTGCTGTCATGTTAAATAGTACATATTCTTAACAATAGAAGAGGCACGACAAAGATTAATGTGTGTTACTGAGATGTAACTTAATGGGACGCATGTAAAATGTTATTTTAAAACAAGATACATCACATTCCAAAATCTCTGAGTACACAGGTTTACCACTTCATATACCAGTATGATATTCTTGAGAACCAACGTATCTTTTTTTTTCCTCCAAGAAGATTTCGTATATTTTTCTGTGCTATACATATATTCCTGTGCATCTAGGTCTTTTCTACTGGGACAAATATCATACTGCCAAAAACAGTCAGTAAGAAAAAAAATGGAAAAAAGGAATAGGATTCTTCTTGCCATGAGACTAACTGCAAATGTGAAAAAGAAGAGTAATAGTAATTAGAGAAGCAACCATTCTTCTGTGTGGCTAAGGGGATGAGGTGCCTGCAATCAGAAAACAAATATTTTTGGGGACCAGTTGGTTTTTCATAAGCAGAGGGAGTAATCTGCAATTGTTCTGCAGCAATGACAGTCGGTGGGGCCATAGGATCCTACAAAGCACTGCCAGGCAGGAAGGCAAAGCCTGCTGTCACATCTCTGATGTTTCAGAGTAGTACAGGACACAATAACAAACTGGGGACTTCAGGATTTTTTTATTCACCCTCTCTTGTTGCCATCCCTCTATCTGGTCATATTTTTGTTCATACAGACATAACTCCACAAACAAGGGAAAAGAAAAGCAAAAATTCCCCAAACCACACCTGGCCAATCTAGGTTTGCATTCAACCTTTTATGAAAATCTGCTATCCACATCGTTCAGGATCTGATTGAGCTTGTGCTTCAGATGGTGCCATCTATTGTTGCAGATATCTTACTCCAAAAAGGACTTAATTGCTTCTTCTGTTTATTTGAACAAAAAGTAGCATCCCATCTGCATACCAGATGCAACAGGACTGAACCAAACTTTTCAACTGTATTTTAAATTAAATGCTTGTTTCCTGGTAGCTGACAGCCTGTAGCAGCAGACTCCAATTCTGGGAAGATAAATGAAATAACTCAGTTGCCCCCTGCCAATTACGCTCTGCAAAAGTGCACACGAAAGGGAGAAAAATTAGCCCAATCCATCCCTAAACTAAGTGCAAGTTCAAGTGCATTAGTTTCCTGGGGTGGGTGTTTCCTTCATGTTCTTAGCTTGACTCTAAGCTAAACAGCATTTCCAAATAGTCATTACAACTCCAGAGATTTGCTTTCCCAGTAAATCATTTCAGAATAACTATTCTTATGAAAGTTGTCTGTCTTTCCTGCTATATGTGTGTGCATTGATTGCATCATTACACAGACTGGCCAGTAAATATTGGGGTTTGGGAGCAAATCTGAGAAGAAAGTATCTCCTTCCGGCAACTTGATCATAAATAAGTATGCATTTTCTGTGTCAATCTATAATAAAAACATTTCAATGTTTTTATCAGGTACATTAGAGAAATATACCTGATAAATAAGTCTTTTTACCTGTGAAAAATTCAACACAACCTAGGAAGACTATTTAGTCTTATCTGCCCAAGCCAAAGCTACCATAGAGTTCTAATGGAGAATCTGACTCTAATCTAGCAGTCAGAATTCAGAAATTTCAAAATAAAAATTATAATAAACCCCAGCATGTTATGGTGCCACTTTCAGTTTTGGTGGATAGGCATTTTCTAAGGAAAATGTCACCTTAACCCTTTCTGTTCGGGGTTTAATGGCTCTTACATCTCATACACAGTATCACAGTGTTGATAAGGTTGGATAAGACCTTGAGGATCATCAAGTCCAACTTATAATCCAACTAAAACCTAACAGCTATAACATTTATATCATGGCCTTCAACACCGCATCCAGTCTACCCTTAAACACCTCCATGGACGGCAATTCAACCGTCTCTGTGGGCAATGCATTCCAATACTGGATCACTCTTTCAGTGAAGAACTTTTTCCTAATGTCAAGTCTAAACCTCCCTTGCTGGAGCTTAAGACCATGACCTCTCATTCCATCTCCAATGGCCAGAGAGAAAAGGCTGACCCCTGCCTGTCNTTCCACTCTGTCCAAATCCCTCTGCAGGGCCCTCCTACCCTCTAAGAGATGAACACATGCTCCAAGCTTGGTGTCATCTGCAAATTCAGTCATGATGGACTCAATCCCATCATCAATATCATCAATAGAGATATTAAACAGGACTCAAACTACAACAAGGTTAGTCGTCATGAAGCTGAATTTACTCAGGAATGTATGGGGGTTTTCTTCCATGAAAGTAGACACACTGATGGCTATAAATAAATAGGAGTAGTAGGAGCTGACCTGTTCTTCCCGAAGAAGAAAAAAATCCCCACTCCAACTGTCCCAGTAGATAGATTTGAGTCTCATTTAGAAACCTATTTCAGGACTTAATTGCAACAAATTACATTAGTAAATGCTTTGTTAAGCAATTTCTGCTTTAGTAAGCTAACCAGACCAGTGTCTTAAGTGGCATGAAAATCAAGGGGTTTGTGTGGCTCAGACTACTAAATGGAAACACACTTTGAAATATTTTATGCTTTGTCAACAGGAAAGAATTCAAAGGAAAAGGAAATGTAAATAAAACCTCTCAAACACTCATGACAACTACAGGAAGCCAAAATCTTACCTTAGTCCACCACATGGATAAAATTTCCCTTAGTCTTATATTTGTGCTACTAGGTAGGCATTTCAGGATTTGTACATACCTCCAAAACACGAGTCCTGCTACTCAGCTGACAGGAAATTGTGTCAATCAAATTTAAGTATCTAATTAGAAAGCGGAGAGGAGACCTGCCCCAGTCGGGAACAGTTTACAGACACTTCTACTTTCCATTAAATGCCATCTTATTTATATTTCTAACATTTCTGATTTTAATTGCTTTGCCAATATGAATTCCTCAAACCAAGAAAGTCTGTAGTGCTTTAGACAGAAGCTATAAAGACAACGGAGTCTATTTTAATCCATGACTGTTGATTTAAATTGACGTCCTAAAAATGGTATTTAACACCTGTAGCGCTGGATCAATTAGCCTTAAGGATTGAGAAGTTTCCTCTGTTTAGCAAGAAATTCTGCTGCTGGAGAGGCCCATACTTTCTGACAGAACTGCTTCATCAGAAAATTTCAGATTACTAAAAGTGGAACTTTGATTGTGGTGGGGGGAAAAAAAAGAGGGTGCTATTAACAATAAACTTTTCTTACAGAAAGTGCAGGAGAGAAAAGGGAGTCAGATGAAAATGCACACAACTCAGTTTGGGGGCAAAGGATGCTCACAAGTTCCAACCTGCCAACTCTCTCACAATTACAAAGAAGAGATGTATGTATTCTTAAATTGGTTGCATCAGAATTCACAGCCTCACAAAAGGCACAGTTGCTTTAACTCATATTATATGCTGCCATTCAAGGCAGCAAATATCAATAGGTCTGTCCCTGGAGTCTCTGCCCAGAATTACACCCTGCTTTTCCAAACACTGTACATCATAACCATTGTGGTACATATTTGCTACTCTAATAGTACTAAAGAAAAAAAAGTATATAAAAATTTCTCATCCTTGTGAAAAGTCATCTTCCTGCCTACGTTTCACTTACTTTCCAGCTTCTGGGTAGATGTTTCTAAGTAATAGAGACCACAGAATATTTATCTTGCCTGAAATACTAAGAACTCTCTGAAAGCTGGGGGGTTTTGCCAGTATCTTTATAATCTCTGCAAAATATTATATGAAATCACAAGAATATGGATTTGCTTATTGTCACAGTATGTGTCAGAGTTTTGGTTTCAATTTTATTGAAAAAATTCCCTCCACTCCTATCCCAAAGGACACTAAAAACAGCAGAAGGAAGGATACTCAGGTTAGCACTGGCTTTTCTTCGTTGAAGTCAGACACATACCCTTTAAGAAGTGCTAAATGATGGAAAAAGGCTATGTGAGAAGGAATTAATCACTGTCTCTGGACACAATGTTCTACCTTCTCTTCCCACTCCAATTAAGACTTCTTTCCCAACAGCAGGGGTCAAAGCTCCTTCCTGGTTTTAAAATCTGAATTTTTCTAAGTCCACAAAGGTGCAAAATATTTTGAAAAGGAGACGAATAGAGATCAGATTTTCACTTGCATGTGAATTAAGGAACAGCCTTGCAACATGAAACAACATCTGTTGGGTGAACTATTTATTTTTGCCGTCTAACAACATTAGATCCGTCTGTACAGGCGCAGAACTTCTCTCGTCACTGTGATCAGATTGCACTGTGGTTGGATCTGAAGTAGAAAAAAAATTGTTAATTAAATTAAAGAGAACACATGGAGTCAGAGTATGTGGTGCACTCATTCATCACTTGGACTCCTGGAAAAAGGTGCTCCAAGCTGTTATAAAACATGTTGCAAACTGGTGATTAACTCCCATGTCAGAACCTTGACAGATGTTTTCTGAGCACCTGATCCTGGGACAGCAGCAATCATGTGTTGGAGCTTCAAATCTTGTCCTGGCCCTTCCTTGGAAGGCTTATTAAAAAAATAATTTCTAAAATACAAGTTAACTCATTATTATTTCATTACAAACAACAAACAAACAAACCAATAAACAAACAAATCCCACCATAAACCTACATACAGCAGTACAGGTTACTGCTTTGTTTGCCTGGAGTGTTCAGCAAGGCTCTACAAGGTTCATTAGCTGTTTTGAATAGTTATATTTTGCTATCTGATTGCATGTTCTGAATACCTAATGGCTGCAAAGTAATTTCTCACTGCAATGGTAAACTCATCAAGAACTCAACCACCAGCTACAAGGGATGTCTTATGCACACAGTGAAGACAATGCAGGTTTGCAATTTTAGTTAAGAAGCATTAACACAGAAACTAAAAAAAAAAAAAATAAAATAAAATAGTGACCCCTATGCTAACAGTAATTAGTCAGTGAACAAATACCAGGGACATTGAAGACACTGCATTTCCATATGATTTTATCACCTTGTAAATCTCATTTTGCAGTGCCAGAACAGAGGAAGCTTGTGGCTTGCTTTTATACAACAGCTCAAATACTTCCTTGTTAAGGTTTTGAATACAATTACAGAAGAAGAGAAACAGACCTAGCAGCTCCACTAACTTCACCCCGATCTGGATGCTCATAAATAATTTGCCTTTTATTTGCCTTTTCCCCCTTCATGTTGACCTCAATGATGACCCCCTCAAAACTTCATTCAAAAAAAGAATTATTTTTTTTTTTAATTTCTTTAACTGTTTCTGATACAAGTTTCCCAGTTATGGCATCTTAATTGGAATAAAGTTATACTATGGTAAATGACAGATAGGTGTGTCCTATTATTATTAATAATAAAAATTACGAATCTTTTCTGAAGACATAAGGCAAATGGATATGGAATCAGGAAAGGTAAAGACTTCACTTGGCAGCTTGAACATTTTTTAAAAATCTAATGAGATTTATCTAAATAATCCCAGAATATATTGTGCTTACACAATCACAATAAAAAGGCAACATCCAGATATGAAAATACAAAATGTTACACAGTAATAAAATATCAGTATTTTAATTCTGAGTCTCTGAGGGACACAATAAAACTAAAAATAAAAATAAAGGCTCATTTCTTAACCATCAAGTAAATTCTGAGGCTAGCTGCAATTCAGCCCCACAGTCTCTTATTTCATTTACTAACAGGACCTTCTGTGTATAATGTATGTAGGTGCCAATGATTAAATTAACTTCTCTGTGTGTATATATTTCAAAATTTCATCTTATGTTATTATAGGGGGATTTTGCAGCCCAGAATAATTATACTAATCTACAGAAGTTTTAAATCCAAATGAATAAACATATGTGCAATGCACCATTAAAGTACACTCCATCACATAATACCATAATGCAGTTTTTGAAATGGATCTGTAGAAAGGATTCATTAAGACAAAGTCCCAACATTCCACCTGAGGCCAATAAAAATTCTGTGCAAACCTCTTCAAATTAAATTTTCTTCTTGAACATATCCTGTGTAATTATGTTTAGTATTATCCTCCTTTAGGAATTCTGATTCATCAGTGCTATTAAGGGAGGGAAAAAGAAAACCAGATGCTGTGGACCAGATACCCAGCTGGTAAGAAATCACTATAACTTCACAGAAGCGAAATCCACTTTAGTACAGTGGTGAGTGTCCCCACCTGTCTTGTGGGAGACCTGGGTTTGATTCCCGCCAGGGAGACAGTGTTAAGAGTTGGACTCGATGATCCTTGTGTGTCCCTTCCAACTCAGAATATTCTGTGATTCTGTGGAAAGAGCTACAGTGGTTTATATCAGCTATGGGGTTTTTATATACATAGGAACACACATGTGGACAGATGTACAGAGAATTATATTTATATCTGAAGTTACACCAGCAGAAATGTATATCTGTGGAGTTGCACCACCAGAGAATTTGACCCAAAATCTCTAATAAGCTGAAGTTTATAAAAGAGCCACAGCTGTGTTGAGATTTCTTGTCTTTCACTCTCTAGAATTGAAAATAAATGTAAGAAACAGAAGTGCTCTAATTAGACATTTGGCTTTAAAAATCAAGAAGACAGCTAATGTCTGAGCACTTTTCTGTTCTGGGGAGTTAGACTAAGAAAGATATCATAATTACAATCACACTACATACAGATGAAGTGCACAACATATACTGGTAAACTAAGTTGAGGGATTGAATTAGATTCCAGCTAAATTGTTTCAATTTTTGTCCTTAGTGAATATAATTTCTTGTTGTAGTGGTCCGTACAGTGAGCACAAATTTAGAGTGAGATTTCCAAATGTATCTAACCAAGCTTCAACCTGAAAACAAAATTTCTGGGCAGCTCCCATGTTCCTCTATTCCATTGAAATGTATGTTATCACCCATCCACGAGCACAGAACTGCCTGCATCAGAGACCAAAAAGGTACTGGTCAGGACCCTTAGTACGTACCTCAGTTTCCATGAGCCACGCCAGTCATCCTGCAACCTCTTGATAAGCCTTTGTCTTTCTTTGTCCCGTAATCTGCATCCCAAACCTCTCTGGACCCCAGCTCATACCCCTATTTGTGAGACCTTTCTGGCTTAAAGGCTGGAAGAGAAGAAGGAATGGAATGTGTGGCTATAGAGTGCCCACTCTTGCCTTTACCAAATGACACTACAGTAATCCCTTGAATATAGCATGGGGCTGGTTCCAGAAAGGTACCGCAATAATTGAAATCTGCAAAGTAGCGGTAAATATAGTAAATACAATTAATACAGCAGAACTAGTAAATAGAGGAAAGCTGGTAAAACCATGTCCTGGATTAGAACAATACCTTCCAGGGAAGATGGGAACCCTCCTGGAGTGGAAAGGAAAAAAACCAACTTTTACTACCAACTTTTACTATACCTTTCAAATCAAAGGGGATTTTGGTCAAAAACTGTAGAAAAAGGAGGCAACAATTATGTATTTGCACAGATGGGCACAAGTGAGGACTGGTGCAAGGGCAGCTCTCTCCCTCTCTCTTCAGGGTTGGTGTCAGGACCCCAATACATGGGACTGGACTGGGACAGCTAGTAACTGCAGCAGAGGTGATTTTAGTCACAGGAAAACAGTCAGGACTTCTTCACTGTTGAGCAGGGAGCAAAACCACAGCAGCCAGGTAGACCAGGTTCTTCTTCTCTGATCACAGCAGAAAATCACCAGTGAACCCTCTGGTCCCCAGAAGTGTCCTTCTATTGTCCCTAGAGAGGTAGGGGCGCTGAAGACTGAACACTCCACCCCTGCCTCCGCACGGCCACCAGAATTGCCCATCAAGAGCTATTACCTCTCCAGCCAAAAGACAAGAGTTCTCCACCCACGTCTTTTTTTAGGAATTCTGCTCCTTTTTGCTTTGTTAGATTAACTTCTCCCTTCCTTAGAGTTTGATAACAACATGGTGGTTAAGGAAAAATTAAATCTTACCCATGACAAGCCAATAAATATGCAGAAAAAAGCCCTGCAATGTATTGAATGGTGAAGCACAAAGTAGCGAGGGATTACAGTATATATGAAGGGGTAGCATAAGATCTCTACACTACCTCTCCGTTTGCAGCACATATTCTGTGTTTAAAGGGGGTTTCATCCATCCCCAGATGCCCCTGGGACTGCAATCAGCCTTCTGAAAGCTGAACAGATAATCTTCAAGGAATTTTGCTTGAGTATCATAGCCTGAGCCCTACTCTGTTAGATGGAGGGCATCTTAAAAGAAAATTAAATTGAAACAAGTTTGTTTCTTGTTTCAGATTACAAATATTTTATCCAGTGGCCCACAGCACACTCATGGGAGGCAGCAAACCCTGGTTGCATTTCCATTATACAGAGGGAAAGCATTTGCCTGTTCCACTGCTGGCAACTGTATGCTGTCTTTGTGCTGCTGACTGTACCCTCCACTGCACAGACACTTCAAGGCTTGCTAGTGAGGAGACAGCCCTAAGCCAACACCATCACTTTGCCTGGAGGCACATGCCTGCTCTTCAGTTCCTCTGTCAGGGACCGGTTTTCTCACATTAATCAATCCTTGAGTGAAAGATCTAATTAAGCCTGAGGACAAGGATCCTGGGCTGCTCAAATCTTTCACTGGTAGCAGCACATAACATCAGGAATAGAGAATCCTTCTATTTCATTGAACATTTTATCCTAGTAATTAGGCCATTTATTACAAGATATACCGATTTGATCCCCTGCTGCATCACTGACAAATCTCCAGTTCCCATGTTCCAGATATGTGCTTTTAACACTGATTTTTCAGATGGGCAGAGAAGTCAGCAGTATCAACTCCTCCACATCAGGATTCGAAAATGAGACAGATACAGCCTTAGTATTTGACTGAGAGCTTGCTCCAGCAGAAGCATCCAGAAAACATTCATTATACTGATCTGCTCTCCATAAAGCAGCCCATTTTGTGGATTCCTGCAGTGTGCAACACTAAATGACATTTATGCCTACAAAAGCAGGCAACTTCTGTGGTTGCCCAAAACCAGAATGTTCACAGGTTCACATGTTATTCCAACTTGGAAGGGACCCACAAGGATCATCTAGTCCAAGTTCCAAGAGACTCCCACACAGGGATTGCACCCCCAACCTCAGAGCCATGGGCATCATGTTCTGTCCATCCAAACCTTCCATTATCAAGATCATGTCACTGAGTTCCTCATCCAGTCTTCTCTTAAACACCTCCAGGGATGGTGGCTCCACCACCTCCCTGGGCAGACCATTCCACTGAGGGATCATTCTCTCTGTGAAAAAGCTTTTCCTAACATCCAGTCTAAACCTCTCCTGGTGTAGCTTAAGGCCATGTTCTCTTGTTCTGGTGCTGGCAGCCTGAGAGGAGAGACATCCACGTGACTGCAACCTCCTTTCAGGTAGTTGTAAACAGCAATGATGTCACCTCTGAGCTCCCTCTTCCCCAGGCTGAACAATCCCAACTCCCACACCTGCTCCTCATAGGGCTTGTTCTCCAGTCCTTTCACCATCCTTGTCGCCCTTTCTGGACCCTCTCAAGCAGTTCAACATCTTTCTTAAACTGAGGAACTCAAAACTGGACACAATACCCAAGATGCGATCTGACCAGTGCTGAGTATAAGGGAAGAATAACTGATGTACTTCAAATTTTTGTTTACACAATCTGCCTCCTGATCTAGGTCATTCTAGAGTTAACTAGCAGCTGAGAATGTTTTGAGGCTTCAGATTCAGATGCCTAAACCTTACCTCACTCCAGCTGTTTTCGCATCTTACCCTTTCACATGTAGTATTATTTTGTAGATGTATCTCATATGTGCAACAGAAATTTTGGCCTATAAATGACCTCACTTTCAGATCCAAATTCTCCTCAAGAGCTTCTAATTGCTCTGCAGATAACTTTTAACCTCCAGTGTATGTACAATTATTATTACAAAAGTAAAACTAATTGAGAAAACTGGTCTAGAGCAAGTAGTGCTGGTTTTCAAAAAAGTATAATTTTATTTGGTGGTAGGAATTTGAGTTACAGTTGACCCTCTTCATCACGGTACTCTTGGTCTGGTCCCCCTCCCATGAAGCCCTCTGTCCATGTTGATAGGCAGCTCATTAATTTGCAAATTTTCTTCACCCCTTTTCACCAACTCCTGCAGCCCTAGAGTGCTCTGTCACTGTTTTGGCACCGTTCAGCTGTGTGTTGGTGTGCATATGGGCTCTTCCTGAAGCCCGCAGCCACCCTGCAGGGGAAAAACCCCTTTTCTGCTCAGCTGGTGAAACTGATGCTGTCCCAGCATCTCTCTGGGTGAGTAGACCTGGTCTCACCATATTCAGGGTAGACGTGGTCCCTGATATCGGACAGCATGTCTACCCTGAGAGAGTCTTAGACACCATGTCTAACCTGAGAGTGTGTATATCTTTAATAACTGGGATGAATTCATAACAAGATGATTTCATCATCAGCTTCCCTGGTGCAGAGCAGTGCGCCCATGGTCTGTGCAGCACGGTGTGGGGATTGATTTGAATATTCATGACAGCCTAATTTGAATATTCATGTCTGTCATGTTGCACAGGCGCAGTCGCGAGTGCCCCGCGAAATGAACCTCCACAGTTGTAGGAAAATCATGCCTTGAAGAGGTCAAAACGCAGTTGGGAAACCACGAAGTAGAAAGGGTTGACTGTATTTGATACATGCATTAAAATACAGTGATTCTCTGCATAGTCGCCATCCATAATTTGCAGGATCCGAATATTCACTGTTGATTTTCCAGCGAGCTGTGGGACCTGGCACATGTGTAGAATGTGCAGAACATACCACAAACCCAGTCTGCTCATGAATATGTAAATTGGTCCCACCTGGGAGCCACCGCGACGTGGCCGGGATGTGTTTACTATAAATGTGCGGTTTTGCACGGCTGGAATTGTCCTCCTCCAGGTTACGAGACGGGGTGATGGGGCTGCCGTTGTGTGTGTATGTACGTGAGATCCAGGAGGCACCTTCTCCCATCCTGCGGGGGCGGGTGGGCTGGTGCCCGGCTGTGCCACGTCAAGCCAGGGTGAGCAGGCACCTGTGCCATACTGGGACAGGTGGGAAGGAGCTGGAGCGGTTACAGGTGCAGACAACGAGGGCCCTTGGGGTGTCTTCATGGTTTGCATAGTTCTCTGCCAGTCTGTAGGAGGCTGCCGTCATTGTGTGTGTCAGTGCGGGAGCAGGAGGCACCTTCCCCCNCTATTCATGTCTGTCATGTCGCACAGGCGCAGTCGCGAGTGCCCCGCGAAATGAACCTCCACAGTTGTAGGAAAATCATGCCTTGAAGAGGTCAAAACGCAGTTGGGAAACCACGAAGTAGAAAGGGTTGACTGTATTTGATACATGCATTAAAATACAGTGATTCTCTGCATAGTCGCCATCCATAATTTGCAGGATCCGAATATTCACTGTTGATTTTCCAGCGAGCTGTGGGACCTGGCACATGCGTAGAATGTGCAGAACATACCACAAACCCAGTCTGCTCATGAATATGTAAATTGGTCCCACCTGGGAGCCACCGCGACGTGGCCGGGATGTGTTTACTATAAATGTGCGGTTTTGCACGGCTGGAATTGTCCTCC
>WEKX01005041.1:18640-38484 GCA_013390025.1 Pitta sordida
CATGGGACTGAGGTCAGGCTGACTGGTCTGTAGTTGTTTGGATCATCTTTCCTACCCTTCTTGTGGATGGGTGTCACATTGGCCAATTTCCAGTCTTGTGGCACAACACCAGTAAGCCAGGACTGTTGGTAAATTATGGAGAGTGGCTTGGCGAGTTCATCTGCTAGTTCTTTCATGACCCTCGGGTGGATTCCATCCGGTCCCATAGACTTATGAGGGTCCAAGCCACTCAGCAAGTCTCTGACTACCTCCTCTTGGATTACAAGGGGGTTATACTGCACCCCAGCTCCTTCCATGCCACTGCGGATCCAGTTGTGCTGCGGGCAGTTTGTTTTGCTATTAAAAACAGAGGTAAAGTATGCATTGAGTATTTCTGCTTTCTCCTCGTCTTTGGTTACTATATTACCCTCTGCATCCAGTAGGGCTTTATTTCATGGTCTAAGAATGGTACTCCCATGTGGATCCAGGGCCCACCCTCTCACAACTACTGTAAAAACTTAACTCTGTTCAGAATAAAACTAGACACTTTATTATCACATATCCTATTTAAACTGCCTTATCTCTCTTGTCGAGCAATGTACTTAAACATGCATAACTTTAGGACCAGGATTAATCAGGTTCCCTAAATAAGTCTATTCATATTTTAAAATATACACATGTGCTTGAATCAGAGTCCAAATGCTTCAGCTATTCCTGTTTAGATTGTTCTCATGAACCTCATGAGTAATCATATAATCATGAATCATGCATTCAACAAAACAGGACAAATCATCAGTTTTATTTGTATGCAGATGCATCATCTGACTAGCTCTAGAGGTTTCTGAATGAATAATTGATTCTTGCCCATTAGCCAGTGCTTTTTCCTACTCTGTGTTTCTTTTATTGCCTCTTTTAACTGGACTTTAAAGGCCATTCTACCTGATCAGGTCCCATGGATGAAACTATGTATCTTCTCAAATAATAAAAGATTTGAAGATCCTTTCATTTAATAGGTGGAAAAAAGTATGGAAAACAACAATGATACATGAGGTTTGGCAGATGGGAACATTTTAGAAAGATGCCTCTTTTTTTGAGACTTCGCAGAATTTCTCTTTCACTTTTTACAGTGAATAAAGCTCTGCTTGTGGGAGGAAGTGTTGCACACAGTATTCTGACTTAAAAATGACACGAATGTCAGCAAAGAAATCAATATTGCGTTTTGCAGATTTTTCTCTAGCTCTACATGTGCATCAACCCTCTGTCTACTCCTGAAAGAGCTCTTAACTTCAAGACTCAGTTTGACTTATGATTATCTGAGTTCAGAAATAATACATTTTACTTCTATAAATATTTTTTCCTGTAATCTGTCCTTGGGTTTTCTTGTCAGATTTTTCATGTCACTGCTTTATGTTTTGAGCTTGATGGGTATCCTTTTGCCCAGTTTCTTTACATCCTCAGACATACCATTCTCAGTGGATCAGTTTTTGTTTGTAAACTGAATTATTTTGCCCAAAAATTTTAAAGCTTGTTTAACTTTATCTATTATTTATAGATGTATCTTTATGCTAGCCTTTACCTGTCTTCAAAAGCTGTGGCAACCATTTCACAAAAAAAGAGTAACTAAAAGAGGTCATGCTGTATACATGAGTGGATACACTCTTCAGTGGTATTGAACAACTAAACTAGTATGGAACACTGACTACTGTGAGCACACTGAAAAAAAGGTCAGTGCTTCTTTTTTTCCACTTCATGTTTCTTTTTTTTTCTCTTGATGTCCCATTTACCTTTGACAAGCAGCATCTGAGAATTTGTATTTATCAGAGGCTCCTAGAGTAGAGCAGCTCTGTGTCACTGTGTCTTCCTCTTATCAAAGGAACAAGAAAATACAAGAAAATACAGTTTCCAGGGCATTGTGACCATATTCGAGGCTGGCAGAGAGCCAGCAGTGAGCAAAACTAACAGGCCTTTTATAAAAATGCTGTGTAACTGTGAAGAGCTAACCTTCTATATGAAACAATAACTCTGCTGTTGTACTGTGACACTGATGCATAAATAAATTTACAGAAAGTGAATATGAAATAATTCTGACAAATCCCTTCTTTTTATGTGTCTGTGTTAGCTAATTATTGTTGGTTGTCCTCATTTATTAATGTAATATATCATTTGACTCACTTGCAGTCTGTTCACCTTCAGCCTCAGTAAAAACTGTTCATTTCTCTTCAATAATACGTGGGCTGTCAGCTTCTCCTACCCCCTCCATAACAGAGATTGCTCTTGGGGTAAATGTCTCTTCAGTGTGACTAGCTGCACTTTGCTAATTTACAGTGAATCAGTTTGTTACAATTTCAATTGTGTAAGTTCTGAGGCACTGCAGGCTGCAGCAGGCAGTGGGCTGTGCAGAAAGCTAGTTCAGAGGATGCAGGGGAAGCACTTAGGCTTAAGATGCTAATTTCTGCGAAATGTGAGCTGCTGACTCAGAGGATAAGTGCATCTGCACAGTTTCATCTTTCACAGCTTTACAATTCCCTCTTTGGCACACATGTATTTTTCTAAAGAGCAAAATTATTTTTTTCTCCAATTGTATTGCTCACGAAAATGTGCTTATGCTTCCCTGCTATTTCTTAAAAGAGTAATTTTTTTATTATACTGTTAATCAAAATATTAATACATGGAAAAATTATGTGATTCAGTGGCTCAGAAGGGTCCTGTGATGGATTGCAAAATACTAAATGTGTCGGTTAAAATAGCAATGAATTACAAATACTGTATTTAACTTGGATGTATCAGCTATATTGAAGATTGCAAATAACTCATAGCAATAACCTATACCTGAAGTATCATTTTTTGTGCATGATGCATTTAAGTTCAAACTGCACTGTGACAGATTAATGCAAATATAGCAAGGGGGAGATCACCACTGAGATGAGAGTCTCTGCCTGTTTTGCCACTGCAGGGGAGGGAGCAGGGTCTGGGCACACTATGATCAGTGCCTACCAGGCAGAGGAGTACCATGTCAACTAGAGAACTGTGGAACTCGGTTGACACAAACTACCCGAACTTATCTGGTTCAAACTGAACCTCAAGACCAGGACCAGCACAGAACAAATTACATAGGAACTTGCCCAGATTAGTATTAAGCCTCTCTGATGACAGAGATTTAGAGATTTCACAACCTTTCCTGTTTGACTGCCCTCATAGGAAAACCTTTTGCTTCTAATATCTAATGGGATTTCCCTATGTTACAAGTCTCGGCTCTTCAGTTTCATCCTAACACTGTGCACTATCTTCTTTTTAGCCTCTCAATGGATTAGATCATCTTAAACTTTATTTCTTAAGATACCCTTAGCCTCCTTCTTTAAGGAAAAATCCAGTTTTCTCAACCTTTCCCTTATATACTATATGGTCCAGTCCCTGACTGTCTTGGTGGTCTTGCATTAGAATCACTCCCATTTGCCCATGTCTTTCTTTTATTGAGGATCCCAAAATGGACACAGTGCTCCTGGATTCCAGGGCTGAATAAAAATATTGAAGTTTGAAAATATTATTGATTTTAGCTCAGCTTATGCAATCAGAGAAAATGATCCAGATTGTCAAGCCTGAAAAAAGTAAAAATGGTAGACAGTAATATTCACCATACTTTGTTATTTTTCATACCGTTATTTTCATACTTTCGTATTTTTCATACAATATACTAAAACCAGTTGTCTGACTGTGCTAATAATTCTGTAGGCAAAGAAGACCACCACTGGATATTTTTCTCACCTATGATATCTCAAATCGTCCTAAGGAATCTTAAGGATCCGGACAGTGTGTATTGACACTTACAGTATCTTCCTCTAGCTCTTCAAATCTCAAGTCTATCCATATTTACATGAGTGGACACTCTATGTATAATAACACTATTTGTGAAAATGATTTGTTCAACACAAGCAAGTTCAGCTGGAAAAGGGCCAATAGTAGAAACTGCATTTCTACTGAATCAAGCACAAGTGATTTGGAGATTGCTGGAAAGTATTTCTGTATGCAGTTAGTTGTTTCCATTGGAAGATGTCCAAATATTGCATTGTGGGACATTATCTCAACAGGAAGGAAGGAAGGGAGGGAGGAAGGGAGGGNTAGTACCATTCAAAAAGGACTAAGGCCTGGGAAACTATGGTTAGTGACCATTAGCAGCATAAAGTTTGTTTATTGGAAAATATCTTTTGTGGTCATTTACTAAAAAAGGGATTTTCTAGTAGCCTTCCTCATCTCTTCATAACAAAACCATAGCAACCCCACCACAAAGTATGTGAATGAACATGCTGCTGAATGCTTGCTATGTGGGGAATGACTGGCGGTTTTGGAGCTGTGGCCCTGGCAACAATAATGTCTGATTGTTTTTTCTGTAAGTACTGTAATACTGTCATAGACTTTCGCAGTGAAGGAGTAGAAAGGACCATTCTAATAATTTACCCTGACTTCCAGCATATTCCAGACCTTAGAACCTCCTTCAAGCCTTGCCTGGTTTAGAACTTCAAGTTGTGCTTGAGCTACAAAGCTGCTGGTTTTTCGTTATGGTGCTGTTGTGAAAATGTGTTTGTGAGAAATAGTCATCTTGACAATTCCATGTCAGTTAGAAAAATCTGTGAAAAAGCTGTTAAGACATTTCACTGCCTTTTGCTGAAGAAAATCAAACAACAAATAAACAAAACTAAAATAAAGCTAGGCAAAGTTTATAGGAAATAGTAATGAGACACAAAAATGTACCACCTATTAGAAATACAGTTATACCTCCTCCATCACGTGGAAAGGGACAGGCGACAGCCTTTGCAAAACCCTAACCTCGCAAAGAACTGCAGGTCGTTAATATGCATGCAGGCCATGCCCATTGCCCCACTCCCCGGAACTCCAGAGGGCTCCGGGCACTTTTTTGCTTCTCCCCTCAGACTCTCTGAGCACAGGGAAGAAAAGGGAACCATTTCTGAGCCCACTCTGACTTGGGAGACCCCTGCCACCCCAAGAATCTGTCAGCCTCTCCAGGCTGCCGCGATTGTGTGCTCACATGCAAAACCTGGTGCCGCTTCCCCCTCCCCCAGCCCCGGCCATCCCGGCGCAAGCTGCCAGTGCAGGACTGCACCAGACGGTTCAGCTGCAGCTGCCGGCCCTTGCTGCCACGCTCCGCTGGCAGCGCGAGGTTCAGCTGTGGTCCCGCTGGTCCTGTGCCCTGCTGGCAGTGCGGGGTTCAGCTGCGGCCCCACGCACGCCGGTAGGGCCACGCGGGGTGGGGCTGTTCAGCTGCAGCAGTGGAGTGAGCATGTCCCGCTGGCCGCTGCCCCCAGCCCAGCCCCACTTTCCTGTGGCACTGCCCTTCCTCGTCTGTAGCCATGGAAAAAGTAACACGCAGTTCCCCAGCTGCGCTTAGAGTAACAGGGGACAGGGTGACTCCCTCCTGGCCCTCCCTGTGGGGCCAGGCCACAGCCGCCTCACAGGAATCTCCAGCAGTGCCCCTTGGTGGAGCAGAGGCAGTACGCATCTGCGAGCCACAAAATTTCGCAAATGGTGGAATCAAAACTGCGATAAATTCACATTACAAATGCGCGAGGTCGTAATGGAGAGGTCGCGATACAGAGAGGATTCACTGTATATCTACATTTACAGAATACTAAGAGGTAGAGCTGTAAAATATATATTAATACTTGCCTTTGACATAGATCAAAGAACTGAACACAAAGCTGCGACCCAGAATCCTTAAACTACAAAAATACCCCTGAGCTGATAGTTCATTACGATCTAAAAACATTGAGAACTAAGATTCCTTTTTTGTTGGGGTTTTTTTTTTTTTTTTGGTTGGTTGATTAGTTGGTTTGGGGGTTTTTTTTGTTTGTTTGTTTTCCCATTTATCTGAAGCATTAATTAAATTGCTGAATTGAGTCAGCTGAAATAAGAGAAAAATCTTTTAACATTTGTAAAACAAACAGTAGTTTTTTTGCAAGACAGGCCTGTGTGACTGCACTTTCACCTGAAGGTAAGATAGAATGGGGAGTTCAGTTAAAAAAAAAAAAAGATGACCCTGAGGTTAGCTCAGATGGTTAAAGCATGGTGATCATAACACCAAGGTTATGGGTTTAATCCCTGTATGGGCATTCACTTAGGAGCTGGACCCACAAGATTCTTGTGCACCCCTTCCAACTCAGAATATTCTGTGATTCTGTGCAATTCTGTGATTATTATTAATGATTGACATGATAATTTCACACAGATTTTTTCTCACTCGCTGGACAGTTTGTTGAGTTTACAAGATATAAGGAACTGGTTTTGTACATAATGATACTTTCAATACAAAGGTACTATTTTTTAAACAAATAAGCAAGGACACAAACAGATAAATGCCTTGGGTGTCTCAAATCTTCATGCAGAAGATTTAGAAGGAAATTTTGCTGAATTCCAAAGGAGGAAGGAGAACAATGGAAGACTGAAAGAAGGGGTTAACTTTCAACCTCAGCTTCTAACGACTGAACTACAGAATGTTTTGAATTAGCATGATGTGACTTTCAGAGTGACCATCATTTTAGTTTATCTGTTCTGATTGGCCTTGAAATAACCTTTTACAAGGTTCAGATATCAAATTTTGAATTCTCCTTATGCCTGATCATTTAATCAAAGTCAACTTCCTTAGGGAATAGAGATTGTAACAAGGATTCTGTATAGCATTTGAGGATTTGTCTTTAAGGAAACGTGAAACAAGGTACTCTTTTCTACATCCTCTTTGCTTTTGGGGACACCAGTAGGCAATTCTCCCTTTTTTCACATGACTATGGTTATGATTTTCTTCTCACTTTTGACAATATAGGGATGTCTAGTTTCACTTGAATTAGGACAAGCAAAAGTGCTGTAAATCAGTTTCGTTTGTCCATCATCTTGGCCTTACTCCAGGGTCTCCTTTGGCTGTGTTTCATTTGCTGTTTTTCTTATGCTGCTCTTTATATGACTGGTTCCAGAGATATTAAAAAATTCAATAAAAAATAAAAAAAAGCTATCAAACTTAAATCAATATTGGTTTCTGTGAGATGCTACACATAAAATTCAAAGGTCTGCTAAATAGAGAGGGCTTTCCTCCCTTTAATGCCTATGGCTTTGATGTTCATCAGCCCCTGAGAAGCATTTATTGCCTTGTAAACTTGGAGGCAATTACCTTTCTGCTATTATATTGTCACATAAAAAGATTCTTCTCTATTCTTAATCTCTGGGTCTCTTCTCAGTGTTATTATCATTTGACAGTAATGTCTCTCATTCTTGGGATGCCTACATTTCTAGAATTTCTATACAGAATATTTTCTTTCAGAGAGAAATTAGAATTAGAAACAGAAAACAAAATCAGAATTACTGGCCAAAAAGAAGAATTATCTATTAAGATTTTTATTAGTGGGGCAATGGTAATAATGTTCACTTTAAAAGTAATTCAATTAATTTAATAAAATTAAACACAGTGACACATTCTCTGCAAATGTTTAGTCAAGCTCTCAAATAACAACATAGGTTATTTTGACTAAAACTAAAGAAGATCTAGAAGAGAAAGTAAAGTAAATATGCAGATTATGTGTTGAAATCATGTAAGACAAGTCCTGTGCTGGCATTTAGTGATGTGTCTTCTCAAAAAATTCTGGTATGGTTTACCCCTGCTGAAGATGAGTTGATGAATCTGTTTTGGTTACAAGTACATAAATTAAGGGACAATTCAGTCCACTAAAGAGAACTATCCTTCCCAAATATATAGTCAGTGAGCACTTCTTCAAATTTCTCCTTTGGAATACACTCAAGGGTTTGTGAAAGAACAAAGTAGTGACAAATGTGTTCTCTTGTCACTTGCTTGGAAAATTGAGTTCTGCTCAGTGTTGTGAAGAGAATAGAAAGAACACAGTGTGAACAAGAACATCAAGACCTGAAAATCTCACTTTGATCTCTTTCTTAAGAACTTACCAGGAGCACTCTGACATTCTGTAAGAGGCTAGATATTTCAAAAGCTCTCGTTGAGTATGATGGTGGCTGTTACAAACAATGGAAAAGTAATCTATTTGAAGTTCACAGCATTTTTTCCCCTCTGATACTATGCAGTACAAATCCATTTTTCTTTGCAAAAATGCTACAGATTCTCATAAATCAGGTCTACTGACAAGATCCTTTTATTTCCTTTTTTTCCAAACCACATAACTACATGAATTAAGCTCTGTATGTATTTTTAGTAACCTACAAGTTATGTGTCTAACCTTCTTCTAAACCCAAATTTTATTTTTTCTATCTAATCCCTTCATGCTGTCCTGTTCAACAGTGGGCATTCCCTTCAATCTTCAGAAAGGAGAATGATAAAGGTTAGAAAAACCCAGAAAATATTTTTAAGTGTTTTTTTTTCTTAAATTATTTTTCTCTGTATCTATTTTAAATGCCTTTTTGATCTCTGAATTGATGTTAATCTAAAATTTCTGTTGCAGATTATTTCCATACTCTGTTTCTGCATAAATGGCTTGTAACTTAAATTTTTAAGATTTGCACTTGAACCAAAGATAAAAGTGGGTTATACCAATGAAGAAATTACATGAAACAAAACAAGCTGGCCTTATCTTAGGAAACAGTCAGTCATTATGTGCAGATTTAATTTGAATTATTGAAGTAGAATTGTTAGATATTAAAAGGACTCAAAGTGAAAGAGTAACAGTCATTATCCTTTAACTGGAGTCTCCAGATGTTCCTATATTTTCACATGACAAAGGTCTAATTCCCGTCTTTTACTGCTAATTTGTATTTATCTACCCTGCAAGGAATTTAGATTAACTTTAACTTTTTTATGCATTTTATCATATTTTTTCCAAATGTGTAACACAAAGTAAAGTGCTGCGACTGTTTAGTCAAAGGATATTAGATAGCTTTCCTGGAAAATTGCTACATAACTAAAGTCCATTAAACATTTTGTTTTATGTAGGCTTTGAAATACCCTGTAGAACTTCAACATAGAGTGTGGAATTCCATAAGTAATTATATAAATTGTTACAAAAAGTATTGTCTGTTATATTCCTTGAGTCTTAGTCCTTAGAATCTGGCAAAGCAGAATGGAAGTGTGAAAGAGACAATTCTGAATTTTGAGGTTAGAGTTTTAAGTCGGTTACTAAAGGAAGTGGGAATTGCATATTTTGACATGTCCACCTATGTACATCTTCATCACCTGAAAACTAGAGTTTGGAGACCTCTCAGGCCCCTCAGCCCTCACAGGGAGTGCACATGTACTCATGGTGGTGTATTAGGCTCTCTAGCATTTTAGGATCTTCTAAGTTTACAGCAGAAGACATGACCCCTTAGAAAGAAAAAAGGAAGTAACCAGCATGAAATTATCAGTACGCAGTCATGCAAAATGCTTTATAATCTTCTTTCTATGAGAAACCGTGAGAAAAATTGACAGAACAAAAGTAACCTCCCCTTTTTTTCCTTCTGAATAATTATACAAATACCTTTTAAAATGGCCTTCAGCTGGATATTGGGAGAAAAAAACACAGAAAGGGGTGTTAAACATTGTAAAAGACTGCCTAGGGAAGTGAAGGATCCCCCATCCCTGTGAGTGTTCACAAATTCTGTGGCTGTGGCACTTGAGGACATGGTTTAATTATGAAAATGGTGGTAGTGTTGGGTTAGAGGGTAGGAAGGCCCTCCAGAGGGANGTGCATTTTTCTTCTCCTTCCAAACAGGTTTAGGCAGTTGCAAGGTTATATAAGACAAAGTCAATACCTGGAATTAATTACAAATATCTTCCCTTCTCAGAAAATTTAACATTTTTCTTCCGACACACCAAAAGCCTCTGTTTTTGGCTTTATGATTATTTACATTGGTTAAAACAGTCCAGACTACAGAAGCAGTGGACACTTAGGCAGCAATAGAATACTACCCAAACTGAGTAATAACATTAAATACATCTATTTGGCCTATATAAATTAGTAAGCCTTGCTATAGCAGTAGAATTTTAAATTATGAAGCATCCAGAGATGAGCCCTCTTTATATTGAAAACTAAAAATGGTATGTGTAAGAAAACACAAACAAATCTAGATCCCAATTCAGCTTTCAATGACAAGCTACTTGCACACAATCTCAAAAAATCTCTTCTATTTGCAACATAATAATAACACCACCAATTAATGCATTTTTTTTCGTTGCTTATTCTGCTTTGAGAGATATATATTATGAATTACCAACTCTTCACCAACCTGACTTTTGTATGGATTTTCATAGTGCAATAGCACTTCTATATTATACTACTATGTATTATTTTCTCTCCTATAAACCATTCTGTTTGAGCAAAATTAAGATCACTTCATCTGTCACCTTTCATGGGAGAAGGGGATGACAATTTCCACTGTTGCCATTGAGCACATTTCTAAAAAGATCTCTAGTCAGATTCCTACTGTATTTGAGCACAGACATAGCAACAGTGACCTTTGTGTTGTTAAAATGGTGAGGAAGAGAAAAAAAAGCATTGAAAAGAATGTTTCACACAGGTTCACAGGCTAATCTCAGTTGGAAGGGACCCACAGGATCATCTAGTCCATCTCCCCACCAACTAGATCATGTCACTGAACTCCTCATCAAATCTTCCCTTAAACACCTCCAGGGATGATGACCCCACCACCTCCCTGGGCAGACCATTCCAATGAATGATCACTCTCTCTGTCAAAAAACTCATCCTAACATTCAGTCTAAATCTCCCCGGTGTAGCTTAAGGCCATGTCCTCTTGTTCTGGTGTCGTCAGCCTGAGAGAAGAGATCCACACCCACCTGGCTGCAACCTCCTCTCAGGCAGTTGTAAACAGCAATTAAATCACCTCTGAGTCTCCTCTTTTCCAGGCTGAACAGCCCCAGTTCCCGTAGTCGGTCCCCATAGGGATTGTCCTCCAGTCCTTTCACCATCCTTGTCTCCTTTCTCTGGACCCTCTCAAGCAGCTCGACATCCTTCTTAAACTGGGGAGCCCAGAACTGCACACAGTACTCAAGATGTGGTCTGACCAGTGCCGAGTACAGGGGAAGGACAACTTCCCTAGTCTGACTGACCACACTGTTCCTGATACAGGCCAGGATGCCATTGGCCTTCTTAGCCACCTGGGCACACTGCTGGCTCATCTTAAATTTCCTGTCAATTATTACTCCTAAATCCCTCTCCATTTCACCACTCTCCAGCCACTCATTCCCCAGCTGGTAGCGATGCATGGTTGTTATGTCCAAAGTTATTAGTACGCCTGGAATGCCCACAATGGCCATGCACCTATCAGGGATCTGTCCCCTAGCTGGGCTTATAGTAATAGAGGACAGCATTATTTGTGGCAGTGCTGCGCTGGGTTTCAGTGCCCACCCAGGGCATACCATGGCGTAAGCGTTCTGCGATAGGGACTGGGCATGGTGACACAGAAGAATGGGACAGGGATCACGGCATGGCACTGTGTGACTATAAATGCCATGGCAAGTGGGAGCTACTGTATGCCCTCAATGTGGGGCCAAGCCAGTGCTGCTTCACAGGGAGCGCCAGCAGTGCGCCTCAGCAAAGCAGAGGGAACGCGCATGTGTCAACCGGGAAGCTCCACAAATCTCTGCTGATCACTAAGGCAGATTCATGGGGAAAATCTTCCGCGATATGCTGAGGTAGTGATGGAGAAGTTGCACTACACTGAGGTATGACTGTATTTAAGGTGGAAGGTTTACAGGTTCACAGGTTATTCCGAGTTGGAAGGGACCCATGAGGATCATGTAGTCCAACTCCCAAGCGAACTCCCACCCAGGGGTCGAACCCACAGCCATGGAGCCATGCGCACCACGCTCCATCTATCTGAGCCTCCCATTAGCTAGACCACGTCACTGAGTTTTTCATCCAGTCTTTTCTTAAACACCTCCAGGGATGGTGATTCCACCACCTCCCTGGGCAGACCATTTCACTAAGAAATCGCTCTCTCTGTGAAAATGCTCTTCCTAACATCCAGTCTAAACCTCCCCTGGTGCAGCTTAAGGCCATGTGTCATGGTTTGAACCTGGCTGAATGCCAGAGATTTACCCACAATCTCTCCCAGAGGAAAAAACCTAGAAAAAAAATTATCACAGGCAAAACAAGGCAAACTACAAGTGAGGAATATAAAGGATTTATTTATTAACTAACAAGATCAGAGCTTAATGTGAGAAGCATCATTTTAAAGGCAACCCTTTCCCCTCCACCGCTCCTTCTCTTACAACAGATCTCATAGTCCCTTTTTCCTTCAGGGGGAAAAAGTCGAACAGGGATAGGGGTAAAACCAAGCTTGTTGGTATTCCTGACCAGATCTAGGGTAGGAACCATCTCTCTGCCCTTCCATAAAGTCCTCTCTCTCTCTCTCTCACGGGAGGAAAAGTCTTTCATGACCCTTTCTCAGGTGAGATCTCGATCCAGGGACAACAGCTCTTCCATTCTCTGTTGCTCGAGAGTCATAGCACATGATGCAGTTTTTTAAGTACTGGCTCCACTGCGTCATTTTTAGCCCATGCCAAAGTACATAGATCAGATCCTACCACAATGCAATTCTGTCACAAAACGTCTCTCCAAAGGATCTCTGCTGAACTCAGCTCTGGCTCCTTGTTTCTGGGCTCTTAAAATATCTGCAGCTTTGCAGCATGATTCTCCATCTTCAGTCGTGGCCTCAGGTGGATTCTGCATCGCTGGCCCCTCTCTTCCCATTCCATAGGTTTCCAGGCAGACAGTCCGCTTCACCATGGTCCATTCCATGAGCAGCAGCGAGATGCCTGGAATCCTCTCCACCCCATCTCTGGTAGGCCTGGTGGGGCCCCCATAGCTTTCAGCTTCTCACACAGAGGCCCTGCTCTGGTTCATCTACTTTCTGTTACTAACTTTTTTTCCTTTTCACAAATATGTTGTTCACAGAGGCGACCTTGATCTCCATGGCAGCAAGGGAGACCCAAGCAGAAGCTATTAACGCCCTCGTTGCCAGAGGAAAAAACCCAAACCATGACACCATGTCCTCTTGTTCTGGTGCTGGTAGCCTGAGAGAAGCGATTTACACCCACCCGACTGCAACCTCCCTTCAGGTAGTTGTAAACAACAATGAGGTCACCTCTGAGCCTCCTCTTCTCCAGGCTGAAAGTTTAAATATGTTCTGACACTATGTACTTCACAATAACAAAAGAATGTTTTATGTGTTCAGGTTCAAACACCTAATCGGCCATCTCAAATGACCCAAATTTAATATAGGCAATATAAAGGCACAAGTATCCACATCCCTGGAATTGTTCAAAGCCTGGCTGAGTGGAGTTCTGAGCTACCTGATCTAGTGAAAGGTATTTCTGCCCACACCAGAGGCATAAGAACTAGATGATCTTTAAGGTCCCTTTCAACCCAAAGCCTTTTATGATTTTATGATTATCTGAACTACTGGCTTTAATTACCCCAATATTTAAAGCCTGGCTTGTATTATGCCTAAAAGTGTTTGTCAACTTCAATAGCAAATAGAAATCATGGATTCTCTACTCTGAGATACCATTTCACATTTACCAGCCCTGACAGCAATTGTCTTTGTTAGGATTTGAAGACTAGGAGGTTCTCTTTTGCCTACGAAAAGTCAAAACAGAGAGCATTGGGTTTAATGCACGTGTGAGTGGTGAATAGTGAAAAATGTCTAGCATTAGGTTAATAGATTCACATACACATAAATTAAAAGGAATATTAGACTAAACAAATCATACTTAGGAAAAATATAGTGTACAACATACACCATAACCTGGAAATGAGAAGTAAGTAGACAAAAGAATTATTAATAGACTCTTCATGCAAAAAAGCTCAGGATTGTTGGGTATGTCCTGCAATTTGTGGAGGTTCTACAGAGCTTTGACTGTTTTACAGACCAGCAGATGGCAAAGTCCCAGCTCTGGACACCAAAACATGAGGAAACAAGGACTTGTGTTACTTCTGAAAACCCAGGCTTCTTCTGTTAAAAGTATCACCTATTTCTCTGGGAACTGTGCTTATGGGGCACAGACCTGTGATCACAGAATTGATCCTTAATGTTATCTGCCTGAGTAGTTAGGCACTGGCATTCATGAGCAGCTATCTGTAAACAAAAGGATAGCCACACTCTCCCCATTCCATTGCATTTCCAGTATACAGTCATTGCGACTTCTTTATTGCGACCTCACCGAATCGCAAAAATTTTCCCTCTCAGAGCTTCCCAGTGCTGGTGTTCCCTGTGGGGCGGGACTGGCCCAGCCCCGCGAGAAGGGTGTGAGGTGCCTCCCACTTGCTGTGGGGTTTGTAGTCCCACAGCACAATGCTGGGGTCCCTGCCTCGCTCCTGTGTGTCTCCATGCCCAGTCCCTACCATGGAAGGCTCACACTGCAGCATACCTCAGGGCATAACATAACATTAAACTGTTGAGAAAGTCTGTATAAAGTCTTCCACAGCTGCCCACAGATGGGTGCAGTGTTTATTGTCCTCCACAGGGACTGCCACCAGAGTGTAATGTCCACTTTCCCCTTCTGCCCCTCCCACCTCTGTGTGGGTAGCACCTGTGAGCTGCGAGTGGGCAGTGCCTGTGTGTGTTTGTCTGTGTGTTACGGTTTCCACAGCTACAGGCAAGGAAGGCAATGCAGTCTGTGCCTGGGGACTGCATGCCTGACGCACCTGGTGATGATGTAGACCCGAGGAAAGTGCCCCATGAAAGTGAGGCTGGGCTGGCAGCAGCGGTGGGGCAAGTGTAGTGTGCTGGGACAGGGCAGTAGCGGAACGTGCCCACACCACTGCCACAGCTGCTGCACCAGGAGAAGGCTTCTGTTCCTGCATGCCCTCCCCCCACCACAGCAGGGGGAAGTGCTGTTCTGCTGGGTCCATATGGCCAGTGGTCCCACTCCCGGACTGGAGACTGTTGGATGTACACATTGTAGCTGCTGCGATTAAAGGGAAAGAAACTCCAACACTGACACCATCCCCCCGGCATAAGGTGCCCCAGGTGTCACAGTGTTGCAAAGATAAGGTTTCCCAGGCTCCAAGAGCACCAACCAAAGCCCGTAGCCCCAGAGCTCCCCCCCCGTGGAGGCAGTGTAAGCATGCATGGTGGCAGCAGCCCAGCAGCAGCCGTGGAAGTGGCAGTGTGGCTGAAGAGAAGCCCAGGGATTCTCCAGGGGGCTCCCCAGGCAGAGAGTTCCCTTTTCTTCCCTGTGCTGTGAGAACCCATGGGGAGGAGCGGAAAATGCTCCCCAGTGCTCTGGAGTGGCTGGGGGTGGAGCAATGGTAGTGGCCTGTATGCAAATTAATGACCCGCAACTGTGCACAAATTAGACTGTTCACAAGACCCCTGGGAGACTTGTTCCTTGTGAGTATGAAGGTATGACGGCAACATATATTTGTTATGCATTTTCACTCATTCCCTTGGCAGAAGAACAAGCTACAGCTTTGTAGTCATTTTTCTAGTTTTCTGTTGATCATCTGCCGTAGAGAGCTTAGATGCAAGTCTATCAAATTCTCAGTTCATGGCATTATTTTCTTTCTGGATAGAAGCAGGAAAATATCTGTAGATAGTGTTTTGGGGTCCCACTGAATGTCTGTGAGTCTGATTGTTAAAAAAATTAAGTTTGGCTGCAATTATGTTGACACAGTATGTCATGATCATTCTTCATAAGAGAGCCACAGAGAAAAAAGTAACTATAAGTCTAGCAAGAAAAGAGTACATTTTATCATTTTGAAGTTACATCATGAATAGCTTCACAAGAACTCTCAAGAAAACTGTAAAATGTGTAAGTCACAAATATTAATTAGTAATACTTACTAATTAAAGTAACAGAAATATTAATAGAATTTTATTTATAAATTTTTTTTAAAAGGCAAGGAAAGAAGATTATTTAATCCTTTCTGTTGCCTTGTGATGACTCAGTGCCCAACTGCATGAAATTAAACATTAATTTTTAAACATTAGTAAACATTAGCAGAGAGGAAACATAAGGTCATCCTAGGCAGGCTTAAAGAAAGGGCAGGTCACCCAGGGCAGCCACTCTGGATGCTGCAGATAGTCTTCTTCAACAATAGGAAAAAGAATGAGGTAGCCAGAAGAACTCTCTAGGGCCAAGTGTGCATTCTATAGGCTAATTACCCAGCAGTGACAAACCAGATAACTGCTGGAACACCCAGACATAGTCTTTATTGTTAAATATAACCTCAATACTAATGACTTTGTCACATCTTTTCATGACATCTATCACAAATCATAGTTTAAGTAAACATCATTCTACTTTGCTTTGAGATAAGATTACTCCTGGGTAGTCTGACAAATGAAGAGGCATTGTGTCTTTATGGGTGTGGCATTTAGTAAAAGCAGGGCACAGTACAGAACTATTCACTCCATGCTGACTATGCTGGTATCGAGGGTATCTGAAGAATTGTAAGGCCCTTTTTGCCTTAAAATTTTGTGATTTAGACTTTCTGAAGAAGAAATCTTTGATCAACTTCTGACAAGTTTCTGACACTTTCTTGGCTTGAATCAGAATAAAGAATACAGAATACAGAATACAAAATACAGAATCAGTAAGGTTGGAAAAGACCATAGAGATCATCAAGTCCAACCTATCACCTGTTACCTAATCTAATCTAGTCAAACCTGGTACCTAACCTGACCTGTTGCCATCCTACTACCAACACATCATCCTACCTATAACACACTAACCTAATATCTAGGTCATGCCACCAAGAACTTCATCCAACCTTTTCTTAAACACCTCTAGGGACGGTGACTCCACCACCTCCTTGGGCAGCCCATTCCACTGAGAGATCACCCTCTCTGTGAAAAAGTTCCTTCTAATGTCCAGTCTAAATCTCCCCTGACGCAGTTTAAGACTGTGTCCTCTTGTTCTATCACTTGTAGCCAGAGAGAAGAGACCAACACCCAGCTGGCTACACCTCCCTTTCAGGTAGTTGTAGAGAGCGATAAGGTCTCCCCTCAGCCTCCTCTTCTCCAGACTGAACAATCCCAGCTCTCTCAATCGCTCCTCATAGGGCTTGTGTTCCAGCCCCTTCACCATCCTTGTCGCCCTTCTCTGGACACGCTCAAGGATCTCAACATCCCTCTTAAACTGAGGAGCCCAGAACTGAACACAGTACTCAAGATGTGGTCTAACCAGTGCTGAGTACAGGGGGAGAATAACTTCCCGAGTCCTACTGACAACACTATTCCTGATGCAGCCCAGGATACCATTAGCTTTTCTGGCCACCTGGGCACACTGCTGCCTCATGTTAAGTTTTCTATCCACCAGCACTCCCAGGTCCCTTTCCACCTGATCCTCCTGCAGCCACTCCAACCCCAGCCTATAGTTTTGCATGGGGTTATTGTAACCGAAGTGTAGGACCCGACACTTGTACTGGTTGAACCCCATGCCTTTGGATTCAGCCCATCTATCCAGCCTGTCAAGGCCTCTCTGCAAAGCCCTCCTACCTTCCTCCAGATCAACATTTATCCCCAGCTTGGTGTCATCCGCAAACATGCTAATAATAGACTCCATCCCTTCGTCCAGATCATCAGTAAAGATATTGAACAGGACAGGTCCCAACACTGAACCCTGAGGCACCCCACTAGTGACCGGCCTCCAACCGGACACAGCACCATCACTTGATAGAGTGATCACTTGACCACTCTACTAAGTCTAGGAGACTTAGATTCAACTCTGATGTAGATAGTTCTGTGTGGTGGAGATACAAGGTGTAGGATTTATCTTTGCTGACCTGTACTTTTATATTTTCCACATTTGCCAAGCTCACGTTTAAGGCCTAAGATGAAAAACAGACATTAGCCGACAAACATATTTCACTTGCTTTATGAACTACCTTCCAGTGAAAATAATTGCTTTCTGGAAGGTACCAGTTTCTTTCCATTGAATGGAGTGTATAAAAAATTAGCTTTAAAACCATATTGTCAATGTATTTATGGCTTGCTGAGGTGAGTCACCCTAGAAGATATGTGATAGAGGGACAGGTAGGGAATGTATTTCTGGAACTTTGTGAGAATCCCTCTGCTACCTGCATAGAAAAGTACACAAGTAAGACAAGAATGTTCCAGGAAGCTCCAGTCTTAGAATGTAGCTTGTCTGGGGTAAACCATTTTGGAAGTAAAATTTTGCATGTATTGTAGTTACTTAAATTGTAAGAGATACTCCATAATTTGTTGTACAAAACCTCAAAGGAAAGCTTTACCCATAAAACTGCCTCATTTTTCACCTCATATAATCAGACAAAAACAGGACATGAATTTTTCTCACTGCCCATACCTGTAAAGTTCCAGAACATGTATGAGAAGTGTTAAAGGTATACTGACAAGATGAGGTTACAAAGCAGAGATTCTGATTTATTGAGGTATGAAGGTTTGATAACTTAATCTGGACTATTCCAAACCACTTTGTAAGCTAGAAAACTAAAATAATAAGAAATGGAAAAAAAAAAAAACAACAGTTGAACAGCCCATATAGATGCTCTTTGAAACTGTCTTTCCTACTAACCTCTGTATATATGCAGAAAAATGGACAAGAATAGTAATTATATCAAACAATGATTGGGACTCCTTGGACACCTGCCTCTAGGGCAGCAACCAGGACAGGGAAAGGCAATCTGCTATTCCTAGTCTCTTCAGCCTCAGGCCAGCCTTTCCAGAGTACAGGCCTTAGATTTGATGAAAGTTAACTAAATTTGAGATGTTTCAGATAAAACATTTGGCACTTATATATCAGTGCCTTTCAATTTCATAATAATGTATGAGATCAACTGTATTGCCAAGAGCATTTGTTTCTCTTTGTTCTTTTGCTTCCCTTTTGCTTTTACTCTCCTTGAACTCTCTACTTTATTTTATTGCTCCTCTCTAGACTTCTATTTTTTCCTGTGCTTTTTTAATCTGCTTAAACTATGCTTTATAACTCCCCAATCTCAAAACAGATCTTCTTCCGTGTTATTTTGCCCTCAAACTCTCTATCTCCTCAATGAAACTAAGCAGCCTCCTAGTTGTCATGCAATCTCTTGTTTTTTTTACACAGAGGTAAAACTGGCCTGTATTAGGAACAGTGTGGTCAGTCAGACTAGGGAAGTTATCCTTCCGCTGTACTCGACGCTGGTCAGACCACATCTTGAGTACTGTGTCCAGTTCTGGGCTTCCCAGTTTAAGAAGGATGTTGAGCTGCTTGAGTGAGTCCAGAGAAGGGTGACAAGGATGGTGGAAGGCCTGGAGGACAAGCCCTATGGGGAGCGGGTACAGGAACTGGGGTTGTTCAGCTTGGAGAAGAGGAGACTCAGAGGTGACCAGATTGCTGTTTACAGCTACCTGAGGGGAGTTTGCAGTCAGGTGGGNACTGATGAATGCCATGAATTAATTCCCCATTATTCTTGGTTCTGCAGCTAAAATAGTAACAATTTTTCTTTAAAAGATCTCCATTATTCATTGTATAACCAAAGTTCTGACTCATAACATTTTCAAAAGAATTTGTCTCAAAAGAAAATAGATCTAAGTATTCCAAATACACAAAAAGCATTTAAGCAGAATGACAGTAGTTTCGATACCACTTCCCTGATATTAAGTAGTTTAATGGTATAAGGTCAGCCAGGAATAGGAGCAGTAATAAATTCAGGTGTTTAGGAAAAAAGAAAGATCTATCAGAGAGATTATTTTTTCCCCTCAACATCAAAGACTTCTTCACAAGTTTTATAATTGATGATGACCCCAAACTTTCATTACCTCAGAAAGAATTCAACATCTTTATTGACGACATGGACGAGGGAATTCAATCCATTATCAGCAAGTTTGCAGATGATACTAAGCTGGGGGCAAATGTTGAACTGCCGGAGGGTAGGAAGGCC